>OY757017.1:1325768-1825768 GCA_963580285.1 Lucinisca nassula
AATAAGTATTTTCGCGAAAATACAGATTCTACGTAGTTCGTTCGCCGGCCTTGTTGGCTCAGTCGGATGCGCGTCTGACTGGTGATCAGGAGGACGCGGGTTCGACTCCCGCCGGGGTCGGCAACATTCTTTCGTGGAGATTGATCATGAAATCTTTTCTACGGTCATTCTCTCCCTTCCGCTGATTCAAGAAGGGCAGTTGTCAGTTTCTGGCGAAAGAATGTGCACTGTACTGGTTAACCGCTTACGTATAAGCCTGCCCAGGAAAGTGTGGATAGGTAAACTGACCGGCTCAAAAATGACCTAAATAGTGTTGACTGGGCCGTTAAACTCCAATACAAACAAACAAACAAACGTAGTTCGTTCTCATTTTCGCAGTTCAACAATTCTCTAAATTTTAGCACGTTAGCACGTTGGTAGACCTATAGTAATAGTTATCTATATATTTTTGTCTTTCAGATTTGAAAAAAGGACAGATTAATATATAATGAAATTCATCTCCTACTTCTTGTAAATTACATAAAGTGCACTTTCTGTCATTTAGTTCGAGTCCGAGCCAGCGACCGCGTTCGCAAGGAAATCTATGGTTACCGGTCCGGAGTTTAGCGAAATGAAGATAAAAGCTGGGTGGTACTTTCAGGAGATAGGGTTCTAGTTTTATTGTATCTTTGAAGAGTCTGTAGTTTAATCCTTTGGAAGAATTATCTAATTTGGCGCTCCAAGTTTGCAAAAATTGTCCTTGTAAAATTTGTTTAATCAGTGAGCCACTATGAGGGCTTGCAGACTGGTTTCTCCAAATATCTGGTCTGCCGCAATCTTCAAAAATTTTCTGAATACTAGCAGCCCATTTCGATTGGATGCTATTGGTGCGGAGCCTTCGATATAAAATAGAAGCTAATTTGTGTTGTTTTCCGCTTATTAATTTAGCCCAATAGTTAACCATTCTACATTTGATAGTGATTTCAATTGGGTATCTGCCGAGCTCCCCATAGAGCATGTACAGTGGAGTACTTTTACGTGCACCGATAATAGACCTTAGGAATTGGATATGAATCGATTCAAACAGTCCACAGTTTTCAAATCCAAGGACTTCGCATGAGTATGTCAAAATAGGCAATTTTGTTTGGTCGAATAACTTAAGCTGAAGGTCAACTGGGAGATATAAATTCTTAATTCTAATCTGCAATAAATGCATAGCTTTCTTAGCTTGTTCGGCAATATATTTTAGTGCTTGTAAAAAACTTCTGTTTTTAGAAAAATAGGTTCCCAAATATCTGTAGTTATCAACAACTTCTAAAGGTGTGTTTCCGAGATGGAAAGGAAATGAGTCTGTTTTTCTTGCTCCGAAGATTATTACTTTTGTTTTGCTTTCATTAACTTTGAGCTTCCAAAGAGAACAATATCCCAGGAATGAGTCAATACTTTTCTGTAGATCTTCGGCAGTTTCTCCTAAGATCACCGTGTCATCTGCATAGAGCATGACAAATAATTTAATTAGGTCGAGGGTCGTTCCATTAATATATTCGAGTGAAATTCCTTCGTTTCTATCAGTACGTAAATGATCCTCCAAGTCGTTCAGAAATATAGAGAATAATACAGGGGACAGGTTATCTCCCTGCCTTACCCCTCTATTACTTACGAAAAAAGGAGAATTTTCTCCCTTGAGCGTAACACATGATTTGACCTCAGCGTACATATTTTGCAGTACTTTTAAAAACTTCCCATTTACAGACGAGTTTAGAAGTTTTCTCCAAAGTCCTATACGCCATACCGAGTCGAACGCTTTTGAAAAATCTACAAAGCAACAAAACAGTTTTTTCTTCTCAAGCTTCAAAATTTCTATAAGCGAGTATAGGCTATAAATATGATCTACTGTAGAATATTGCTTCCTGAACCCCGCCTGATTTTCTTATAATAATTCGTTTTCTTCAAGGAAATTGCTTAGTCGGTCATTTAAAGTGGCTGTGAATAATTTCCCAAGGCAACTTAGCAATGTAATGGGGCGATAATTATTGGGGTCAAGAGAGTCTCCCTTGTTTTTGTAAATAGGTTGTATTTTCCCTTCTAGCCATTGATCTGGGATGTGCCCTGTGTTTAGAATAAGATTAAACAGGGATGCGTATATAGGTAACATGCAGTCTTTAGTGATTTTCAAGTATTCGTTTAAGATTTCGTCACCCCCCGGGGCTTTTGAATTTTTTAATTTTTTTATACAGCGTTCTATTTCGTCACCTGTGAATGGTCGGTTAAGACATTCGTTATTTATCTCGGAATCGGGTTCGTAAGAATTGCTGAATCCAGCCTCATCGGGTTCATTATCTGGGTCTCCAGAGTAAGTTTCTTTAAAATAATCATAAAAATCTAATAGGGATGGTGTTTCTGCCCTTTTCTTACTTTTCAGGCTATTTAGAAATTTCCAATATTCTTTTGGTTGACCTGTCTGCATTTTGCGCAGTTTACGTTGTTTATTGCATTTGTGCTTATTTATGAAGATATTCATGGTGCGCTTGTAGGAACGACTAGCCAGGACCAGGGCATTTCTACTTGAGTTTGATTTATTTACATTGTGTCTACGCTTAGCTAAATGATATTTTCTTCTTGCGGTCTGACATTTAAAGCCAAACCAAGGCCGATGAATGCCGCCTTTCGGTTTGTAACTTACTGTTCTTGAAGATTTGGTTTTGGACGCAGCCGCTTTAAAAGCATCTGAAATTTGACAAGTTATATTATTGATAGTCTCTTTACTACAATCATCATTACACGACTGGAATAATGATAGAATTTCAGAGACTTTGTCTTGGTCAAAATTAAACGCGAATGTGTCGAATTCTGATGGTTTGATATATGTAACAGCTCGTGCATTATTATGTGTTTTTTTTACATTGCATTTCAATATCTACTTTGAGTAAAGAATGACCATCCGAGAACAAACGGTCAACTTCTAGGATTTGAAAATCAGATAAAATGTCTAATGTCTTAGAAGATGCTAAAGTATAGTCAATCACCGAAGTATTTCGGAAGGTCATCTCTCCGATATTTCTATCCTGGCCGTAACGGCCGTTTAAAATAAATAGGTTATTGTTTTTACAAAGGCTAATTAGGCGTTGACCGGAACTATTTTTCTTGCTATCCTTCGAGGTTCTAGTAACTTGTATATTATGCTTTTCCGAAACACATTTTTGGTCGAAAAATTCAACAGTACTGCTATCAAACTGAAAATACTCTGAAAGAAAATTGTCAGCTGATGTAAAATCCTGTAAGTCACTTGTCTGGGCATTAAAATCGCCAGTTAAAATTATATAACAATCCTTAGTGCATTGTGACGAAATTTCCTGTTCAAAGCGGTCAAACTCGTCGTCATTAAAAAATTTTGACTGTTGCGGTGGGACATATACCGCTCCGATTAAGATATCTTTGTCTAATTTATTAATTTTCTTTGAGATTTTTATCCATGCCACATATTCTGAGTGTGAATCTATGACATTGATAGAAGCAGATAAATTTTGTCGAACAAAAAAGCCAATGCCCCCAGACTTTCTGGAATATGGTTGTGATCTAGGCTGATTATAAAATACAAAGCCGGGACAGGAAATAACGTCATCATTGTCAAGTTTTGATTCAGAAATGCACATAATATGATACTGCTCAATAAGGTTTTGGAACTCAGGATATTCTGTTCTTCGTTTCAGCCCGCATGTATTTAAACTACCAATGATAAATTTATCACAAATGTTTGATGCTGTATTTCTTGTGTTATTTGGTTTATCAACAAAACATGGGTTTGTGTGTTCAATGTCAGTATCGGGTGAATTCGTGCCAAGCGTGTTGGGTGAGCTCACCGGCTCAATGGTAATTACAGTAGAATTGTGATAGCCCTCGCAGAAGTTCTGTGTTGTGTCACAGATTGTAACCCTATCATAAAAACTATCATGACTATTAATCGAGCTATCATCTGAAGTACTAACACAGGTAACATTCGTAAAATTACATTCGCATACAAATTCATTACAAGCGTCACAAATATATTCCAGTATTGCATAACTGTTCCTAAGAAGAGGCACTGTAGGCGTGGCTTCATTGCCGGTTACCTAGTTCCAACAAAACTCCTGTTTATGACCGACATTACCGCAATACCAACATTTAATTGGCTCTTTATGTCTGCATTGAAACGTTTCATGACTGGAGACATAACAATTTAAACACCTATTGTTTGCGATAAATGGTTTGGGGTTTTTACCCACCATTCCTTGTTTTCCGTGGTAATTATTTCTCGGTCTTGGGTATGTTACTTGTGTGAAGTCGTTAACAATTCTCACTTTGTTGTTTATTGTACCTATTAACCGTCTAATTCCGGTGGTTGAGGGGTGCACTTGATCCTTTTGACCATAGTAGCGCATAATTAATATCCCTTGTTTATCGAAGAATGCTCGATAATTATCCACATAATCGAGGTTAAAGCGCAGTGACAGGCGCTCTATCATGCGGTGAACTATCGTTACATCAACATCACCTCGCGGAGCTAGTTTGCTGAAGATTACACGAGCGTCTGAGTTCTTTGATGTAATCATAGTAATAAGCTGTATGTAGAATTCCTCGATGCGCCCATGGTCCGATGTTTCGGATAGGTCATTCCCGCCTACATATATAATGACAGTTCCAAAGTTGGTCATATCATAAAGTTCAATGTCTTTGAGGAGTATGGTTAGAGTGGCCCCAGAGACAGAGTGTTTGTGGACATCGTCGTTTAGTCCTTCTGTATCAATCCTGTTCAAGATAGAGTCTCCTATTAGTAGAATGTTCTTTTTGGGCGTTTGTTTCTTGACTTGACAGATAGCGTCAGTTGGTGGCCTGTTTATGATGACTTCTATGTTGTGGTTATCTTCTGTGCTAGTTGATTCGGCGATAGAGTTGGGTTTGTTTAATGTAAAGTCAATGTGCTCAGGCGTTTTACTATTCCTGTTCTGCCCACCTTTGTGTTTCTGCCCGCTGCGGGTTTCTTTCCTTTTGGTATTCTCCTGGTTCTGTTGCCTGTCTTTTACTCTAGGTCGATCGTCTTTCTGTGCCCGACTTTGTGGAGTTGGATCAAGCGCAGCAGAGTTCCCGAGAATTACTGAGGGTGTTTCGCCAGGTGGGGAAGTGTCTTTGCAATTATCTTTTCTACCTAACTGACTGGGGTTTTCAGTTAAAATGTCTATTTTGACATTACATTTTCGCACTTCACTTTGGAGACTTAAAGCCTGTTGTTGTAGGGAGCTAATTTGAAGCTTAATGTCATTTAGGGCGTGTAATATTTTATCGGTCTTGCTGTCACTGTTTCTTACTGACACGGGAGAAAGTCCGGCTGACAAGTGGGGTTCCTTTATGGCGTTACTATTTGGTGTCGATGTTCGGTTTTGTGGCAAGTCTTTATCTATTTCACTGGTAAAAGACTTGTAGAGACCCAGCGACAGTCGAATGAATGCAGTGTCTCTCCACAACTGACGAGCCGGGCCAGTAGCTGTAATGGTCTTGTCAGTATCACTACATGTTATAACACAGCGTTGTCCTCTCACATGTGTAGTGAACGTTTTTCTGTCTGTGTTTGATACGATTGCTCTCAGTTCTTTGCTGAGCGAATGTGTGAACATATGGTACAGGCTATCATTTGTAAATATAATGTTAATTTGTCCTTCTAGCGGTAACACGTGGTACAAGATTCCATTGAATCTATCGGGTTTACTTTTATTAGGAGTTGTTTTTGTCTTAACAGGTGTTTCTACATCATTCGGAGGGGACTCACGCATCTCAGAGCTTTGTTTTTCATAGGACCCCGTTAATGTTGACGTGTTGTTTGGTCTGGCACGGCTAATAATTGTCACCGGTATCTGCTGTATTACAGGTGATAGGCTATTCTTTGACAGCATTGTCATTTCTTGTCGTGTTTCACTATGAGACACAATTGGTGTACCCAGCGTATCCCACTTGGACCATGTATAGTTTATTGTGTCGTCTTCGTCATGAGAAGAGCTTTGACGCACCGACATGTCATTTTGTAAATTGAAATTGAAAGATATTTCCTCATCAACCTGTTGCATATTTGCCATTTTAGTCCGTTATTACGTAATCCAGCCCCAAAAATGTTTTGTGGGAACAGTGGGATTTTCAGTATCAAATAAGAAGGATACGACTTCCAAGAAATTAATCCGTCATTCTATGCTATTAAATTTTTCACGGGGAACAGAACGGAAAGCACAAAGATGTAATTTCAACGATTTTCACCGGCATGTTCGGCAATTATGCCCTTGGATCCAATCTACCTTCCAACCACTGCCTTAAGTTCTTCATCTGACCGGAAGTGACGTTCACGCAATTCTTTCGTCAAGTTTGAAAAAAACAAAATGTAATCATTAAGTGCAAATCAGGAGAATATGGTGGGTGAGTTAATGGTTTGAAACAGTTCTGCTTCATTGCATCCACAGAACCTTTGCAAGTATGGGCTATGGCATTGTCATGTTGCAACAGCACATGTTTTGTTATTTTTTTCTAGCCCTTTCTGTACAATTGGTCAACAATATTAGCGTAAATGTCTACATTAATAGTCTAGTCATGAGGTAAATAGTCCACCAACAGATCCCCGGCTCATCCCTTACACAGTTGCGATGACCTTGCCAACGGAATGCTGAGTCTTGAATTTCTTTGGACGCAGTGAACCGTGACCAGTCCAGTGTTAACTCTGCTGTTTTTTCAAAGGATCATAGTGATGGACCCAAGTTTCGTGTCCGGCTATAATTCTTCTAAGAAATATGTTCTGGAAATGGTTATCCTTTCGAAGCAAGGAATGCATCACAGAACTGGAAAATATGAATTGTACATTTTTCTGGGCCAGACTAGCTAGTTTCGCCCAATTAGGCCTCATCAGTGTCCCTCAAATATTTTCAAAACTCAACAATGGAATCAATGATCCAAAAGGACAAGAACATATAAACTACACTATGACGTAGGGCAGGGAGACTTTTTTACGGCCGCCACACATTCCCAGACACCAGCTGTAGTGACGTTAAATATGTTCTAGAAAGGGTTATCCTTTGGAAGCAAGGAATACATCACAGAACTGGAAAATATGAAGTGTACATGTTTTCTGGGCCAGACTAGCTAGTTTCGGCCAATTAGGCCTCATCAGTGACCCTCAAATATTTCAAAACTTAACAATGGAATCAATGATCCCAAAGGACAAGAAAATATAAACAACACTATGATGTAGGGCAGGGAGACTTTTTACGTCCGTCACACATTCCCTGACACCAGTGTAGTGACGTTTAATATGTTCTAGAAAGGGTTATCCTTTGGAAGCAAGGAATGCATCACAGAACCTGAAAATATGAAGTGTACTTGTTTTCTGGGCCAGACTAGCTAGTTTCGGCCAATTAGGTCCATCAGTGACCCTCAAAAAAGGTCCTCCTGATCAGAATCATATCTTTCCAAAAGTGACTCAGACATGGACTCTCTGAAAGACCGTTCTTTAAAAGGCGTTTTGATACCCAACGCGCAGAAAGCTTTCTCTTGCCCAGTCGTTCATGTAAAATGGTAAAAACGCTACCCTCAGAAATCTCCAATCTTCTAGCCATTTTTGAAACTTTCATTCGCCTGTCCTGCTTTACTAAATCCCTATGATTTCACCAGTGACGTCTCAATAGCGTTCACAGTTCGTCCACTACGAAGCTCGTCTTCCAACGTTACCCGACAATGTTTAAAATAAGTCATCCAATTTTTAACAGTTGAAAGTGAAGGAGCCGTCTTTCCGTAAACTTCACACATTTTCTCGTAAGCATTCTGGTTCCAGTGGTTCGTCTTGTTTTTTTTTTCATAACTAGTTCAGTAAAATATTAACCCTTACCTTGCTGTTCACGACAAACCCTACCTTTGCAAACAGTGTAGATCCAGATCAGATGGCTTCTGAATGTGATCAGGATCTACAATGTTCGGCATTCAATTTATGATTTTGTAGCAATAAATTAAATCAAGTAATTTGATTGGTTGATAGACAGAAATGGGTGTGTCTTAAATGAATATTCAGCAAGATGAGGGTTAAGTACCATCGCAGTGTAGTAGTAGTAGTGCCGATGGTGGTAGTAGTAACTGAAGAACAAGTTCCGTATCCCAACGAGGGGGTAATATTATAAGAATCTGATATGGGGTTCTGTTGTAGATGAGCGTTTCCAACGCGAGTAACTGAAGAACAAGTTCCGTATCCCAACGAGGGGTAATATTATAAGAATCTGATATGGGGTTCTGTTGTAGATGAGCGTTTCCAACGCGAGGGCTGACCGTGATGAGCGGAACCGAGGCTACGCCGAGGTTCCGCTCAGCACGGTCATCCCGAGGGTTCGAAACGCCCATCTTCAACAGAACACCATATTGGATTCTTTTTCTTGCAGAACACCTCCGGTTAGTTTTGACAGCTCGCACATGTATATTGTTTACAAAATAAAAGTAGTGCGGAAGTAGTTCCGGCAGTTGAATAGAATTGAAGCCCATTTGTGTTAGTTGCCTGGGTCGGAACACCAGGGTCAGAACATACATTTCTATCCCAGGGTAAAATCACGGATTTCCTTTTCTGGTGTGCAAGAGTATAATACTATTAATCAAGTAATTTCGTATTGGCCCAGAAACAGGTCCGAGGTATGCTGTACTGGCCCGAGACCCAAGGCCGAGGACAATACAGCTGACCGAGGACCTGTAACTGGGACAATACGAAATTTCTTGATGAATGACAATTTTATTTATTGACACAATTAAATACACGTGATTAATGATGTTTGACCTGGTGTTTATACGGATGACCTCCGATCAGTAAAGGATAGTCAACTAGTAACCACCAAAAATAGTGCAATATTACTAGTGTTGTATATATTTTTGTACCATTGCAAACAGAATAACAGAATTGAAGGCAATGATCAGGAATCGATACCATTAGCTCGCAGCTCCAAGCAGAGACACAAAGGGGAATGAAACACAAACATGAAACAACAGACCCTAATGGGAACATCACAAGCAGAAAGCAAAAATGACAGTTACCTTCCCACAAAATGGCCAATTGGCTATCCAAAACAAAATAATATAAACGATACAAACACTCAAACACAAACCATAACAAAAGAATAAACTGCCACAGAAGAACCGCTTTGATCCGCATATTCCGTTTAACAGCCCCGCTTACGCATCGATGTAAAACGCAATTTGCGACCGTTAAACCTCCGATTTATCGCCGTAAAAATCTCTTAAAATAACAGTTTTGAATATTGTCATCACAGCAACAGTAAAAGTGACATGGTGTTGGCATCACGGTCCTTTAAAGATTATTTCACTCATATCGAGAATAGAAGTAGAGGCAATGATCAGGAATCGATACAATTAACCCACAGATCCTATCAGAGACATCAAAGGGAAAGAAACACAAACATGAAGCAACAGACCCCAACGGAAACACCAACAGTGGAAAGCCAAAAGGACAGTTACTTTCCCACAAAATGGCCAAAAGGCTGTCCAAAATAAAATAATATAAGCAACACAAACACCCAAAGAAAAGCCATTATAAAAATAAACCGCGACAGAAGAACCGCCTTGGAACGGTCCGCGGAAACAAATTCCACTGGGGGTTGGGGGGGGGGGGGGGGGCTTAAAGCGATTTTACGTGGCTGTTATCGAAGGCAATACATATGGAGTGAAAACGTTTTCCACAGTCCTTACATTCTATCAACTTTGCAGGAAAATTTGCAATAATTTTGCGGAGTCCGCAGTGTATCCTTTGGCATAAGTTTGCTCATTGGCCATTTTTTGGGCAAGTAACTATACCTTTGGCTTTCCGCTTCAGAGACCAGTTGTTCAAAACTAACGACGTCGTCAGTTAACATATCGTTAAACTTTTGATCATTAAATATGGCAAATATGCTGTTTTTTGTTGAAAAAATGTGAGCAGCTTTTACGGATGCAAAAGCTGTTCACAGTTTTTCAGCAAAAAATACCACAATTTCGATATTGCACTTACTAGAACAGTTAACAATATGACCACTAACGAGCTCGTTAAGCTATCGATGCTTTGTTGAGATTGTAAATTTTCCTTTTTTGGATGGTGATGTTCCTCGTGCGCCATCCTATGGCGTTTATATTTCGCAATTAATTCGATTTGCTAGAGTATGTAGTCATGTAACTGACTTCAACACTCGTAATAAATTATTAACGGCTAAACTCCTTAATCAGGGTTATCGGTACCATAAACTACGCAAAGCCTTTTCAAAATTTTATAGACGCCATTCTGATTTAATTTCAAAATTCAATATTGGACTTAAATCTCTTCTGCAACAAGGTCTATCGGAACCCGAATTTTATGGTGACTTAGTATATAAATTCAGAAAAATATATAACCGCAATGACTTCAGCACCCAATTTCGTAAAATCATTCTTCGATATAAAAAGATTGGGTACAACATGGATATTATACGACAGACTGCATGCATGGTAGTTAACCCAATCACGGTTGGCAACTTTGCTTCCCTCTTTAATTGCACGCCGGTGGGTCAGGCCTCAGATTCTATGACGGCTCCAACGTAAAGGCTTATTGAAAATTAGAGAGATAATGTTGGTTGGTGTCTGTTGCTCTGTCTCTGGTCGGGCTCATCGGAGTCTAACTGTTGGTTTTCTTTTGCTCCAGCATTTCAGTGGTTTCTTGCTGTCGAGTCCTCACCGTTGTCTCACCTCTGTGGTTCTTTGATTTTTGTGTTCACGGAGATGTTGCACTGATGAGTTAGGAGGGCTTCATGCGGACTGAACAAATTATTTGTCTAAATCGCGACGGAAGTAAGGGCGAGGATTGTGGCCACGTAAATTCGATTTAAGCCCCCCAGTGGAAATCTTCCACTGACCGTTCCAAGGCGGCTCTTCTGTGGCGATTTATTTATGTTGTTGTTTGTTACTTACTGTGTGTATCACTTGTGTCTTTTAATTTTGGATGGCCATATGGCCATTTTGTGGGAAAGTAACTGTCCTTATGGCCTTCCTTTGTTTAGGTTTCCATTATGGTCTGGTCGCTTAATGTTTGTATTTCTTTCCCTTTGGTGTCTTTTATGGGTGGAGTTAGTTAATTGTATCAATTCATGATCTTTGTTTTACTTCTACTTTGAACAACTGGCCCCTGATGTTTATATTATCATGATTTTGTTTAATATCTGTATATCTTTTCCTTTGGTGTCTTGGATTGGGTATGTGAGGTATTGTACTAATGCCCAATCATTGCATTCACTTCCATTTTACTGGGGCCTGGGGAATAATATGAAAGATTTACTCATTATCCCGATCTACATAACAAAATGGAAGTGAAGGCAATGATCAAAAATCGATATAATTAACCCACAGCACCCATCAGAAATGCCAAAGGGAAAGAAACACATATCTATAAAAACCAGACTCAAGTGGAAACATCAATAGCGGAAAGCCAAAAGGACAGTTACTTTCCCACAAAATAACCCACAGTTGCAAACAGTGTAATTAAAGATCAGATGGCTTCTAGATAAAGCCATCTGATCAAGATTTACACTATTTTCATGCAGTTTATGGACCAAACGAATTCATTATATAAGGTAATTTGATTGGTAGATAGTGTAACAGAACCAGTACACGCGCTTCTGCTCGTGATCTATAGTTCTTAACTTTATCTTAAACGTTAATACTTCGCGTTGTGTTTCTAAATGTTCCTTAATAAAAGACTAAGTCTTTCTACAATAATTTCTAGTCTTAATTGCACGCTGGTGGGTCAGGCCTCAGATTCTATGACGGTTCCAACGAAAAGGCTTATTGAGAGTTAGAGAGATCTAATTCAAGGTAATGTTGGTTGGTGCCTGATGCTCTGTCTCTGGTCGGCCCAATCGGAGTCTAACTGTTGGTTTTCTTTTGCTCCAGCATTTCAGTGGTTTCTTGCTGTCGAGTCCCCACCGTTGTCTCACCTCTGTGGTTCTTTGATTGTTTGTGTCCACGTAAAATCGATTTAAGCCCCCCAGAGGAAATCTTTCCACTGACCGTTCCAAGGCGGTTCTTCTGCGGCGATTTATTTTAGTTGTTGTTTGTTACTTACTGTGTGTATCACTTGTGTCATTTTATTTTGGATGGTCATATGGCCATTTTGTGGGAAAGTAACTGTCCTTATGGCCTTCCTTTGTTTAGGTTTCCATTATGGTCTGGTCGCTTAATGTTTGTGTTTCTTTCCCTTTGGTGTCTTTGATGGGTGGAATAAGTTAATTGTATCGATTCCTGATCTGTGTTTTACTTCTACTTGATTTACAATATATCTACAGTTAGCATTCAGAGCCCTGACCAATGCTCTGAATACCAAATATAATCCACGAAGTGGTTTCTTTGAAATCGTAAACCAAAAGCCAAGAAACATGGCCAGAGGCTCAGTATTTATATAGAACAGTAAAATGTCAACAGATACGTGCATACCTAACAAATACCAAAATCTGATGTAACTGCACTTCCAATATACGATATGGCTAATTGACATACTAATAAATAAATGCTTCCACGTGGTAAACATATTTCTCAATGATTGACATGATTGCTAAATAGTCTGTTATATAACTTCAATAGAAATGTCAATTGCACTAATTGCGCATAGTTATGTAACCATTCTGATAATAAGCCAAAACCAGTGCTTCAGCTGAAGTGCACGACCCGCCGGATGCTTTTAGCTTTATGAGTGTTACCATATATGGGTATGGCGGCCATTTTGGTCATGTGACCTGGACCTAAAACGGTTCCCCCAATAAATGCGCCTTATACGTAAGGAGCAAAAATATATCTTATACTTTAGTTCTGTATTCTGAATCGTTTGCAGGATAAAATGCATTCTCACTTTTCCAATACAAAAGCATATGGGTCAAAGTTTGACCTAGGCACAAAGAAGGTCAAGGTCAACCCAGGGTCACCATTTTAGCAATTTATGATGGGCCTACGTCCAAGATGCAATTTATCAAGTTTCGTGGAAATCTGCCCAGTGGTTCTAGAGTAGACTATTTTTGAAGGGTTTTTGCCATATATGGCTTGGCGGCCATTTTGGTCATGTGACCTGGACCCAATGAGCAAATTTTGGTTTCCCCTATCCCATAGAGGCACCATATGAAATTTGATTTCAATCGGCCCAACGGTTTCCTAGGAGAAGCAGTTCGAAAATTTTCACTTTTTTCGCCTCGGCGAAGCTATACTAAATGGAATGTAATATTTCGCAAGTTCATTGGTTAGATCTCATTGATATCTATCAGTATGCCAAAAATTGTTTAAATATTCCAAGCGATTAAGTCACTATCACCAATTTTCACAAACGGGTTACGGACGTACAGACAGACAGACCATATATGGCTTGGCGGCCATTTTGGTCATGTAACCTGGACCTCATGAGCAAATTTTGGTTTCCTCTATCCAATAGAGGCTCCATATGAAATTTGACTTCAATCGGCCCAACGGTTTCCGAGGAGAAGCAGTTCGAAATTTTTCACATGTTTCGCCTCGGCGAGGCTATACTAAATGGAATGTAATATTTCGCAAGTTCATTGGTTAGATCTCATTGATATCTATCAGTATGCCAAAAATTGTTTAAATATTCCAAGCGGTTAAGTCACTATCACCAGTTTTCACAAACGGGTTACGGACGGACAGACAGACTGACAGACTGACCGAATGACAGAATAACACGGTGATTTTAGGGCACTCTTAGAAAATCAACCGACTTCAGTCGGTCGCCAAAACTAGAGAACATTCTTGCATTTTATACAAAGTTATAGAAATGCTATTTCAGAGTCTGGAAACGAAAGCTTGAGATAAAACAGCTTCAACTAACAAAGTTTCTCTCATATTTACGGCCTAGCCAACACTATTCGATCATACCGAGTTTCTACACTTACGGCCCATTCAATAGCTGTTAGGTCATACTGTTCATGTATAAACATGACTATGTTACACATTGTAGAAGTAAAACAAAGATCAGGAATTGATACAATTAACTTACTCCACCCATGAAAGACACCAAAGGGAAAGAAATACAAACATTAAGCGACCAGACCATAATGGAAACCTAAACAAAGGAAGGCCATAAGGACAGTTACTTTCCCACAAAATGGCCAAATGGCCATCCAAAATTAAAAGACACAAGTGATACACACAGTAAGTAACAAACAACAACATAAATAAATCGCCACAGAAGAGCCGCCTTGGAACGGTCAGTGGAAGATTTCCACTGGGGGGCTTAAATCGATTTTACGTGGCCACAATCCTCGCCCTTACTTCCGTCGCGATTTAGACAAATAATTTGTTCAGTCCGCATGAAGGCCTCCTAATTCATCAGTGCAACATCTCCGTGAACACAAAAATCAAAGAACCACAGAGGTGAGACAACGGTGAGGACTCGACAGCAAGAAACCACTGAAATGCTGGAGCAAAAGAAAACCAACAGTTATACTCCGATGAGCCCGACCAGAGACAGAGCATCAGGCACCAACCAACATTATCTCTCTAATTCTCAATAAGCCTTTACGTTGGAGCCGTCATAGAATCTGAGGCCTGACCCACCGGCGTGCAATTAAAGAGGGAAGCAAAGTTGCCAACCGTGATTGGGTTAACTACCGTGCATGCAGTCTGTCGTATAATATCCATGTTGTACCCAATCTTTTTATATCGAAGAATGATTTTACGAAATTGGGTGCTGAAGTCATTGCAGATATATATTTTTCTGAATTTATATACTAAGCCACCATAAAATTCGGGTTCCGATAGACCTTGCTGCAGAAGAGATTTAAGTCCAATATTGAATTTTGAAATTAAATCAGAATGGCGTCTGTAAAATTTTGAAAAGGCTTTGCGTAGTTTTTGGTACCGATAACCCTGATTAAGGAGTTTAGCCGTTAATAATTTATTACGAGTGTTGAAGTCAGTTACATGACTACGCACTCTAGCAAATCGAATTAATTGCGAAAAATAAACGCCATAGGATGGCGCAAGAGGAACACCACAATCCAAAATAGGAAATTTTACAATCTCAAAATCAAAGTCATCGCGTTTATCATAAATTTTGCACGAAACAAATCCATCTACAATAGATAGATGTAAATCCAAAAGTGGGGCCTCGGTATCAGAAGAATTTGCTTTATTTAACTGAAGTTATAGGGGGTAAATCTGACTGATCAAACCATCAAAATAGGTATTATCAATATTTAATAAATCATCTAAATATCTAGAAGCAGAGCTAAAAGCTTCAATAATTTCAGATTGGTTATCAATGGAAAGCGACAAAATGAAGTCTCTTTCATAACAATACAAGAACAGATCAGCCACAAGAGGTGCGCAATTAGTACCCATCGGAATACCCACAATTTGTCTAAATACTTTAGTACCGAATCTAATATAAATATTGTCAAGTAGAAAGGTGAGGGCATCACACCCTTTCTGACATGACCAAAGTGTATAATTCTTATGCTCTTTAGAAGTGACAAGTCAGAAAAGGGTATGGCTAGATTCAGTTAACAGATAAGGCAAAATGTGTATTTGAACAATTTATTTAGCTAAATTAGATTGAAGGCAATGGTCATACAAGTACCACACACTTCCTTTCCAACACCTCAAAGCGAAATATACACAAATATTGAGAGATTATATAAAGTATTAAACCAATTTGATTTGGTAAGTAAAACATTACGACATAACAACCGTACAACAAAGGGCATTTTTCATGTCTCCTAAATGGCTGCTTTTCTGATGAAAACCGGTGATATATTTTTTTTATAAATATAGCAAACTTAGGTTGTGGGTGCCCGTTAGAACCGCCTCGATGAGGCGGTTCAAACGAGTACCCACATCCTATGTCTAGGAGCAGAAATAAGAAAAATATTGTATAGTCCCTTAAACCCCAGTTTTCTCTTTATAAAGTGGGGTTTAGCGGGGTCTTCCTTTCACGGACTTGTTAACATGATGAATATTTTCCGGGGGAGCTTGAATCGTCCCACTTTGATCATTAAAACACTGCAGGGTTTCTTGCTCTGCACGGCGAAGCTTACCAGTCAAAAGTATTGAGGAAAGTTAAGGTAAAACAAAGATCAGGAATCGATACAATTCACTTACTCCACCCATCAAAGGCACCAAAGGGAACGAAACATAAACATGAAGCGACCAGACCATAATGGAAACCTAAACAAAGGAAGGCCATAAGGACAGTTACTTTCCCACAAAATGGCCATATGGCTATCCAAAATAAAAAGACACAAGTGACACACACAGTAAGTAACATACAACAACATAAATAAATCGCCACAGAAGAACCGCCTTGGAACGGTCAGTGGAAAGATTTCCACTGGGGGGCTTAAATCGATTTTACGTGGCCATAATCCTCGCCCTTACTTCGTCGCAATTTAGACAAATAATTTGTTCAGTCCGCATGATTAAGCAAACATAGGTTGTGGGTGCCCGTTAGAACCGCCTCGATGAGGCGGTTCTAACGAGTACCCACATCCTATGTCTAGGAGCAGAAATAAGAAAAATATTGAATACCCCCTTAAACCCCAGTTTTCTCTTTATAAAGTGGGGTTTAGCGGGGTCTTCGTTTCACGGACTTGTTAACGTGATGAATATTTTCCCGGGGAACTTGAATCGCCCCCCCCCCCCACCCCCCTTTGTTCTGCCATTCATTCAAACACTGCAGGGTTTCTTGCTCTGCATGGCGAAGCTTACCAGTCAAAAGTATTGAGGAAAGTAGAAGTAAAACAAAGATCAGGAATCGATACAATTAACTAACTCCACCCATCAAAGACACCAAAGGAAAAGAAACACAAACATGAAGCGTCAGACCATAACGGAAACCTCAACTAAGGAAGGCCATAAGGACAGTTACTTTCCCACGAAATGGCCAAATGGCCATCCAAAATAAAAAGACACAAGTGATACACACAGTATGTAACAAACAACAACATAAATAAACCACCACAGAAGAGCCGCCTTGGAACGGTCAGTGGAAAGAATTCCACTGGGGGCTTAAATCGATTTTACATGGCCATAATCCTCGCCCTTACTTCTGTCGCGGTAAACACTAATTTTGTTTAGTCCGCATGAAGGCTTCCTAACTCATCAGTGTAACATCTCCGAGAACATACAAATAAAAAAACTACAGAGATGAAACAAGGTTGTGGACTCGACAGCATACAACAACAGAATTGCTGGAGCAAAAGAAAACCAACAGTTAGACTCCGAGACGGAAAGATTTGCTAGGATGGGTACACTGATTAACCTCTGTTTGTGTGCATAAATCCAGAGACTATTTGGTTAGGAACAAAGATCCCTATACCTTTGTTTACCTACCAAGCTATCGTTAATGTCAAATCTACCTCACCTGCTTTTCGGTACTAGACACGCGCTTTTTTCATTTGATAGACTGGCTGCTAGCTATATGTTATATAAAATTCGCAGAAAAAAATAAATAAAAAAGTTGAGTTCGATGATGACTGGTTGCATGGGCACAGCTAAACTACGATATTCCATCGGTACATCAAATACAGTTTAATTGCTTTATGAAGACCACCTTTGAGACTGTTCAAAAGTGGTCTTCAAGACCACTTTTGAACAGTTCCAAAGGTGGTCTCTGAACAGAGGATACTGCTTGGAGAAAAAACAAAAACAAAGGAAGAATAACTGTAGCATACTAAATATGTTCTAGAGAGGGTTATCCTTTGTAAGCAAGGAATACACCACAGAACTGGAATATATGGAGTGTACATGTTTTCTGGTCCAGACTAGATAGTTTCGGCCAATTAGGCCTCATCAGTGACCCTAAAATATTTACAAAATTCAGCAACGGTATCAATGGTCCCAAAGGACATGAACATATAAACTACACTATGGTGTAGAGCAGGGAGACTTTTTACAGCCGCCACACATTCCCAGACACCAGCTGAAGTGTTCGGCTCTCGCAAACAAGTACTGGTAAACCGCTTAGAGGATCTAAGCCTGCCTAGGCAAGGCGGTGAGAGCCAGTCCGTCCATGCTTATAAATATGTTCTATAAAAGGGTTATCCTTTGCAAGCAAGGAAAACACCAAAGAACTGGAAAATATGAAGTGTACATATTTTCTGGGCCAGAGTAGCTAGTTTCGGCCAATTAGTTCTCATCAGTGACCCTCAAATATTTTCAAAAATATAGAAACGGTATCTATGATCCCGAAGGACAAGAAAATATAAACTACACTACTATGTGTTTAGAGCAGTAAGGTTTATAGAGCAGAATAAGTCTTAATTTTAGATTGTCTTAGTAGCGGAATTTCACTGTACATAAATTTTTCAGCCTCTGATAGCTGGCATGCTCCAGTTCATGGTGCGATGGTATAATGGATCCAGAATTGCCTCAGAAGGGAGACGTGAATGACACTACAGAGAAAGTTGTTTGAATTGGATCAATGACATGATAATTATTAGAATTACAATTACACAATAAAGTAAAGCAAGCTTTTCTGTATAGTATTGTCTTTGCATTTGTATTTTCGTTGATGTTTATGAATACATAACTGTCTCTATCATCTTTTTATGGTACACTAATGATTTACTTGCAGATTGCGTTTCGGTTGCTGAAAAATAGAAGTAGAGGCAATGATCAGGAATCGATACAATTAACCCACAGCTCCCATCAGAGACACCAAAGGAAAAGAAACAGAAACATGAAGCATCAGGCCCCAACGGAAACACCAACAGCGGAAAGCCAAAAGGACAGTAACTTTCCCACAAAACGGCCAAAAGGCTATCCAAAATAAAAAAAATATAAGCGACAAAAATACCCAAAGACAAACGATAACATAAATAATCAGAATCAGAATCAGAATTTTTACTGGTGACACAGCAAACGACATTCATACATCAGGACCTGTGATATGGGAAGTTAGTCCCTAGCTCTAACCAAAGATGTAAACTTAGCTACACCATTCTTAGCACATTCAGCCGTCGAAATAATCGGATCGGGAAGGGCATTCCAATCTCTAATGGTTCGGGGGAAGATCGATTCTTGATAAATGTCCGTTCTTGCAGTAAGGGTCTGAACGTCATTGAATGGTGTTTTCTACATGCCTAGCCGGGAGAACAAGGTCATCTGTTGGAATGCTGGCAGCATCTTTAAGACCTTTGTATAAGAGTATGAGCCGTCTGACTCTTCTCCTTTTCTTGAGAGACTCCCATCTTATTTTTTCTAGTATTTCAGTCATGCTCCCAGTTACAAAGCAGTGAATACATGTTACAAATCTAGCAGCTCTATTCTGAACTGAGCTAATGTGTGTATTCCATCTCAAATCGTGAGTGATTGTCACACCGAGGTACTTAATGAAATTCACATTTTCGAGGACCGTTCCCTCTAAAGTGTAAGAAGCCTCAACTTTATTAGATCTCTTCCTAGATCTGCATAATATTGCGTTTAACTGGCTGAAATATCATGCCCAATTTTCGGGCCCAACATCCTAATCTATCTATGTCAGCCTGAAGTTTCAGTGAGTCATCTGTATCTCTAATTTCCCGGTTACAAACACAGTCGTCTACGAACAGTCTTATTTCTGAGTCAATGTCAGTGGAAATATCATTGATGTGCAGGTAGAACAATAGAGGACCAAGAGCAGTCCCTTGCGGGACTCCAGACAAAACTGGCGCCCATTAACAACAACGCGCTGTTTTCTGTAGCAAAAGAAGGAATCTATCCATTTGAGTCTTCCCTCCAATTCCATAACCAAATAATTTCGATTTCAGAAGAACCGCCTTGGAACGGTCAGCGGAAACGAATTCCACTGGGGGTGGGGGGTGGGGGGTGGGGGGGGGGCTTAAATCGATTTTACATGACCTCAATCCTCCCCATTACATAGCTATGCAATATCAAGTTTCTGTGTCAACGCAGTTCTTGATCCGGTAACACCAGCGCTTCCGTTTCCATTTTTTAAGACATGACCTAATTCCGTCGAGTTATTTTATATTTTAAGTCCCAAATTCCGCGGGAACGTAGAATTTGTCTGCTAGTTTATGCGGATTGGCAAGCACAAAATGTGCTGAGCTAATTTTGAAATTTTTGGAACAATGTCGTGTTAATCTTTCTTCATTCTTTTCGTTTTTGTGCTTTTTCTTACCAAACTGAGTTTAACTCTTTTACCGACATTGCCAGTTTAATCCTCTGTGGTACGGTTAATCGGAGTTGGAAATATAATCGACTTTCATTCCTATTATTGCGACGATAATCGATTAGTAATCACTGAAGGTGTGGTCATAATTTTACATGTCTGGCTTTCTGTCTGAGGATGACTAAAACCATATGCTGTACTTTGCCATATGCAATTGAACAGACAGACCTGAGCAAACAGTGTAGACCGAGATGAGACGCCGCAGAAAGCGGCGTCTCATCTGGGTCTGCACTCTTTGCCACTCATACAGTTACTTAGGAAGAACTTTGGGTAGTAAATTGTACTTATCAAATAACTGATTGGAAGCAAATCAGTAATGATAATCATTTTTGTGGAATTTATCGATTGAATAATCGATTATCCGATTAATCATGCCAGCCTTACTCTGGTGCCTTGAGAGAATCAGATACTGCTTGATCTATCACTGACACTGTAATCCTAATAACTGTGCCTCACATTATGAAATTAAGGTGTAACTATACCAAATTTATTCCACAGAGGCCTTTCTGATGTTTAATCTTCATCAGTGTCTCTCAACCCCAAAGTTTTGAAACCGAAACGGATGACGGACAACACCCGGCAAACACAGCACATACCCCTCCGAGCACACACCGACCGACGTAGCTCATGAGACAGGTCAACTGGAGGCATCAGGCAAGAGACGCCCACCCGCGGACTTATAGGCGTCCCCCACATCAGCAAACATGGCCCACACTCCACGGAAGTCCCGGGCATAAGGAAGGAGATATCCAAAGTAGCGAGACTTGCAAAAATTTAAAATATTACAAAAAGAGGCAACCAAATCACGCCTATTAAAAAACATTGCAAATTTTACCACCGAAAAATATAAATTTTCAGATAATAAGATATTTTTCTTATTTCTGCTCAAAACATAGATTGTGGGTACTCGTTAGAACCGCCTCGACAGGCGGGAAACCCCCCAAAAGATAATCTGGCAAACAGCGCAGGCCCAGATCAGCTGTGACCGCTCAGGCGCTGCAATGTTTGCTAACATGATCTTCGTTTAAAATGGAATAAAAATGAAAAAAAAGGCCTACCACCCAGTATATAACAAACGGACTTGTTCAACATTTAACAATAAAAGAGTCCTTCAGTATACAATGAAACGATTAGATAATTAACCTTTTCTGCTTCAAATACAGATCTCAGTTGTTTAAACCGCCTAATTTGGGGGTGGGGGGAGGTGGAGGAGGTGGGGGGGGGGTCGCTGGGTCTTACAAAAACCTACAATCTTGTTTGGAGTTAAATAGGAGAAAAATCATCACTCAGTCCGTGTAATGAACACCCACTAAACCCGACTTTATTTAGAGAACACTGGGGTTTACGGAGTTTACATTATTTTCTGATTTCTGCTCCAAGACAAAGGTTTTGGGTCCTCATTATTACCGCCTCATTTCCGATTTAAATAAGAATGCTGTATTGGCCCTATGCCAATACAGCTGACCAAAGAATTGTAACTAGTGGAGGCAATGATCAGGAATCGACCAAAGAGAAAGAAACACAAACATGAAACAACAGACCCTAATGGAAACATCAATAGCGGAAAGCCCAAAGGACATTAACTTACCCACAAAATGGCCAATAGGCTATCCAAAAACAAAATAATATGTGCGATACACACACTCAAAAACAAAGCCATAACAATAACAAACCGCGGCAGAACGAATTCCATAGTGTGTGTGTGTGTGTGTGTGTGTGTGTGTGTGTGTGTGTGTGTGTGTGTGGGTGGGGGTCTTAAATCGATTATACGTGGCCACAATCCTCGCCCTTACTTCAGTCGCGATTTGGACAAATAATTTCTTCAGTCCGCATGAAGGCCATCTAACTCATCTGTGCAACATCTCCGAGGACAAAAAAAATCTAACAACCACAGAGATGAAACAACGGTGAGGACTTGACAGCAAGAAACCACTGAAGTGCTGGGGCAAAGGAAAACCAACAGTTTGACTCCGATGGGCAAGACTAGAGTCAGAGCATCAAGCTCCAGCCAACATTATATTAAGAGTTATTAAGAGCTTGTAGTCCCAGCTCTCAGATGTTCATCTAAATGTGGTGAATTAGTTCAAAACACAGGAGATAGGATAAAGTCATATTTTCCAGTTTTAATAATGTTCATCAAAAACTCAATCAAATAACAAAACGTTCTTTCAATATACGACAGTAACTGGTTATATTCAAATTACATAAACATTAAAATTCACAATAATTTCAGTCTTATAATTTCAACAATATTCTGCTGGTAAACTCCAAGCCTAAATTATATGTACTTTATTTTGCTTCTGAATCCTTCAGTTGGAATTTCCTAACTGACTTGTAATTTTTCAAAACTCAACAAATCCACGCTAAAATTCAAATGTAACGCCCCTAAACAAGAAACAATAACTTATTAACCAATGGAGTGTTCGCGTTAACGTGAGATGCTTATTGCACAAAAAGTATGAAAAACAAATCAAAACAAAAATGGCTTCCGCTACCAAACTGACACATTGAGTATGAATTGCATCTCAGTAACTACATACATGTTTGTTTAACAAAGTGAAAACTTGATAGGCCTAGTTTTCTATTCAATTTACGGCTTCCTTCTTGAGATGAAAATATGATTACTTAATCCTATAGCAAAACATGTTAAAAGCTAGCCCGATAATCCTAAAATGAGACCCGTTTCTTTGTTTCAAAAACATAAAAAATAAATCATAAGTATCTTTATTGACAAAATTTTCAAAATTCTAAAATAAGAGTAACCGTTTCAGAATCCGCTTTTCATAAGGAACATTGTGATACCAAACATCGTTTGATTTACACATTTAAATTTATAGCAAAATACCAAAATTTTACAACATAATAACTCCTCACACGCTGAAAAACTTAAGACCCCAAAGTAAGATTTATTTTTATTTATCAATTATTTATATTGCTATTTTTTCTTATTAATTTTTTAAAAATGATAACGCTATATACAACAAAATAAACTGTACATGTCATTATCAACATACAACCAAACCTTTCTACAGACTCCGTTTAACAAGCCAGTTCTACATGTGAGAAAATTGCAAATGCATCACGTGAACATGTCCGTGAAATGAAGACCCCCTTAAACCACACTTTATATAGAGAAAACTGGGGTTTGAGGGGGTATACATTATTTTTCTTATTTCTGCTCCAAGACATAGGTTGTGGGTACTCGTTACAACCGCTTCACTGAGGCGGTTCTAACGAGCACCCTCAACCTATGTTTTGAACATTTATAACAAAAATATCAAGGATTTTCATCATAAAAGTAGCCATTTTGGAGATGTGAAAAATGCACTATGTCGCACAGCTGAGTTATCGTAATGGTATGTTGTTCGTGTACACGGTGGTGTAGGCATCTCTAAACCTTAACCAGTGCTTCAGCAGAAGTGCACGACCCGCCGGATGCTTTTAGCTTTATGAATGTCACCATATATGGGTATGGCGGCCATTTTGGTCATGTGACCTGGACCTAAATCGGTTCCCCCAATAAATGCGCTTTATCGTAAGGAGCAAAAATATATCTTGTTCTTTAGTACTGTATTCTGAATCGTTTGCAGGATAAAATGCATTCTCACTTTTCCAATACAAAAGCATATGTGTCAAAGTTTGACCTAGGCACACAGAAGGTCAAGGTCAACCCAGGGTCACCATTTAAGCAATTTATGATGTGCCTACGTCGTCCCAGATGCTATTTATCAAGTTTCATGGAAATCTGCCGAGTGGTTCTGGAGAAGACTATTTTTGAAGGGTTTTTACCATATGTTTTGGCGACCATTTTGGTCATGTGACCTGGACCCCATGAGCAAATTTTGGTTTCCCCCATCCCATAGAGGCTCCATATGAAATTTGACTTCAATCAGCCCAACGGTTTCCGAGAAGAAGCAGTTCGAAAATTTTCACATTTTTCGCCTTGGCGAGGCTATACTAAATGGAATGTAATATTTCGCAAGTTCATTTGTTAGATTTCATTGATATCTATCAGTATGTCAAAAATAGTTTAAATATTCCAACAAAAGCATATGTGTCAAAGTTTGACCTAGGCACAAAGAAGGTCAAGGTCAATCCAGGGTCACCATTTTAGCAATTCACGATGGGCCTAAGCCCCAGATGCTATTTTTCAAGTTTCGTGGAAATCTGCCCAGTGGTTCTGTAGAAGACTATTTTTGAAGGGTTTTTACCATATATGGCTTGGCGGCCATTTTGATCATGTGACCTGGACCCCATGAGCAAATTTTGGTTTCCCCCAATCCCATAGAGGCCCCATATGAAATTTGACTTCAATCGGCCCAACGGTTTCCGAGGAGAAGCAGTTCGAAAATTTTCACATTTTTCGCCTCGGCGAGGCTATACTTAATGGAATGTAATACTTCGCAAGTTCATTGGTTAGATCTCATTGATATCTATCAGTATGCAAAAAAGTGTTTAAATATTCCAAGCGGTTAAATCACTATCACCAATTTTCACAAATGGGTTACGGGCGGACAGACAGACAGGCTATATATGGCTTGGCGGCCATTTTGGTCATGTGACCTGGACCCCATGAGCAAATTTTGGTTTCCCCCCATCCCATAGAGGCTCCATATGAAATTTGACTTCAATCGGCCCAACGGTTTCCGAGGAGAAGCAGTTCGAAAATTTTCACATTTTTCGCCTCGGCGAGGCTATACTAAATGGAATGTAATATTTCTCAAGTTCATTGGTTAGATCTCATTGATATCTATCAGTATGCCAAAAATTGTTTAAATATTCCAAGCGGTTAAGTCACTATCACCAATTTTCACAAACGGGTTACGGACGGACAGACAGACTGACAGACTGACAGAATGACAGAATTACACGGTGATTTTAGGGCACTCTTAGAAATCAACCGACTTCAGTCGGTCACTTTTTCTGCGGGTCGTGCAATGTTGACGCAAGTATGACAACTATAAAATAACAACTAAAGTAATAGCTAACAGAATTAAAAAAGTATTAATCAATATAATAGACGAGTCTCAAACGGGCTTCATTAAAGGTAGATATATAGGCGAGAACATTAGACTCCTTTTTGAAGTCATTGATAAAATGGAAGAAGAAGGCAAACCAGGAATGATCTTTTTCTCTGACTTTGAAAAGGCCTTCGATAGTCTTGACCACCAGTATATGTTTAAATGTTTGAACCATTTCAATTTTGGAGAAAGCTTGCTTAAGTGGGTAAAACTTTTCTACAACGATGCAAAAAGTTGTGTGTCAAATAATGGTTATCTTTCTGGCTTTTTTCCGATACAGCGTGGGGTCCGTCAAGGATGTCCACTATCACCCTATTTGTTTATAATCAGCATTGAACTACTTTCACATATGGTTGGTTCTAACCCAGACATTATTGGCATAACTATTGCAGGAGCTGAATTCAAGAAATCTCTGTTTGCCGATGATGCGTCATTTATTTTAGATGGGTCACTGCAATCCTTCCAAACATTATTAAACATACTGGATAATTTCAGTTATATTTCGGGTTTAAGGTTAAATGCTGGAAAATGCCAAATATTAAAGATAGGTTCGATGGCTAAAAATGATTTAATTTATTTCAAACACAGGAAATTTCAGTGGAGTTCGAAAGAAGCAACTGCTTTAGGAATGAAGTTTACTACTATAAAAGATAATGCTTTATCTATAAATCTAGAGCCAAAAATTAATGATTTTAAGAAGAGTTTGCAACAATGGCAACATAGAAAACTAACTTTGATGGGGAAAATAACTGTTGTTAAAAGCTATGCTCTTCCAAAACTCATATATGCACTATCAGCATTACCAACCCCTTCAACAGATAAGATCAAACAAATTGAGAATATTATGTATAAATTTATATGGGACGCAAAACCTGAAAAAATCAAAAGAGAAACATTGCTAAAAGATTACGAAAAGGGGGGTCTGAAAATGATTGACATAAAAACATTTATAGCATCTTTAAAAATTAGCTGGTTGAAACGAATTCTAGGAAACAATTCAAACAGATTATATACACATGTATATATGTCCAAACTGAAACCATATGGAGGAAAATTGTTTTTTGAGAGCAATTATTCAAAAAATGATATAGACACCATTATCCAAAACAACGACTTTTTCAAAGATATTCTCATAGCGTGGTGCAACTTAAATGAACACAACATTAAAAATAGCTTTAGGAATGAAACAATATGGAACAATAGTAACATAAAAGCTGATGGACGTTCGATATTTTACGACAACTGGTATCAGAAAGGAATTAGGTATTTTAAAGATCTATATAATTATGCAGAAAAAAGATGCTACACATTTACAGAGCTTAAAGCGATATATGGACTACCTTGTGGTGATTTTTTAAAATATATGAGTTTATTGACCAGTATACCTAGCACATGGAAACAAAACATACGAAATGAAAACATGGATATTCCAATAGATGAACCACTTATTAAGCAGCTGCTACATACGAAACAAGGAAACAAATACATATATGATTATATACGCAATAAGCAACCCAATAGTGAAAAACGTTCAGAAGCAAAATGGAATGAATTATTTATCGGAGAAAATCTATGTTGGAAAAATATATATATTAATACAATAAAAACAACCAGCGATGTTAAATTACGAAATTTCCAATATAAATATCTACTACGCATCATACCAACAAATAAATATTTATTAAAATGCAACATAGCAACTTCATTATTGTGTGATTTTTGCGTAATGGAAATAGAAACAGTCAACCATTTATTCTGGGAGTGTATATATTCTCAGCGATTTTGGAGTGAACTATCAATTTTTTTAAAGCACTGCTCTATAGACCTCCCCTTCACATTAAAGACTATTACGTTTGGTATAACTTTTAACATCAGCAGAACCGAAACACAAATGATGAATTTTATTATTTTAGCTGGAAAGTATTTTATCTTTAGAAACAAATATAATAAAACATTTCCTTCTTTCGATCATTTTAAATCCTTTTTAAGCTACAGATTGAAAATAGAAAGAGAAGTCTACTTTCTGAAAGACAAACTTACCCAGTTCTCACAAAAATGGAACAGTTTTATGATAAGGTTAAATAATGTTGACTAATCTATAGGCACAAATCATATTTAAAGCGCAACAGAGCTTTCTTTCTCTCTAATTTACTCTATACTTTATCCTACCAAATTTATTATTTTCTATCTCTGTTATACTTTACATTTGATATTATTATTTATTTATTTGTTTATTTATTTATGAACCTATTATTTTTTTTTATTATTATTTTTTATTTATTTATTTATTTATTTATTTATCAAAATTTCTGGCACTCCATGATATGTAGTATTAAATTAACGAATTAGAGAACATATATAGTGTATATAGATGAGGTATTGTTTAGATATTTGTATACTATACATAATTATGTTTATGTTAATGTTATACTATGTAAAATGTTTTGTCCAGAAATAAAAGTTAAATTACAAAAAAAAGTATGACAACAATATCAATACACTACTACTCAGAGCAGGCCGACTTAGATTGGCAACACGCAACGTGTTTCGTAACCATTGTCACTATAAATGCAGCTGACTGTCGTATGCACGGTAGCATCAGTTATTTCTGCTACTTTGCTGTACAATTATGTTATATGGTTGCATGGATATCATATAAATACATGTACACAATTTTTATTACAAATTATACCGACATGGATTTGGGTTATCGCGGGTGTCCCCGTTATGACAAGTACCCTTTCATAGGACTAGATTGCATCACCTGACTACAGGTTTGGACAACACTGTTCTATATATTGACATAACATTATGGTTCCTACAACAATGTCTATTAATAAGTCAGACTCAGATTGTAGCAGCATAATGTTTTTGGGTGCAATAATATAAAAAAAAAACTTCCAAAATTCCAAAGTATTCGCCATGAATACAATAATAAAAGCAATCGTGTTACAACACTATGGAACAGTATTAAGGTATAAACTCAATTATGCAATGTGCAATTACAATATGAATTGTTGAAACCGCACTTTGCATTATGAACCTTTCCATATCTTACTACTTTATTCGAATATACAACATGCACATTCTAATTTGAGACCTTTGTATTTAAATATGGCATTTGGACGTCCTATTTTGCAATATTCAGTTTAGATTCTGCTGTGGTTAGACGGGGTACCAGTCATTGAGGTGACGGTAACGTTCGGTAATGTCCGTGGATTTGCCGTATTTTTTTCCGATGACAAGCGTCCGTTTGAGAAGATCGCATTCGCTTTTCCAGGGGCCAAATTCAAGCCAGCAGCGATAAATTTTATCCAGCTATATAATAATTCGGATATTTACAATAATGTGTACGTTTGCATCTTTAAAATAAATTTTACAGCGCGGTTCCTTATTTATATATTTATGAGAGACAGGATTTTTATTTAAAAGTTAATACTTGGTTTGACAAAGGGGAAAATACTCTATCGTTGAATATTTTCTAAAATAAATTACCATGAGGGATTAGTTTGTGCCGAATCCGTGGATTTGAAATGGGCAATTATTGTGAAAATTGATTAATTCATACAATTTTCATAAATCTGATACTTCTGAGGTGTTACTTATAAAGATATTATTTACTAATTGCAACCTCACTCAAAAATCAACTGTTTGGATATTATAGAAGTATGTATATGTCTGCACAGTGAGTAGACGAGCGATGGTCTTCCTGTTCGCGGGCATGACCCGGGAAACCCGAAAACAACAACCAGTGCCTCAATTCCCATTGTTACTCTGAATGTAAAAACTACATCGTCACTAATATGAATATTTCTTACTCATTCTGAGCCCCGACCCACAACCAAAGAAACGCACCTGTGGTCACAATGACAGCTGTCGTATTCATATGTCCGTCCGTCTTCATAAGTTAGACTGGGGCATGATAGCTTTCATCCAACACAATCACAACGCGAAAATATTAGCTGGTCGTCTGTCAGTTCGTCCGTCCGTCTGTCTTCAGCCAGCAAAACCTTGCTGAGCTAGTGTCGCGACTGTCTTAACCAGCCTACTACATATTTCTTCAAGTTCTACATGTAACGATTTGGCAAATGGAGTGGTTGAATCCAAACCATTTTGTACTAACATGTATTTCCATGTATTAGGTCTACGCCAAAGTTTTTTTTTTCTTCTTGTTTTATTACAGTTAGACCGCGTACAGCGTACCCAGGTTTACCTGGCGGAACTTAACGACATTATTTATTTATTTATTTACTTATTATTAAAGTGTACAGAATCTAGAAAAAAAATGTTTTTGATGCATTAGATTTGTACATTTTACTGCCGAAAAATACAATAAAAAAATTGTAAGATGAAAAGTCGTGATGATATTTTTCTGACCGTTGCTTAAAATATACATTTTGGAAACACGTTAGAAGCGGCTCTTCGATGCGGTTCTAACGAGTACCCACAATCTATATTTTGGAGTAGAAATGAGAAAAAATAATGTTTACTCCTGTAAATCCCAGCTTTACTCTATAAAAGTGGGGATCAAGTGTGTGTGTGTGTGGGGGGGGGGGGGGGGATCAGAATTATAAAGATGTGTTTTTATGGTGGGATGCGCTTGGTATGTGAGTGCGTTTTTAGTTTTACGTTTCACCAACAGCTAAGGTCATACGGAGATGGGACCTGGGTTTAAAGACTCATCCGAAATTCTGGAGAAGCCCGAGGTCGATCCTGCGATCCCTGGTTAATGAGGCGAGTAGCATAACCACAACACAACAGAGGCTTCCAGCGCTTGATATGTTACATTGTAGCAGGTGCGGGTTTTCCACCTGCACTCCGGTATGAAAGAATTTGCTTCGCGTTGTGTTTTGTCAAAAAAGTGGAAACCTTTGCGTTTTGTCACTTGAAGCCAAAAATCTAGTATAAAAAGTCAGATAGTTTTCTATTTTCTTATAAATTAATGAATGCATTTAACACAAACAGTTACGAACATCTATATAAACATGTGACAAAATAAACAGGGAATCAGACCCCCGGCCATCGGGGCTTGAAGAAATAGATGGGCTGCATGAACTGAAACCGACCCGCACACCAGTACTGGTAAACCGCTTAGAGGATCTAAGTCTACCGAGCCAAAGCGGTGCTAACAAACCCTATTGGTTTCATTGGGCGACAGGGCTTTGGGATGTCATTTCATCTCAGTGTCGGGTAAAAGTCCCACAAAAGTGGAAGCAACGTCTCCAAAATGACCTATATTGTGTTGTCGGTGACGTTAAACATCAAATCAAACAACATAACCAAAATGCCTAGTTTTAGAAATTCCGTTGGATATGCCCTAAATCAGAAATAAATGTTAGAGGAAACGTAAGTCGTAGTACATCTGATAGCACTTTCATTAAAGAGGGTTGTAACTATGTTTGCTTTCAGGTGATCACTAAGGAGTAGTCTCACCAAGGTATACACGACATTGGACAGGAGCCTTTCTGTACCATACAAAATTATTATAAGTATTTACAACAAATTTATATTTTAGAGGTGCAATGGCCTGAACACATTTGCGATATATTTAGATAAAAGTTGGACACAAAACAAACACAGCAAAGCTGATTCCTAGTCTGACATATAAAATTATGTGTAAATGATTTTATCGGGAAGGGTGTATTGTCCCCAAATCGTCCGTTTTATGCCAAAAATATCGTTCTCTCGTTTTTTTCACTCCTCCGTGTCACCAATACGCTTGCAGATTTTTTGGGGTATCTGCCGAATACAGGCGGACGTTTACGGGAACGGTACGAAAGAACGATCACAGCGCCACTGAACGAGAATAATGAGAACTAGAAGAAGCAGAAGCGGAATTTCAAGTTGCAAAATAGGACGAGAAACAGAAAGAAAAGTACACAAATTCCAAAAGCAGACTACAAAAATGAATATCATAATGCAGTTTTGCACAATTGTAACTGAATATAGCATAACAGAATATCAAAATTGCATATTGCAATCTCAATTTTGCATAATTGAGTTTTTATCTAAATCCTGTTCCATACAACACCTTTAATATCACATTGCTAACATTGCATTAGGATCTTTCTGACCCTAAACCTGCACATGCTAACCAATGTCTCCAACACCACATGATAAATCACTCATGTATATGTGATTAGAATCAGCACAATCCAGCTTAAGGACAATAATACATATCGTTTTTGAAAACTGTCCTGCGAAGAGAAAAGCAATTGTCGAATAACGACTCAGGGCTTCATCTTCCAGGGCAGGCTCTCAGACACCATTTTGTAATAAAGGTCCATCTAGTGGACTTGTCTTGCTGTTCTCGTAGGCCTACATACCTGCATATGCTCTATCGGTTACACGTGGAACAGGCTGGCTAATTCCTATATTTTGGATAGAGACATATCAGACAAATCATAATCCTTAGCTCTACAACTAAGGACCCTTAAACTATCCCCAAAAGTTGTACTCAAAAATGGTCTGCCACAGCTATTATGACTCTCGATAGCGGGTGTGCATAAAGTCAGATTCTACCCAGCTCCACGCATATGTCACCCGTACGATAGACCAAGATGTCTTCGAGCCCGTGATGTTTAGCTTTTTTACACAGGTCAGAATCCTCAAAAACTTTGTTAACATACGGTCACTTACATGTAAGTTTTGAAATTACAATTACAAAGTGAAATGGTCAAAACAATGTTTATTATCAATACGACTTACGTTATATAGGACGTTAATAAATTATTAACGGCTAAACTCCTTAATCAGGGTTATCGGTACCATTAACTACGCAAAGCCTTTTCAAAATTTTATAGACGCCATTCTGATTTAATTTCTAAATTCAATATTGGACTTAAATCTCTTCTGCAACAAGGTCTATCGGAACCCGAATTTTATGGTGACTTAGTATATAAATTCAGAAAAATATATAACCGCAATGACTTCAGCACCCAATTTCGTAAAATCATTCTTCGATATAAAAAGATTGGGTACAACATGGATGTTTTACGACAGACTGCATGCATGGTAGTTAACCCAATCACGGTTGGCAACTTTGCTTCCCTCTTTAATTGCACGCCGGTGGGTCAGGCCTCAGATTCTATGACGGCTCCAACGTAAAGGCTTATTGAGAATTAGAGAGATCTAATTCTTGGTAATGTTGGTTGGTGCCTGATGCTCTATCTCTGGTTGGGCCCATCGGAGTCTAAATGTTGGCTTTCTTTTGCTCCAGCATTTCAGTGGTTTCTTGCTGTCGAGTCCTCACCTTTGTCTCACCTCTGTGGTTCTTTGATTTTTTGTGTTCACGGAGATGTTGCACTGATAAGTTAGGAGGCCTTCATGCGGACTGAACAAATTATTTGTCTAAATCGCGACGGAAGTAAGGGCGAGGATTGTGGCCACGTAAAATCGATTTAAACCCCCAGGGAAATCTTTCCACTGACCGTTCCAAGGCGGTTCTTCTGTGGTGGTTTATTTATGTTGTTGTTTGTAAGGCTTACTGTGTGTATCACTTGTGTCTTTTTATTTTGGATGGCCATATGGCCATTTTGTGGGAAAGTAACTGTCCTTATGGCCTTCCTTTGTTTAGGTTTCCATTATGGTTTGGTCGCTTAATGTTTGTGTTTCTTTCCCTTTGGTGTCTTTGATGAGTGGAGTAAGTTAATTGTATCGATTCCTGATCTTTGTTTTACTTCTACTTTACAATGCAAATTGTGCCCACTGAATTCAACAAAACACCTAAACGGCACCTTTGGTTTGCTACTTGTTAAAGCCGAAACTTCAGAAACACTTAAACGCTGTGAATCAAAATCGCATTGAATTTCCATACAGAAATAACTTGGTTCTTGGAGAAATTTAAAAATAAAAACTGTTTACAGCGCAAACACACACTACATATACTTGTTTGCCTTTTACATATTGTGGAGTGCTCACACATTATTAGTATGTATTGTCAACTTTGATTGTAAACACGAATGAGTTATGATTAATGATAAGTGACTGTGCGTTCGTATACGAAATTCCGTACGTTGTATTCGTTAGATTTACCATGAAAGCTTCAAGGAGGTGTAACTTTTGATAGTCAATTTTCGATATTTCCGATGTACCAGTATATCTGATGCTTTGCAACTGTTCGCATTCAAGTAAAAGATACATGCGTGCATGTTTGACAAAATCATTACAGCATTTTACAAGACAATCATAAGCCAAATAAAGTGAATGTATTTTGCAATTCGAACCCCCACCCCTTTTTTAACACTTTTCCGAAATTAGCAGGAAACGTTTTACATGTGGGGTCAGCAGGTCGATGGGACCGGCACTCCATCAGAAGCACTATAGTCAACAAATATTTATTTGTTTAGGGTTGCTTACAGCTAAATGTGAAAGGTTTGTGCTATACGTAGATTTTATCTTTTTGTGTGTGTCCTTCAGAAGATATTTCTTAAATTACGTATTGAATTGTGTGTATATTTTTATTTTATTAAAGTGATGCATTTTACATGTACGACATACGAGTAAATATAAGAAATTTTAAGATCTATTTTCCTACATGTATATCTGCCTAATGCATGGATTGCGGGGACTCGACTGGACCGCCTCTATCGAGTACCCACAATCTATGTTTTAAGCAGAAATAAGGCAAATAATGTAAACTCCCCTTAAATACCAGGTTTACAATATAAAAGTGGAGTTTGATGGGGTAAAAACTACATAGGATCATTGATTCCATTGCGGAATTCTGAAAATATCTGAGGGTCACTGATGATGCTTAATTGGCCGAAACTAGCTAGTCTGGCCCACAAAACATGTACACTCCATATTTTTCACTTCCATGGTGTATGCCTTGCTTCCAAAGGATAACCCTTTTATACAACATATTTAAAGAATAGTGCTCCAGAACGAAAGCTATGCTTTAACATCAAAATGATGTAAATTTAAAATTATTTCATGGGCAACAAATTTCGGACTAGTAAACAGATCTTTACATAAACAATTTGAACAACGCGCCTCCCTAGTTAACTTCCGGTTGTATTGAATCAAGAAATTTTGACCAAGAAGATATCGAGACAGCAGTGTGCGTTCCAATTTCAAAAATTCATCCTTATGTCACATGAAGTATGAAAACAAAATCATTTTTCCTACATTTTTTTGCCTTGAATTACTATCAAAGGTATTATTTTTTTCATTTGCATATAGCCGAACATCTACATTTACGTTGAAATCAAAACATACAAATTTCGTACGCTATTATGCATTCCCTATAAAACTCTAATGAGTCAAGTAAAGCGTAGTCGCAAACATGTTCTAAAATATATAACTGATCATGAGGTCTGAAAAAGACAAGAATAAAAAAAAGCGATATCATCACGAACGTAAATATGAAAACATTTTAATTTTAACAACATAGAAAAAAACTGAAACGTCACCAAAAATTCAAGTCCTTATATTAAAACTTCTGTACTCTAAACTGTTCATAAATTTATTCGGACAAGCACATTCTGTAAAATGCTTCAACAATACTACACCACTCACAGTTCAACTCCTCACTATTAGTATGATTGTTCACATCTTTGCATGCTTTTAGCTTTTCGAAGCATTGTCGTAATGCGTTCGATAGCTTAGTTTTATCGTCAATCAGTTTCTCGCAGGCAGAGTTTACAAAGTTGAAACTCTCCTTCAGATGTCTGTTTCTCTCCTCGAGGTCTGCAATCTTCAGGCGACAAAGTTCGGCATCAAATTTGTAACAGTTAAGAAAAGTAGAAGTAAAACAAAGATCAGGAATTGATACAATTAACTTACTCCACCCATAAAAGACACCAAAGGGAAAGAAATACAAACATTAAGCGACCAGACCATAATGGAAACCTAAACAAAGGAAGGCCATAAGGACAGTTACTTTCCCACAAAATGGCCATATGGCCATCCAAAATTAAAAGACACAAGTGATACACACAGTAAGTAACAAACAACAACATAAATAAATCGCCACAGAAGAGCCGCCTTGGAACGGTCAGTGGAAGATTTCCACTGGGGGGCTTACATCGATTTTACGTGGCCACAATCCTCGAGTCTCCTTCGTTTGTTCCATTTCTGTCGAGTGTCGTTGTTGCAGGGCACACTGCACCGAATTCACTTTTTCCAGTTTGCGTTGAAGCTCGAAAATTCGAGTGCCCGATAGTTCTAGACTGCGAACTAATGCGTTGTTTATCACGGTATGACGGTCGTCTAGTCCTGAGAACAATTTACAGAATTGCTTATCTGACAAGTCGGCACCCGGTAGTAAAGAACATACCGCTTTTCGCGCCTCTGGATTACACATCCAATAAGCCTGCCTTTCCTGAAACACTGTGTTACTTTCTTGGTGAAGTTCTAGATTGTCAAGTTCAAAGAAAGGCAGTCCCGAACAAATTGTTTTATTTTCGAGAAATGTTTGTCTGCGTTTGAAGTCCCTAGTTCTCGTTGACTTACTTTTTGTTTTCATGAACTGTTCCCGATCAACCCTGTTGAAAGTCGACTGTTGGTCCCTGAAAGGCGTTCGTGCTGTTACTTGGACATAGATCACCAGTTCCGGAGGCTGCCGCAACTGTCCATAAGGAAGCCTGTATGACCTACCTAAGCCACCGTAGAAATTTACAAAGTTCACTTTCTGTCTCCTTTTTTATCATATGACGTCGCGTCTGAGAGTGTAATAACGCCATGTATTTTTTTCGATAATCCACTAGTGGATTAAATATGCAAATTAGCTAGATATGTCCCTTAACGTTACATGTGCAACGTCCTTAACGACGTCGCGTTTACTAACGGCGGAATATTGACATTTTTGTAAACAATCGTGGATTAAATGCGTTTTAAATGTCATATGATAAATAGAATCTTGCATTCGTGCTTATGTATTATTGAATGTATTAAACTCATTGAGGAAAAGGGATAAAATGCTCGGCAAAGCCTCGCATTTTATCCCTTTTCCTCAACTCGTTTAATAAATTCAATAATACATGAGCACTCATGTAAGATCCTCTATATAATCCATGATTTGTACGAGATCGTGTAACAAGCTTAAAAGATGCTACTCCGGATTGCTCACACCAAGTTATTAAGAGCTGGTAGTTCCAGTGCTTAACTGTTCATTTAAATGTGGGAAATTAGTTCGGCGGCCGTAAAAAGTCTCCCCGTATATCAACCATAGTGCAGTTTATATTTTACTTTTGGTCCTTTGAGATCAGCGTGAATATTCTGAGAAATCAGAAATAAATCATTGGTTTAGACTCATATTCTAGACAGGTTTTAATTATTTGGACCCCATTTTGATTTATATCAGTCTTTGAATCGACTGCCTATTCGAAATTCGCAAAATTGCAGTATGTTTCCCATCACGTGAACAAGTCCGTGAAATGAACACCCCCTTACACCCCACTTTATATAAAGAAAACTGGGGTTTACGGGGGTAAACAATATTTTTCTCATTTCTGCTCCAAGACATAGGTTGTGGGTACTCGTTAGAACCGCCTCATTGAGGCGGTTCTAACGAGTACCCATAACCTATGTTTGCAGTATAAATAAGAAAAATATCACAGATTTTCGTCAGAAAAGTAGCCATTTTGGAGATGTAAAAATTGCACTATATCGCACGGGTGTGTTATCGTAATGTCTGGCTTTCTTTGCTGCATCATTACAGGGTCACTGATGAGGCTTTATTAGCCGAAACTACGTAGTATGACCCATCTTCTTTCTTATGAATGTTTTCATTGCTCTTAAAGGAACTCATTTTTGATTTTTATTCAAAACACAGGAGACAGGATAAAGTCCTATTTTCCAGTTTTAATAATATTCATCAAAAACTCAATCAAATAACAAAACGTTCTTTCAATATACGACAGTAACTGGTTATATCCAAATTACATAAACATTAAAATTCACAATAATTTCAGTCTTATAATTTCAACAATATTCTGCTGGTAAACTCCAAGCCTAAATTATATGTACTTTATTTTGCTTCTGAATCCTTCAGTTGGAAATTCCTAACTGACTTGTAATTTTTAAAAAACTCAACAAATCCACGCTAAAATTCAAATGTAACGCCCCTGAACAAGAAACAATAAATTATCAACCAATGGAGTGCTCGCGTTAACGTGAGATGCTTATTGCACAAAAAGTATGAAAAACAAATCAAAACAAAAATGGCTTCCGCTACCAAACTGACACATTGAGTATGAATTGCATCTCAGTAACTACATACATATTTGTTTAACAAAGTGAAAACTTGATAGGCCTATTCTTCTATTCAATTTACGGCTTCCTTCTTGAGATGAAAATATGATTACTTAATCCTATAGCAAAACATGTTAAAAGCTAGCCCGATAATCCTAAAATGAGACCCGTTTCTTTGTTTCAAAAACATAAAAAGTAAATCAAAAGTATCTTTATTGACAAAATTTTCAAAATTCTAAAATAAGAATAACCGTTTCAGAATCCGCTTTTCATAAGGAACATTTTGATACCGAACATTATCGTTTGATTTAAACATTTAAATGTATAGCAAAATACCAAAATTTTACATCATCATAATTACATAAAATTAGATTTTGTCTAATTCTCAGTAAGCCTTTACGTTGGAACCGTCATAGAATCTGAGGCCTGACCTACCCAAGATAACAGTACTTGGATGAGCAGTGATCATCGAAAAAGTTGATAATATAATTTTTACATATAAATAGGCGCTGAAGGACGAGTTCTGAAAAGAAACCAATACCCAGAACTATTTTCCAACGCGCTTTCCATTAATATAACTTATTTGAGCTTTTACCCTTTCACTACTGCGTTTCTGAACATGACACTTCCAGTTTGGTTATAGTGTGTACCAATTCATTCTTATAGAAAAGGGTCAACTTCACTGACATGATGGTTAGATCCTGACGAGACTGCTCGTTACGTGGCGTCTTATCTGCATCTGGATGTACAAAGAAAGTGAAGGCAATAATCAGGAATCGACACAAATAACCCACACCACCCATCAGAGTTACCAACGCAAAAAAAAACCACAAACATTAAATAACTAGACTTGCACTGATGATGTTGCACTGATGAGTTAGGAGGCCTTCATGCGGACTGAAACAATTATTTGTCTAAATCGCGACGGGAGTAAGGGCGAGGATTGCAGCCACGTAAAATCGATTTAAGCCCCCAAGTTGAAATCTTTCCACTGACCGTTCCAAGGCGGTTCTTCTGTGGCGATTTATTTATGTTGTTGTTTGTTACTTACTGTGTGTATCACTTGTGTCTTTTAATTTTGGATGGCCATATGGCCATTTTGTGGGAAAGTAACTGTCCTTATGGCCTTCCTTTGTTTAGGTTTCCATTATGGTCTGGTCGCTTAATGTTTGTATTTCTTTCCCTTTGGTGTCTTTGGTGGGTGGAGTAAGTTAATTGTATTGATTCCTGATCTTTGTTTTACTTCTACTTTGCATTTGTTTTTTTGCATCTCGGGATCTGTACCGGTCAACAGAGTGAAAAGGGCTAAATTCCGTTTGTACCCTTCTGTGTAATTATCAGGCATCACGTGAACAATTCCGTGAGATTAAGAGACCCACCTAAACCCCACTTTATACAGAGAAAAAAGTGGGGTATTCATTATTTTTCTTATTGCTGCTCCAAGACATAGGTTGTACTTAGGCGGTTCTAACGAGCACCGTCAACCTGTGTTTTGAACATATATACCAAAAATATCACAGGTTTTCATCAGAAAAGTAGCCATTTTGGTGATGTGAAAAATGCATTCTAATGCACTTGCATATATAACGCGACATCTGATTGGATAACGTCAAAAATTTGCGACCGTATATTCTGCGATATACTGTCGGAAACCCGACGTCATTATGTAACGTCGCTTTTCATTGGCTGGCATTTGGTTTTACGCGCTTGCCGCCTTGTGCAAAATAGTACAATCTAAACTTAACAACCGAATAAGTGCATTAGAATGGGGATAACTGTATTAAAAATTGTCATTTGGGGAGGTAAATTGTCGGTTTTACGGTCGCAAATTACGTTTTACGGCTCCGCTGACGCGTCGCCGTAAAACGAAATTTCCGACCGTAAAACCGCCGATTTACCTCCCCAAATGACAATTTTGAATGCAGTTATCCCCTAATTATGCTGCACGGGTGAGTTATCGTAATGGACCAAACATTCGGACACATATAAGAAGCCTTTACTGAGTTTCATCGAACATCGTATTTCGCCCGTATCTAATTACAATATGTATCGTCATGCTTATTCTATAAGCTGTGAATTTTAAATCAAGTTCCGGACTTTACCCCGGATTCTAGTGTTGAATTTTGAAAATATTTGAGGGTCATTGATGATGCCTAATTGTCCGAAACTAGCTAGTATGGCCCAGAAAATACGCACACTCTATATTTTCCGGTTCTTTGGTCCTTGCTTCCAAAGGATAACCCTTTCCAGAACATATTGAAGCAAACAGTGAAGACACAGATCAGACGCTACATCATGTGACCTCTTATCAGAGTCATTACTGTTTCCGAATGTCCCAGTATTTGAATGATTGGTATTTATGGGAAAATATACTCGGACCTGTATGTTTTAATACCGCACTTTATGTGGGAATAAAATTGTTTTTATTCGCTTATGACTAGGCGAATTAGTCGGTCAAAGTTTGCTTAATGCGGCGTCTGATCAGGGTCTTCTCTTTTAGCTTATAATGTCGAAACCTCTTTTTTTAAGAAACGACCTTTTTTCCTCGAGTTATTCTCCTTTTTATGTCCCCAGTTCCGAGTGAACATAGAATGTGTCTGTTAGATTTCTTTTTGCAGATGGGAAAGCACAAACGTGCTGAGCTTATTATGAAATTGTTGGTATAACCATGAAAAATGAGCTGGCGTGTTAATATTTCTTTCCTCTTTGGCATTGGGAGAATCATATACTGCTTGATCTACTACTGACACTGTAATAATGATAACTGTGCCTCATAAATTAACTTTCCTTAGTACTTTCAGTACTTTGATTAAATATAGGTTGTGAAATCTTCATTGTGGTTGGTCTGACATGTCCCTGCGATACCACATCCAGATGCTACAAAAGTGTATTTAATATCCGCAGAACTAACCTTCTTTGTTTTCTAAGTTCATTACCCACTTCAGTAATACGGATTCTGGACAACGAGGCGAATAAATTCTACGATAGTTCTAATCAGTTATACGACGCTGCTCTTTTAACTAGAGGTTATACTCAGCATGCTCTTCGTCCTTTCATCGATTCTGAAATAAATCACAAACGTCATTACACCAACCTAGTATTTTTCGGGACAGTTCGCTGATTTCATCCATAATAGAAGTGAAGACAATTACCTTGAATCGAGACAATTAACTTACAGCTCCCACCAAAGACCCACAATGCATCATTTTATGATCTCATTTGAGGTTTAACATTTTACTTAAAAACTTCATATTTCTAATTATACAAACAGAATCGATGTAAGTCATATCTGGGTAGAGGATAATAAAAGCACTTATATTTACAATAAATAGATGTTGGCAAAAGCAAATCTTACTATAACATAATCATTTAAAATAAGATTTAAAAAAAAAAAAAGTTTAAACAATTTAAAAATATATCATGGAATGATAACATGTCGTCGTTGAGTACCTTCAACGTCAAAATATTCTCCCATCAAACTCGTATGGGATATCACCGGGAAACGAGTCGGAATCGGCGTTCCGCCTCCAAGTACCCTGGGTGTGCTTGGTGCAGCACTTCAAGAAGAGTGGCGAAGGATCACTCAGTTCACGATTCTAGGACTAATCGGAAGTATACGACGACGATGCATGCCTGCTGTGACAATCGAGGCGGTCCAACATATTATTGAGGGATTGTGAAAAATGACGTTGACGCTTAGAGGATTTGTCGCCTTGATCCTACATAATGACGTAATTATTAGAATTACTATGTGGTTCAATTCATCGATATTTGATATTCCTTTGCATTAAATGCATCTTGTATTTCATTTATATCCCAATATTATGGCCCCGCCCATAGGGGCTTGAAGAAATATATGGGCTGCATGATGCTTCCACGCAGAGCTGAATCCGGCCCGCACACTAGTACTGGTAAACCGCTTAGAGGATCTAACCCTGTCCAGGAACCGCGGTGCGAGGCGGACCGTCCATGTTAATAAACCCTATCGGTTTCATTGGGCGACAGGGCTTGAGAAGTCATTTCATCTCAATGTCGGGTAAGAGTCCCACAAAATTGGAAGCAACGTCTCCAAAATGACCTTTACAGTGTTGACGGGGACGTTAAACCTCAAATCAAACAAAATATCCCAATATTCAGCCTGAAAGTAAAATATCCCTTCCGTAACCTGTTATTGGGTCGATCGTTTATCAATCGACCAAAAATTTCTAACCACAGAAGCGTCCCGCCTGCTATTGTCTACGTGAAGATCGTTGCCATGGCAACGATCTTCACGTAGACAATAGCAGGCGGGACGCTTCTGTTCAAAATTCAGGTACATCACAACCTCTTTATAGCACTATGAATGGGATCCAAAGCAGAAACCGTGTCAGTTAAACAATTGTGTTATATTTAGAGAATAATGTATTGAAAATATAAAAATGACCATTTATGGTCATTTTTTATGTAATATATGAGCCCCGCCAAGCGAATTTGGGTCTTCGAGCATTCCGTCATGACAAATTTTAACTGCGCATGCCCAGCCATTCAGAGGGGCCAGGGATATGGCTTTCTGTCTGAAGGTTCCTCTTGATTCACTGCTTGTATGAGCGAGCAGCGAAGGTTCTGGCGAGACTGTGCGGATGCGCAGGCTCGCTTGAACCTTCGCTGCTCGCATAGGCGATAAGTACCAAAATTGCTTGACGGGGCCCATATGCATGTTTGGGAAATTACCATTTTTGCTATACAGTATACATGTTTGTGATCCATCTTGAAACCGTCTTATATCCTAACCGTGTTATAACGAACCGTGTTATAACGAGGTTGTGGTGTAATAGTTATTTATAATAGCGCATTTCTTCCTATGACACCAGGGCGTTAAGTAAAATGGTTGGTTAATTGTAAAATCTGGACTGGGCTCATGTACTGAGGCAATGGCAAAAAGCGAGGACCCTGATCAGACGCCACAGAAAGCGTCGTCTGATCAGGGTCTTCACTACATGCTTAAACGATTTAAGGGGACTGGGAACACCTGGCTGATGTTTCCGCCATTTTGTAAAGGGAGACAACTTTCGGGACTTCCTGTTCCTTTTTCTATAAGCATCGTCCCGCAGAAAAAAGGTCTACTCTTGAAGGAAAAAATTTGCTCCTGAGGAGCAAATTCTTTCCTCTAAGAGTTTACCGCTTTTCACACTGAGACAAAAATATTTGTATGCAGGAGTTGCCTCCCTTGAAGGTGTTCCCATTCCCCTTAAGGGTTAAATGAAGCCGTTCAGGATCATTTTGTCCAGCCCACACAAGAGACAATCGACCCATCCCCCACCCTGTGCTGTCAGTGTTTGATATAATGGTATATGTGTCAATTGTTTGTCAGTCGACTAAAATATACTAAGCACAGGAACTTCAGTGCTGATGTCCACGTGACAATCACTGAAATGTAGAAAAACCAGGTAACGGTTATTTATAGCAACTGTCTGCTTTATTCTTATCGCTGTAGAGTATAAAATCAGGACGGGAACCATGTGTTTGAAAAGGCAATCGATGTAGACCAAGATAAGACGCGACAGCACGCGGCGTTTGATCAGGGTCTTCACTTTTTGCTACAGTACAGGAATTTAAGGGTCAGAATCCGCAGGATGACCTCTGATCAGGGTCTACACTTATTGCTTCCAGTACAGGAATGTAAAGGGTTAAACGAAATGTAAAAAATCTATGTCACCGATTAAGATCGGACCCAGTCATCAGAGTCAGTCGACCCACCAGTGTTGTTACTGCTTTGATTATTAACCATCATGAAAACACGCCTATATAACTTTGGCCCCCTTGAACCCCATTTTTATATAGTAAAACTGGGGTTTGCAGGGGTAAGCTCTAAAATATAGATTGTGGGTACTCTTTTCACAATCTATATTTTGAGCAGAAATAAGAAAAATATCACAATTTTTTTATCTCAAATTATTTATTTTTACGGCTGTAAAATTTCCAGTGTATTTGTATAGGCGTGTTTTCATAATGATTCGTCCTGTTAGGAGTTGCTAGACAAGGTACTTTTTGTGCGTGAGTGAGTGTTTTGGGTTTAACGACACATCAACTCTTGTTGGTCATTTAGCGTCGTCTCCCAAGGAAAGTAAGAAAAAAGAGATAAAAGAGATAGTAGAGGAGATGCAAGAGACGGAACAGAGGAGACAGAAGAAAATGACTGGAAGTGTAGAAACAGAAAAAAATAGCAATATCCCCCCCACCCCCCTACCCTTACATGCTTAAAGGACAGCAGGTCTTGTCCAACTATAAGCAAATACCAGTTTGACGCCCCAGTGAGGCAAGATACACGTCACCTTTGCCTCACCCAACCAACTCAGGGTATTTTGTGGTAACTGAATGACAGTTTTTTCTTATTTCTCCATATAAACCTATGTTGTGGGTACTCAGCGAGGCGGTTCTAATGAATACTCATAACATAGGTTCTTTTTTATGGAGAATTTTCCGCTATCATAAAATATTTACCTTTTATGTTGCTAATGCGAAGTGCTTTATATTTTATTTTTTTTTGCACAGACTGTACGTTTTTATAGTCTTTCAAAATGGAGTGAGACTTGACTGCACTTTTAATTTTGGACTCGTCCGTGTTTTAGGTAAATCGCCTTTAGATGGGATTTAACGTTGGGCGATATAGATTTTGTGAGATTCGTAGTGCACGACATTAACCACCTGGCAACGACTTCTACACAATGCCTTTGCCAAAAACTTGTTTATATTTTTAAAATATATACATTGAAAACGATATCCGGAACTTGCTTCCCCTAAAACATGGAATGGTTTTGTCACGCTTAAACAATGAACTCTCAAAGGTCGTTGAAAAACTATACCCTGTCGTCAATTTATTGTTTGTTTGTTTGTTTGTTTGTTTGTTTAGAGTTAAACGGCCCAGTCAACACTATTTAGGTCATTTTGAGCCGGACAGTTTACCTACCCACACTTTCCCCGGGCAGGCTTTTACGTAAGCGATTAACCTGTACAGTGCACATTCTTTCGCCAGAAACTAACAACTGCCCTGTCGTCCATTTAGTCCGACTTGGACTGGAGTATAGTGAAAACCACCGGCCCCGATAGCTCAGTTGGTAGAGTGTCCGCTCCGGGGAACGGGAGGTCACGGGTTCGATCCCGGGCCGCGACATACCAAATTCGTTAAAAATGGTACTAGCTGCTCCTCGCTTGGCACTCAGATTTACGGGGTAGAGCTAGGACTGGTCGACCCAGTGTCAGGATAATGTGACTGGGTGTGGTATCATGTAATATGTCTGGGACATGATACTTGAGTGAGGCAGCAGTATTAAAGTGAGCATTGAGCTCCCTGTCGCAACCAGACACCGTCGTGATATGACTGAAAAATTGTTAAAAGCGACATTAAACCCGAATTCACACACACATGGTGAAAACCATTGACATGATGACGAACGTTGTATATACCTTGATGTGATGACTCATGACATCTGGTCAACTAGTCCGTGAAATGAACAGCCCCCTAAACCCCACTATATATAGAGACAACTGGGGTGTACGGGGTTATACCCTATAGGACATAGGTTGTGGGTACTCGTTAGAACCGCCTCAGTGAGGCGGTTCTAACGAGCACCCACAACCTATGTTTTCAGTATAAATAAGAAAAAATATCACGGATTGTCTTAAGAAAAGTAGCCATTTTGGAGATGTGAAATATTCACTATGTCTCACGGGTGTGTTATCGTAATGATAAGCCGTCTCATCCAGATCTACACTGTTTGGAGAAATATATGTAACGGTCTACAGGGTTGAAAAAGGTTAGTGCAAAACAATTTTACAAACAACTACTCATCTGGAAAGGTACACAAGATTAAACGTAATTTCCCTTTTTAATTCAAGTGTGAAACAAAACTAGATATACTATTTATTTATTCAATCAAGGATAACACATGAATAAAAAATGGCTCTAGTCGCTGAACCAGGTATGTTTTTATTGATTCCTAGATTTTGTTTAATTTGCTTAAGTTTTATGTCTGTTGCCCTTGAGCGAGTGAGTGTTTGAGTTTTACATACCGCCAACAGCTAAGGTCATACGGAGACGGGACCTCGAAAAACGAAATGTCCGACCCTAAAACCGCCGATTTACTTCCTCCTCAAATGACAATTTTCAAAAAAATAAAAATGTATCCCCTAAATATACGACTATATAAACCTTGCAAACCGAACTTTTCTCTATACAAAGTGAGGAGGTGACCATTAACACGAAAGTGTTAATGTGATCGTACGTGCAGGCCCGATAAGTATGGGGCGCCCTTTTACTATTTATTCTCTATTTATAGATATCCATACTTATTCAAGGGTATCCATAATTCGAATTATGGATATCCATAATTATTTATGAATATCAATAATTATTTATGGATATCAATAATTCGAATTAATAATATCCGTAATTCTAATTATTGATATCCATTAAACGATCTGAATTATGGATATCCATTATTCGGTTTATGGATATCCATAATTCGAATTATGGATATCCGACATCATTAATTCGAATTATGGATATCCATAATATGGATATCAATAATTCGGTCCATTTATGGCTATCCATAATTCGTTTGGGGTAATAAATACAATAAATAATGCCTGAAACCAAAAGCTTTTGCGGTGAATAATGGATATCCATTATTGAATTTTGATATCCATAATTCATCCCGATTTATAGATATTTATCACTCGATTTGTGGATATCCATAATTCGAATTATTGATATCCATAAGTCAGCGGAATAATGGATTTCCATATTTTGATTTATTGATATCCATAATTGGAATTAGTGATATCCAGCATAATTCGAATTATGGATATCCATAAATAGTTCTGAATTAATGATATCCATAAATCGAATTATGGATATTCATAATTCGATTTATGGATAGCTATAATTCGAATTATGGCTAATAATTCCGCTGATTTATGGATATCAATATTTCGAATTATGGATATCCTTAATAGAATTATGAATATTTATAAAATGGATTAATAATAAAACGACATCCCATAGATCAGAGCCATTACGATAACACACCTGTGTGACATAGGGCATTTTTCTTATCCCCAAAATTGTTTCTTTTTTCATATAAATACTCCAATACTCAGTTCTAAAGAAACCCAAATGGTATGCGTTGAGTAGAAATAACCAAAATTATGTTTTGTTTGTTTCATTTGCGGTTTAGCGTCCCCGTCAACACTGTAAAGGACATTTTGGAAACGTTGCTTCCAATTTTGTGGGACTTTTACACGACGTTAAGATGAAATGACCGTCCATGCTAATAAACCCTATTGCTTTCAATTGGCGACAGGGCTTGAGATGTCATTTCATCTCAATGTCGGGTAAAAGTCCCACAAAATTGGAAGCAACGTCTCCAAAATGACCTTTACAGTGTTGACGGGGACGTTAAACCTCAAATCAAACAAACAAACAAGATGAAAGGACATCTCAAGCCCTTCCACCCAATGAAACCAATATGATTTATACATGTAAGCATGGACGGTCCGACTCGCACCGCTTTGCCTGGGCAGGCTTAGATTATCTAAGCGGTTTACTAGTACTTCTGTGCGGGTCGGTTTCAGCTCTGCGTGGCAGCATAATGCAGCCCATCTATTTCTTCAAGCCCCGATGGGCGGGTGCCGGTAAAATCATGTTTACCTCATTATACCACAGTTTTCTCGGTCTATATAAAGTGGGGTTAAAAGGGTTGTTCAATTCGTAACATCATAAATCATGCCGTACCATCGTTATTTTCTCCCAAGGGTGTGTTTGTTTGTGTTTGTTTGAGTTGAAGTTTAACGTCCCCGTCAACACTGTATAGGTCATTTTGGAGTCGTTGCTTTCAATTTTGTGGGACTTTTACCCGACATAGAGTTGAAACGACATCTTAAGCCCTACCTGCCCATCGCTAGGGTTATAAGGAGCGGTCCAACTCGCATCACCTTCCGCTAAGACCTAAACTGTTTACCAGTACTCAAGTTCGGACGGTTTCAGCTCTGCGCGGAAGCACCGTGCAACTCAATCTATTTCTTCAGGTCCCCCTTGGCGGGGGTGGTTGAGTTAGTAGAAGGTGTAGTGTTTCTTGGGCAGTTTTCAGATGAAAGTGTTGAATAGATTTTTGATTTTATATCAAACATAGTTAGAACTTAATAAGGCGGTTTTAACAATTACCCAAAATCTATATTTTTAACAAAAATAAGAAAAATAATGTATACGCCTGTACACTCAGCATTACGTGAACAAGTCCGTGAAATGAACACCCTGCCCTAGGGTTTACGCGGGTATACATTACTTTTCTTATTTCTGCTATAAAACATAGATTGTGGGTACCCGTTAGAACCGCCTCGTCGAGGCGGCTCTAACGTGTATCCACAATCTATGTTTTTGGTGGTAAAATTTTCCGGTGGTAAAATTTACAATGTATTTGTATAGGCCTGTCTAATGCATGATCTTGACAGGGATTTGATAACTAGATGAGTCAGGTATAATCTCGTGTTCCGACTCGTGTTAAGAATACATGTACTTGCACGCTAAACACCGGCCCCGATAGCTCAGTTGGTAGAGTGTCCGCTCCGGGGAACGGGAGGTCACGGGTTCGATCCCGGGCCGCGACATACCAAAGTCGTTAAAAGTGGTACTAGCTGCTCCTCGCTTGGCACTCAGATTTACGCGGTAGAGCTAGGACTGGTCGACCCAGTGTCAGGGTAATGTGACTGGGTGTGGTTTCATGTAAAGTGTCTGGGACATGATACTTCAGTGAGGCAGCACTATAAAAGTGAGCATTGAGCTCCCTGTCGCAACCAGACACCGTCGTGATTAACCCGAGATTTCTGGCTGTAGTGACCTACAGCCAGAGAAATTCCACGCTTGAAAACTCCAATATTGCCGATCCTTCCAAGGATCGGTGGGGTGTGGACTCCTTCAAACCCGGTTGGGTGCGTTTATATATTAATTTATGTGATTTTCCTAATATAGGCCTCTTCAATACATATTTTTGCACTATTGTAATTAATTACCTAAAGATTCTATGTTTACAAAAAGTATTCCTCCTCACCTGAATTTGATCGTGTGAAAAAAATCGCCACATTTGTTTACAAACTTGATCTCTGGGTAATAAAGGTCATGCAATGAAATACGTAAGCGGTGTAGAGGTAAGAATTTATACCGACGAATTCGACCGAATTTGACAGATGGCGGGATTATTATATCTATCTCTACTTTATATACTAAGTCGGTCACATTTTGCCATTACCTCAGTTTGGTGTGTGGTTAAATTTAGAATTTAGCTTAAAAAAGGGAGAACCCTGGATGAGTCCTTAAAACTATTTACAATCTGATTAACAGAAGTATACTAAAATGCATACCTCTGAGTCCCGATCTTTGAACTCCTCTGCGGACTTGGCATCTACCGCAGACGAGGGAGGACTATACCACTGAGGAATAGTTCTGGGAAAAAATGAATGCTTAAGGGCATCACTATAGGCCAGGTACCTACGATATTGTGTTATTTACTTTTTTGCCGTCGCTTGAGTATAAGCTGTCACAGGGGTCAAGTATTTATATTTATCCAGAGACACTATACCAGAGTGTATATTATAAAAGAAGGTTAAAGAGGACACATGACGGACAGCAAGGGACGACCACTGTAACTCGCTAAGCATGTCACCGATGCTACTCTTATTTTGCCATCGCTGACATGTCCATAGGGCTGCTGTCTTCTGAACCTTCTCAACGTGCTGAATCTGAGTTTTAACATCGGGATGCCGAATGGGTGATGTATATTCAAGTTGAGTGCAAACCAATGTTTTATATGCAACGTCCTTTGTCTGCCTAGGTGCAAAAGCCAAATTACGTCTTAGAAATCTTAAAGGCCTAGCTGCTTTTGATGTAATCGCTGAAATATGAAGACCCCAATCAAGATCGGCCTTGATGGTGATACCGAGATATTTTGCGGATTGAACCTGCTCCAAAGTGGTGTAGTGAATAACCAAACCTAAACTGATTGTCAGGAAGATGCCGTGACACCCTCATCGAATGACATTTGGTCACATTGAATTTCACCTGCCAATCGGCCTCCCACTGTACTAGTCTGTCCAGGTCATCATGTAAAATGAGACAGTCAGAGGGAGAGTATATGTTCCTATACAGTCCTCAATAATCAGCAAACGATTGGACAGTTTACCTGATATTAATGGAGAGATCATTTAGGGGATAACTATAATATTGAAAATTAGAAGTTAATTAAAGGCTTGATTCTATGACGGTTCCAACGTAAAGGCTTATGTTGGTTGGTACCTGATGCTTTGTCTCTGGTCGGGCCCATCGGAGTCTAACTGTTGGTTTTCTTTTGCTCAAGCATTTCAGTGGTTTCGTGCTGGTGAGTCCTGACCGTTGTTTCATCTCTCTGGTTTTTGATTTTTGTGTTCACGGAGATGTTGCACTGATGAGTTTGGAGGCCTTCATGCGGACTGAACAAATTATTTGTCTTAATCGCGACGGAAGTAAGGGCGAGGATTGTGGCCACGTAAAATCGCTTTGAATGTCATTTGACGTGTCACCAGTAACAATTCTGATTCTGATTCTGAAAATTGTCTTTTGTCGAGGTAAATCAGCGGTTTTACGGTCGAAAATTATTTTTTACGCGCTAGCGGAGCCACAAAACGTAATTTGCGATCGTAAAACAGACGATTTACCTGCACAAATGACAATTTTCAATACAGTTATCACCACTATAATCCATACAAACGGCAAGCACTGCGAGCTGCGCAAACCCAAATACCAGCGAATCAAAAACGTTTCTTGATGACTTCTGGTTTCTGACAGTATATCGCAGAACATACCGTCGCAAATGTTCGACGTTATAGAATCAGACGTCGCGTTACATACGCGAGTGCATTAGAATTATGAATACTAAAAAAGGACAGGTCCAAGTACCGAACCTTGTGGGGCACCAGATACAACAGGGGCGCTTGGTTATCAAGTGCAACTTTTTTGTGTGCCATGAGCTAATCTACCTATTTGGGGATCCTCTTATCCCACAATATTCCAGTTTGTACAATAGCCTTCTGTATCGTACCTTGTCAAAGACCTTGGCAAAGTCCATGATAATAAAGTCAGTATGTTTGTGGCCACGGTTATTATGGCCGCATCCAGATTGCTTAAAATGTCATGGCAAAATTTGACTCATTGGGTTTCACAAGGTCTTTGACTGCGGAAACCATGCTGACTGTCAGTAAGAATGCTCTCAAAGGCTAGGTGCTTGTTAATATGACTAATTTAGTATAAGCTCGAGGAACAGATAAAAATGAACTGCGTGTGTTGTTCTTCTGCCTTACGAAGTTAAACAAAAAAGGTTTTAAGCGAGTCTCATTTAATAGACGGGAGATTCAAGGATGGACCGAGTATTTCCTCCACTCTTAGCAAGAACTTCGCGGTTTCTTTTACGCCAGGTAAAGCGGTCCTCATATGAGAGTCCTGTACTACATGTAGGTCAATTAGATCAGTGGATGTAAAAAGGGTCAGCGAAGCCGAGGAGCAGTTCCGAAAAAAATGCAAGCCTGTTTCCTATATTGCCACAAAGTTACAAACAACACCAAGCATACGGGAACATCCTTCGAAAAAAAAAACTACGTGTTCTATCCTCGCGCATCGTAAGTAAAAGGTATCTTTTACTTGAACAGGTTAAGTATTTAATTAATAAACCAAAACACTTGACCTAGAGAACAAAGAATATGTATTCATTTTAATCTCAATAAAACAGAAAGTGAATGTCATTTTAACACTGTATCCCATATGAAAAAAAAAAAAAAATGCCGATGTTATTTTGAAACCATTGACATTCCTAGTGGCTGTTGTGGCTGAGTCCCAATATATACCGTACGGCCTTTGAACGCCTCTGTGGTTTTTGGCATCTACCACATAGGAGGGAAGACTATTCTACGGAGGAATAGTTCTATGGAAGAAGGAATTCTTCAGGGCATCACTCTAGGCCAGGTGCCTACGATATTGACAGTTGTTTAATTTTTATGCCCTTGTTTGAGTTGAACTATTCACACGGGTCAGGTAGTTATCTTTATTAAGAGACACTGTATCAGACTGAATCTTATAAAAGGAGGTAGAAACGTGAAAGCTGTGTGTTGGGCTAGAAGTTTAAAGAGGACAGCTCATGACGGGTCTCCAGCGATGGCCATTCCAACTCATCAAGCATATCTCCCTCACTACTTTTGTTCCGTCATCGCCGGAAGGTCCAACGAGCAACCGTCCACCGGACATTCTAAACCTATTGTATCTGAGTTTTGACATGGAGGTGCCAAGCAGGTGATGCATACTCAAGTTGAGGTCGAACCAATGTTTTGTATGCAACATCCCTTGTCTGCCTTGAAGCAAAAGCCAAATTACATCTTAGAAATCATAATGTCCCAGTTGCTTTGGATGTAATCTCAGAAACGTACTGACCCCAGTCAAGATCGTCAGTGATGATGAGACCAAGGTATTTAGCGGATTGAACTTGCTCGAATGTATGCTGGTGTAATGAGTAGCCGAATTTAAGTGCCATGACACCCTCTTTGAGTGACATCTGGCCACACTGAACTTCATCTGCCAATCGGCCTCCCAACGTGCTGGGCTATTCAGGTCATTTTGTAGGATAAGGCACTCAGAAAGAGTATATATATTCCTGTACAAAACAATTATCAGCAAATAAACGAACAGATGATCTGATGTTATCCAAATACAAAAGAAAAGGACCGGTCTGAGTACCGAGCCTTGGGGGAGACCAGATAGAACAGGGATTTGATCAGACGCTTTGCCACTTAAGTACAATTTGTTGTGAGCGCCTAGATGGTCTTGAGCCAAACTATCTGAGTGTAGATCCTCTTATCCCATAGTAATCCAATTTGAACAAACAGTCTCCTATGAGGTACATGTACCATGTCAAAGGCATTGGCGAAATCCATGATCAAATGTGTCATTTCCTTGAAGTACACGGTCGATTATCTCCCGCTGTTTTTCTTTTTATGGCGAAGTCGAAATTTTTCTCCTCCAAAATGGAGCGTGATAGCTCAGTGGTTAGTGCATTTGCCTCTGATGCTAGAGGTCCCGGGTTCGATCCCCGGCAGCGGCGATAAAATTTCAGTGTCCGAACACGCTCCTTTGGCATCATTTGCAGGGATGAATGACATAAAGTGCACCGTCCTTCGGATCGGGACGTTAACTGGAGGCCCCCTGTGCACTGTGCAGGATAAATAACCATACCGTAATTACATGATTACTGTGTAGGCTTTCATCCTGCAAAACCTGCAGTGTATGTAATGTACACCTGCGAGTAATGGCAAAATGTGACCGATCGCAGTATCAGTAGAAAGAAAGAAAGAAGGAGTTGCAGTCGTCCTCCAACAACATCTTTTACCCGGATAATATATCGGTGGTAAAATTTTATGTTTACACCAACATGACGTCACATATTTACATACACAAAAGGTCAAACCAAACAAAATGGTGTCTTGATGAGGTTTTTTATGGCTCGATAGAAAACATGGTCAGAAATACTGCCTTCAAACGTTAGTAAACTTGTTTAGGCTATTCAGGGATGATCATTAATGTTTTAGCAATCGATCACTTACCATAGGCTTTCATGTTATGGCAAAATCAGTTCAAAAATCACTGGAAACTCTGCCTGGCTGCTTAGAAATCCAATATTGGAGTTTTCACTATAGGTGTTCCTCTGACGTTAAAGCCGCCAAATCAGAAAATAAAAAAGGCTTTTAGAACGTCTGAGAAGGCTCGGATTACGTCGTGATATAACTGAAAATATTGTTGAAAGCGACGTTAAACCCGAATCCCCCCCTTCCCCCCACACACACCTGCACACTAAAGCAACACTGTCTATGAAACCTGTGTCTGTTTGTTTGTTTGTTTGTATTTGAGTTTAAGGCCCCGTCAGCACTATTTAGGTCATTTTTTGAGCCGGTCAGTTTACTTATCCGCACCTCTCCTGGGCCGGCTTATACGTGCAGTTGACCAGTACAGTGCACACTCTTTCGCCAGAAACTGACAACTGCCCTTCTTGAATCAGCGGAAGAAAGAGTATGACCGTTTGTTTGTTTGTTTAATTTGAGGTTTAACGTCCCCGTCAACAGTGTAAAGGCTTTTTTGAAGACGTTGCTTCCAATTTTGTGGCACTTTAACCCGACATTGAGATGAAATGACATCTCAAGCCCTGTCGCCAAATAAAATCAATATGGTTTATGAGCATGGACGGGCCGACTCGCACCGCTTTGTCTGGACAGACTAAGATCCTCTAAGCGGTTTACCAGTACTCGTGTGCGGGTCTGTTTCAGCTCTGCGTAAAAGCATCATGCAGCCCATAAATTTTTTCAAGCCCCGATGGGCGAGGCGGTGAGAGAATGACTTAGAAAAGATTTCATAAACAAACTCCACGAACGAATGTTGCTGGCCCCGACAGGTATCGAACCCGCGCCCTCCTGATCACCAGTCAGACACGCATCGGGCTGAGCCACCAACGCCGGCATCAAACCTGTGTACACTTGAATTAAAGAGCAATTACAAAGAAATTTTAAAAAATCTTTGTGCGAAACAGAGTGAAAGCATACACAAAGAGGGTCATTTTATTGAGACCGCATGAAAAAAATCCCATTCGTTCCAAAGTTACGCTGATTCTGATTCTGATAAGCTCATGTAGATTTGATACATACCTATTTTCCTCTAAGAGTAACCTCCCCTGAATTTTCTTTGATTTTAACATAACTAACATATTTTCGATTTTGCAGTTGCCTAATGCAGTTTTCTCATGCCCTATGATTACTGAGGGTCTTGCTCATAACTTAGGATAGAAATGAGAAATTTGATTTCGAAATTCCAGCTTGAATTTACAATTAAAGTATTGTTTTTAAATGTTTAAAAGTACCATTTAATTCAAAAGTTTATTCCAACTAGTTAGTGTTAGTGTTTTTACATGGCTTTTGAAAAGGTCAGTAAGTTCTGTATACTATATCATCTAACAAATACAGGAACTCGAATTTAAATCATTTATAAAAAATATTTAAAATTTGAATTTAAGGTTTGCAATCACAGTGAAAATATGAGAAAACTAGTTTAGCATATCAGTTGAGATCAGTTTAAATATTTCAAATAGGTGATTATACAGTTCCTAAGGACGATAAAACTCTAGGTATTTCATATTTAAAAAGTTTAAAAATTTTAATGAGCCTCTATGACATCATAGGATACCTCATGAATATTAATGAGGCAGTCTGAAGATGCCCTGTATCCATGAAATATTTCACACTTCAAATTATAATATCTTGCAAACTAATACAGATACTTTGATGTCGATTTCTTGAATCAATGTCTTTTAAAATTTAATGGTTTTCTATACCTTTGTATATGGCCTTTAAAGGAAAACAGTTCGTAATATAAAACAATAACGAAAATTGCGCCCTATAGTACAACCCTCTTTATACCGACATGTCTTATAACGAAAAAAAATTGTTACAAGGACAATTTCAATGGAAACGGATCCTTAACCAAAGATGGTATGATACAAAATGTTATACCAAAAATGTTATACATTTACTAGGGCTGGCTAATCGGAGCTGAAAAGATAATCGATTATCAGTCCTGTCATTGCGATCAATAATCGATTAGTAATCGCTAAGGTTTTTGTCATAATTTTACCTGTCTGGCTTTCTTCTGAGCATGACTCTTACCATATGTTGCACTTTACCATATTTATATTTGAATAGACAGGCCTGAGCAAACAGTGTAGACCCAGATGAGACGCGGCGTCTCATCAGGGTCTGCACTGTTTGCCACTCATCCCGCTATTTTAGGAATAACTTTGGGTAGTAAAGTGTACCTATCAAGTAATCGATTAAAAGCAAATCAGAAATGATAAGCATTTTTGTTGAATTTATCGATCGATTAATCGACTATACGATTAATCGTGTCAGTCTTAACATTTACATGTATTTATTACTCTATTACGAAAACACGCCTATACAAATACATTATAAACTTGCCCGCCGATAAAAAAAACGAAAATTGTAGGCTGAAAAATGTGATATGTTTCTTATTTCTACTCAAAATATAGATTGTTGGTACTCGATAGAACCGTCTCATCGAGGCGGTTCTAACGGGTACCATAACCCTCTTTTTTAAGAGCAGAAATAACAAACATAAGATACACCCCTGTAAACACCCCGGTAATCCCTAGTTTTATTGCATGCGTATAAAAATGGGGTTCAAGGGGGTCAAAAGTATAAATGCGTGCTTCGTGATGCCAAGAATCATAGCTGTGAATATTTGTTAGAATCGCCTCGACGAGATTCTTCTACATTACCGTAACACACCCGTGCGACATAGTGTATTTTTCAAATCTCCCAAACGGCTAGTTTTCTGATGAAAATCCGTGATGCTCGCAGCATAGGTTGTTGTTACTCGGTAGAACTGCCTCATTTCGGCGTTTCTAACAAATACCCACAAGAAATGTCTTGGATTTGTTTGTTGTATTTGAGTTTAATGGCCCATTCAACACAATTTATGTCATTTGAGCCGGTCATTTTATCTATCCACACTTTTCCTGGGCAGGCCTCTGTCTTGGAACGTAAATACGTAAAATAATGTATACCCAGATAAACCCAGTGATCTCTATATAAAGTTTGGTTCAGGGAGATGTTAATTTTACGGAAATGTTCACGAGATGAACAAATGTCCGCAACATTTTTTTTCCCTTCGAGTAAGGCCCTTCATTACCTATTATTCTGCCTTCTTCATCACGAAAACACGCCTATATAATTTTGAACCCCTTGATCCCTATTTTTATATACTAAAACTGGGGTTTCAGCGAATAAACCTTATTTTTCTTATTTCTGCTCTAAAATATAGATTGTGGGTATACGTTAGAACCGCCTCGATGAGGCGGTTCTAATGTATACCCACAATCTATGTGTGTATTCCTTAGAACCACCGGTTTTAACGTCTACACACAATCTATGTTTAGAGCAGAAATATGAAAAATATCAGGATTTTTATCTGAAAATTAATTTTTTGGTGCTAAATTGTTTCCAATATTAGAATAGGCGTGTTTTTGTGATGTTATCGAAACTCTTTTTATCATCGAAGTATCGTAAACTGATTAGCGGATCTAAGCCTGCCCAGGAAAAACGGTGTGAGTGTCGGACCGTCTATGCTTATAAACCCTATTGGTTTCATTGGGCGACAGGGCTTGAGCTGTCATTTCATCTCAGTGTCGGGTAAAAGTCCCACAAAATTGGAAGCAACGTCTCCAAAATGACCTTTACAGTGTTGACGGGGAAGTTAAACCTCAAATCAAACAAACAATCATAGAAGTAACAGAGAAGAACTACTGTTACAGTAGTTATAACAAGGGTTCTCTGTACTTTTCAGAGAATATTCAATGTGAAACATTTCAGGGGACAGCGAGTTTCAAACCCGACTTGATGAAGCGAGTTTGAAGAAGGCTCATGAAGAATTAGGCGAAGATGAGAAAGATAGAGAGAGTGCAGTACAGGCGTTTAGAAGCCTCATTGTACAAGAAAATTGGCTGCGGACACCAACAGGTAATACAGTAAAATTCCTATATTAAGACCACCTTTGGGACTGTTCAAAAGTGGTCTTAAGACCACTTTTGAACAGTCCCAAACGTGGCCTCGGACCAACGGACACTGTATGCAGAAAACGCAAAGAAAGAAAACCCACTAAATAATCTTTTCATAGCAGGATTAGTCTTAATTTTAGGTGGTCTTAATAGCGGCATTTCACTGTACCATATGGAAAAACGACGCACTCATGCATGCCCACAGTGCCATTCGCTTTGGTGCTTATGAACACATGTACATAAAGTAATTCCGGAAAAGTTCGTCTTTTGACGTGTCGGGCATACTTTTAAGCATCACATCATAGTGTGGTTATTTTCAGACACAGCAGTACAATAAACACTCCAGTAATGGCCACTTAAAGTTTATCATCCAAACCCTTTTAGCAGCCACAATTATTTCCCACTAAGCATATCACTATATAGAGAGTTCCAGGTTCGTGTCTTTTGATATCAAGTTTATCGGGCAGGGCTTCGAGAACGCGTGTAGAATCGCGAGGCTTGCCGAGCGATTCTACATGCGTTCTCGAAGCAGGGCCTCATAAGCTTAGTATACAATAATATGAATCTGGTGTTATATTTATCAGCTACTCTTATTGTACACTCTTACATTTTTGTCAATTTTTCCAGTAGTCCTGTTCATAGAAGTGTAATTTCACGTTGACCTGATAAAGCTCTCTTGTTCTGAGATAGCATATCTTTAGCCGGTCAAGGTGTTACAATGCAATTAATAAAGGGGGTAACTGATACATATGTAACATCTGCTGGGCAGCCACCTCTCTCCTCCAGCAAATAGCCACTTCTCCAAGTCTAGAATCCCTCTATTAACGCTATGCATGCTGGGTAGTTTTAAGCAGGTGACATTTTAAATGCTTTTCTTATTTTCCCCAGAAAACAAGATTAAAAATCTCATATACAAATTGTCGCTTGAAGAAAATGTGCATGAGATGTCAAACCCTTTAAACATAAAAACTATATCAACAATCTGTCGTCTGCTGAATTAAACGCAGTAAGTGGTAAACGTTATACGGCAAGAGTTATCCTCAATAACCAAATATTTGAAGTAAAATAGGAATAAGTTCTTTTAGTTTATACAAGTTTATATAAGTTCGATTGCGATGGGCTTCAAGCTTATTAACTCATTCCTGGAGTTATCACGCGCGCGCGAGAGAGACAGTGACACTATTACACCACTGCTACCCCTCCTGGGTGGAAAGAGGCAGTGTCATTACGTGTATTACCCAAGGACACACCAAAGTTCTTTTCTGGTGTGTTTCGGTATTGCATTATTAGCATAAATTATATGAGTGAAAAGAAAAAATTAAATCACGGAGACCTATGGGGCGCCCATTAACTATTTATTTCCTATTTAAAGATATTCCTTAATTAGAAGAGTGGATATCCATAATTATTTATGGATAGTAATTCGCATCCATTGATCAAACTAAATCTTATTACCGCATTCGCTTTGGTGCTTCTAAACATATGAACATAAAGTAATGCCAGAAAATTTCGTCTTTAGTAAGGACATTTAGGCCGTACTATTTTTTCCACTGCACACAGGCCAGGGTAGATGGAACATGCAAAACTCTACGGGAGGGTTAAAATTGGGTGGCGAAAAAGTCCAAACTGCTACTCCCTGCCGAACTTATTCTAAAACCGTTTGCCAATTCAAAATGCATGTGCCAACATCCCGTTGACAAAGTGTGCCTGACTTCCTCCTAACAAACCACATGCTGAAATAAGATGTTTTAGCATTTCTTTTAGACAGCGAAGCCTCTGTGGTGAAGTGGTTAAGCTACTCGCCTCATAATCTAGGGGCCGTGGGTTCGATCCCGGGCTTCCTCAGGCTTTCGGACGAGTCTTTAAACCATGGCACCGTCTCCGTAACCTTAGTTGTTGGTGGGACGTCAAACTCTAACACACAACCGTCAGCGTATGACCTTAGCTGTTGATGTGACAGATCTTTCTCTCTCTCACACACACACGCACGCACAAGGTGAAGTGCGATCAAAAATGAATCAAAGATGAAGCTAAGTCTGTAAAACATTAAGGAACCATTTAGAGGATACCTTCGCGCATGCGCAATCAATGAAATAGAAGTGAAGGCAATTATATAGAGGATCTTACATGAGTGCTTATGTATTATTGAATTTATTAAACGAGTTTAGAAAAAGGGATAAAATGCGAGGCTTTGCCGAGCATTTTATCCCTTTTCCTCAACGAGTTTAATAAATTCAATAATACATGAGCACGAATGCAAGATTCTATTTATCATATGACATTTAAAACGCATTTTATTCACGATTGTTTACAAAAATGTCAATATTCCGCCGTTAGTAAATGCGACGTCGTTAAGGACGTCATACATGTAACGTTACGGGACGTATCTAACTAATTTGCATATTTAATCCACTAGTGGATTATCGAATTTAATACTTGGCGTTAATACACTCTCTGGCGCGACGTCATATGATAAAAAGCAGTAAATATGTCCTAGAAAGGGTTATCCTTTGGAAGCAAGGAATACACCACAGAACTGGAAAATATGGAGTGTACATGCCATCTGGGCCAGACTAACTAGTTTCTGCCAAATTGGCCTTATCAGTGACCCTCAATTATTTTCAAATTTCCACAGAGGAATCAATGATCCAAAAGAACAAGAAAATATAAACTACACTATGATGTAGGGGAGGGTGACTTTTTTCGGCCGCCACACGTTCCCAGACACCAGCTGTAGTGACGTTAAATCTGTTCTAGAAAGGGTTACCCTTTGGAAGCAAGGAATACACCACAGCACTGGGAAATATGGAGTGTACATGTCATCTGGGTCAGACTAGCCAGTATCGGTCAATTAGGCATCATCAGTGACCCTCAAGTATTTTCAAATTTCCACAATGGAATTATTGATCAAAAGGGACTAGAAAATATAAACTACACTATGGTGTAGGGCAGAGCGACTTTGCACGGCCGCCACACATTCCCAGACACCAACTGTAGTGACGTTAAATATGTTCTATAAAGTGTTATACTTTGGAAGCAAGGAATATACCAAAGAACTGGAAAATATGGATGTACACGTTTTCTGGGCCAGACTAGTTAGTTTCGGCCAATTAGGCCTCATCAGTGACCCATTTCCGCAGAGGAAAGCCTGATATACATTTTACATTAGCCCATTATCATACCAAACCCGTGTGCTTCATATGTCTTATAAATGATATTTGAGCCAGCGCATAACAAAACCTGCAATTAGAAATGCACGCCCAACGTAGACTCAGATCAGCCTGCGCATCCGCGCAATCAGATCAGTCTTCGTTGTTCGCTCTAAGGATAGCTAAGGGCGCAATGCTCCTTCATGCAGCAAGATAAGTCTCTGGTTAGACTATATGGATGCGCAGGCTGATCTGATTCTTCGCTGGGCGCGCATGAAAGTTGTAGGAAATGTTGTATCCCGGCTCATTGTAGATGTTTTTTTCCTTATGTCTGCTCAAAACATAATGCTGATGCTTAGAGAGTCAGCAAGCTATGTTTCAAGCAGAAATAAGGGAAATAACGTAAATTCTTATAATTCCAAATCTCCATCATCTCATACATTTCGAGCGATTTGACTGGTTGAAATAAAAGATTTATACTTCGATAAATTCCATAAGCAAGGATCTCCGAAGTAAACACACAGCGACAGGTAGTAATATAACGCGACGTCAAAGAGCACGGTAAGAACCCGCGCGTTACGTAATAGTATGTAAACGACATCAACAGCGTTCGATTAAAAGATGGAAAACTTTTGAAAACGTGAATGTTAGCAAACAAATAAACTGAGTTTATTGACTTGAAGTTTTGTTCGCTTGTGTTTCTAGCAAAGATGGCAACTTCTAACTAAAAAATCATTCCGCCGTGGCCGTTGGTAAGTGCCTTGTTACGCTTCCGATAGAAATCCTAAAAAAAACCTTTTGGTTGCATTTTAAGTTGGTATTATAAGGAATTACTTATCATTTTTGTGGCTTTTATTGATGTGTAAACTCCGGCGAATCACTCACAAACTTAGCATTCGGGCTTCATGCAGCTTGTGATTGATTCGCCGGAATTTACACATCGATAAAATCCACAAAATTGAAATTCATTCCTATAGTAACAACCTCTTTGCCTCTTTTTCATATACAAAGTGGCTTCCAGTCATGGACTTGTCTAAGTGAAACGTTGGTTGTTTCTTGTTTCAGAATTTTCCTTTCTTTTGCGGTTTCTCAGAGTGAGAAAATACAGTCAGTTGATGGCGAAGGAGACGCTTGAGAACTACTGGACAATAAAAACAAAGTATCCCGAATGGTTTGCAGATTTAGACCCAGCAGACGAGACTTTACAGGAAATCATGAGAACATGGTGAGATATCATCCATAACCTATGTTTGCAGTATAAATAACAAAAAGGACGGATTTTCATCAGTAGCCATTTTGAAGATGTGAAAAACTGTATTATGTTGCACGGGTGTGAAATCGTAAATACCAAGCTTACAGGGATATGAAACCTCGTCTTTAATTAAGGGGAATGGGAACACCTGGAAGATTTGTCCGCCATTTTGCAAAGGGAGACAACTTTCGGGACTTCCTGTTCGCTTTTCTATCAGCCCTGGTCCACTGAAAAAGGGGTCTACTCTTAAAGGGAAGAATTTGCTCCTCAGGAGCAAATTCTGTCCTTTAAGAGTTGATCCCTATTGACATGGGATACACAAATACTTTTGCAGGAGTTGCCTCCCCTGAAGGTGTACCCGTTCCCCTCAATAAGTCATCATCATTATTAAACCATCAAACATTAATTAAAATCGGGTAATTGCAATTAATTCGAGTCATGTTTATTGTTTTCTTTAAGCTGACACTGTTTCGTATATGCTTTATATTCTTCTGCTTGCGAGGGGCGTTCATTGAAATGTGCCACTAATGGCCAACAATACCAAGTGACTGCAAGGAACACGTGTTGTTTGATTTGAGGTTTAACGTCCCCGTCAACACTGTAAAGGTAATTTTGGAGACGTTGCTTCCAATTTTGTGGGATTTTTACCCGACACTGAGATGAAATGACTTCTCAAGCCCTGTCGCCCAATGAAACCAATAGGGTTTATTAGCATGGACGGTCTGCCTCGCACCGCGGTTCCTGGACAGGCTTAGATCCTCTAAGCGGTTTACCAGTACTTGTGTGGGGGACGAATTCAGCTCTGCGTGGAAGCATCATGCGGCCCATATAATTCTTCAGGCCCCTATGGACGGGGGCCGCGTAAGGAACACGTACAAACTGCGGTGATTTCACGGGGAGTGATTTTCTATTATTGGATGAAAAATCGACCTAATCCGTTCATGTTGGTTTTCTTTTGCTCCAGCAATTCTGTTGTTGTATGCTGTCGAGTCCTCAACCTTGTTTCATCTCTGTAGTTTTTTTGATTTGTATGTTGTCGGAGATGTTACACTCATGAGTTAGGAAGCCTTCATGCGGACTAAATGAAATTAGTGTATACCGCGACAGAGGTAAGGGCGAGGATTATGGCCATGTAAAATCGATTGAAGCCCCCACCCCCTTCCAGTGGAATTCTTTCCACTGACCGTTTCAAGGCAGTTCTTGTGTGGCGGTTTATTTATGTTGTTGTTTGTTACTTGCTGTGTGTATCACATGTGTTTTTAGCTCACCGTCACGTAGTGACGAGGTGAGCTTATGGGATCACTTTTCGTCCGTCGTCCGTCGTGCGTCAGTGCGTCCGTGCGTCCGTAAACAATTTCTTTAAACGACATCTCCTCCTAAACAACTGATCGGATTTTGACCAAACTTCACAGGAATGATCCTTAGGTGGTCCCCTTTCATAGTTGTTCAAATGGTTCCGGTCCGTTGCACATATAGGTTTTTGGGGCCAAAAATAGATTTTTTTCACCAAAAACTTAAACAATCTTCTTCTCTGAAACCACAAGGCCCAGGTCTTTGATATTTGGTATGAAGCTTCATCTAGTGGACCCCTACCAAGATTGTTCAAATTATAGTGCTGGGGCCAAAAATGCCCCCGCTCCGGGGCCCTTTGGTTTTACATGGGCTTATATAGGGAAATATTTAAAAATCTTCTTCTCTGAAACCGTAAGGCCCAGGTCTTTGATATTTGGTCTGAAGCTACATCTAGTGGACCCCTACCAAGATTGTTCAAATTATAGTGCTGGGGCCAAAAATGCCCCCGCCCCGGGCCCCTTTGATTTTACATGGGCTAATATAGGGAAAATCTTTAAAAACCTTCTTCTCTGAAACCGCAAGGCCCAGGTCTTTGATATTTGGTATGAAGCTTCAACTAGTGGACCCCTACCAAGATTGTTCAAATTATAGTGCTGGGGCCAAAAATGCCCCCGCTCCGGGGCCCTTTGGTTTTACATGGGCTTATATAGGGAAAATCTTTAAAAATCTTCTTCTCTGAAACCGCAAGGCCCAGGTCTTTGATATTTCGTATGAAGCTTCATCTAGTGGACCCCTACCAAGATTGTTCAAATTAATGTGCTGGGGCCAAAAATGCCCCCGCTCCGGGGCCCTTTGGTTAAACATGGGCTTACATAGGGAAAATCTTTTAAAATTTTCTTTTCTGAAACCGCAAGGCCCAGGTCTTTGATATTTGATATGAAGCTTCAGCTAGTGGACCCCTACCAAGATTGTTCAAATTATAGTGCTGGGGCCAAAAATGCCCCCGCTCCGGGGCCCTTTGGTTTTACATGGGCTTATATAGGAAAAATTTTTAAAAATCTTCTTCTCGGAAACCGTAAGGCCCAGGTCTTTGATATTTGGTCTGAAGCTTCATCTAGTGGACCCCTACCAAGATTGTTCAAATTATAGTGCTGGGGCCAAAAATGCCCCCGCTCCGGGGCCCTTTGGTTTTACATGGGCTTATATAGGGAAAATATTTAAAAATCTTCTTCTCTGAAACCGTAAGGCCCAGGTCTTTGATATTTGGTCTGAAGCTACATCTAGTGGACCCCTACCAAGATTGTTCAAATTATAGTGCTTGGGCCAAAAATGCCCCCGCCCCGGGCCCCTTTGATTTTACATGGGCTAATATAGGGAAAATCTTTAAAAATCTTTTTCTCTGAAACCGCAAGGCCCAGGTCTTTGATATTTGGTATGAAGCTTCAACTAGTGAACCCCTACCAAGATTGTTCAAATTATAGTGCTGGGGCCAAAAATGCTCCCGCTCCAGGGCCCTTTGGTTTTACATGGTCTAATAAGGGAAGATCTTTAAAAATCTTCCTCTCTGAAACCCTAAGGCCCAGGTCTTTGATATTTGGTATGAAGCTTCATCTAGTGGACCCCTACCAAGATTGTTCAAATTATAGTGCTTGGGCCAAAAATGCCCCCGCCCCAGGGCCGTTTGGTTTTACATGGGCTTATATTGGGAAAATCTTAAAAAATCTTCTTCTCTGAAACCGCAAGGCCCAGGTCTTTGATATTTGGTATGACACTTCATCTAGTGAACCCCTACCAAGATTGTTCAAATTATACTGCTGGGGCCAAAAATGCCCCCCGCACCGGGGCCCTTTGGTTTAACATGGGCTTACATAGGGAAAATCTTTTAAAATTTTCTTCTCTGAAACCGCAAGGCCCAGGTCTTTGATATTTGGTATGAAGCTTTATCTAGTGGACCCCCACCAAGATTGTTCAAATTATAGTGCTGGGGCCAAAAATGTACCCGCTCCAGGGCCCTTGGGTTTTACATGGGCCTATATATGGATGATCTTTAAAAATCTTCTTCTCTGAAACCGTAAAGCCCAGGTGTTTGATATTTGGTATGAAGCTTCATCTAGTCGACCCCTACCAAGATTGTTCAAATTATAGTGCTGGGGCTAAAAATGCCCCAGCCCTGGGGCCCTTTGGTTTTACATGGGCTTATATAGGGAAAATCTTAAAAAATCTTCTTCTCTGAAACCGCAAGGCCCAGGTCTTTGATATTTGGTATGAAGCTTCATCTAGTGGACCCCTACCTAGATTGTTCAAATTATAGTACTGGGGCCAAAAATGCTCCCGCTCCGGGGCCCTTTGGTTTGACATGGGCTTACATAGGGAAAATCTTTTAAAATTTTCTTCTCTGAGAACGCAAGGCCCAGGTCTTTGATATTTAGTATGAAGCTTTACCTAATGGACCCCTACCAAGATTGTTCAAATTATAGCCCTGGGGCCAAAAATGCCCCCTGGCCCGGGGCCCTTTGATTTTACATGGGATTATATAGGGAAAATCTTTAAAAATTTTCTTCTCTAAAACCGCTAGGCCCAGGTCTTTGATATTTGGTATGAAGCTTCACATAGTGGACCCCTACAAAGATTGTTCAAATTATAGTGCTGGGGCAAAAAATGCCCCCACTTTGGGGCCCTTTGGTTTTACATGGGCTTATATAGGGAAAATCTTTAAAAATTTTCTTCTCTGAAACCCTAAGGCCCAGGTCTTTGATATTTGGTATGACTTCACCCCACAAGGCCCAGGTTCCCTCCCCCCCACACGCCCCGGGGCTTTTTGGTTTTACATGGGCTTATACAGGGAAAATCTTAAAAAAAAACTTCTTCTCTGAAACCGCAAGTCCCAGGTCTTTGATATTTGGTATGAAGCTTCACCTAGTGGACCCCAACCATGGTTGTTCAAATTATAGCCCTAGGGCCAAAAATGCCCCCGCTCCGGGGCCCTTTGGTTTCATCTAGTGGACCCCTACCAAGATTGTTCAAATTATAGTGCTGGGGCCAAAAATGCCCCCGCACCGGGGCCCTTTGGTTTAACATGGGCTTACATAGGCAAAATCTTTTAAAATTTTCTTCTCTGAAACCGCAAGGCCCATGTTTGATATTTGGTATGAGGCTTCATCTAGTGGAAAACTACCAAGATTGTTCAAATTATAGTGCTGGGGCCGAAAATGCCCCCGCTCTGGGGCCCTTTGGTTTTACATGGGCTTATATTGGGAAAATCTTTAAAAATTTTCTTCTCTGAAACCGTAAGGCCCTTGTCTTTGATATTTGGTATGAAGCTTCACCCCATAAGGCCCAGCCCCCACCCCCCCCCCCCACACACACACAAGGCCTTTTGGTTTTACATGGGCTTATACAGGGAAAATCTTTAAAAATCTTCGTCTCTGAAACTGCAAGGCCCAGGTCTTTGATATTCGATATGAAGCTTCACCTAGTAGACCCCTACCAAGATTATTCAAATTATAGCCCTGGGGCCAAAAATGCCCCCGCTCCCGGGCCCTTTGGTTTTACATAGACTTATTTATGGAAAATCTTGAAAAATCTTCTTCTCTGAAACCGCAAGGCCCAGATCTTTGATATTTGGTATGAAGCTTCATCTGGTGGACCCCTACCAATATTGTTCAAATTATAGTGCTGGGGCCAAAAAATGCCCCCGCCCCGGGTCTTATGGTTTTACATGGGCTTATATAGGGAAAATCTTTAAAAATCTTCTTCTCTGAAACCGCTAGGCTCAGGTCTTTGATATTTGGTATGAAGCGTCACCTAGTTGACCCCTACCAAGATTGTTCAAATTAAAGTGCTGGGGCAAAAAATGCCCCCGCTCTGGGGCCCTTTGGTTTTGCATGGCTTATATAGGGAAACTCTTTAAAAATCTTCTTTTCTGAAACCACAGGGCCCAGGTCTTTGATATTTGGTATGAAGCTTCACCTAGTGGACCCCTACCAGGACTGTTCAAATTATTGCCCTGGGGCCAAAAATGCTCCCGCTCCGGGGCCCTTTGGTTTTACATAGACTTATATTGGGAAAATCTTTAAAAATTTTCTTCTCTGAAACCGTAAGGCCCATTTATTTTATATTTGGTATGAAGCTTCACCCCACAAGGCCCAGTTACCACCCCCACCTTATATAGGGGGAAAATCTTTAATAACCTTCTCTGAAACCGCAAGGCCCAGGTCTTTGATATTTGGTATGAAGCTTCATCTGGTGGACCCCTACCAATATTGTTCAAATTATAGTGCTGGGGCCAAAAATGCCCCCACCCCGGGGCGTTTTGGTTTTACATGGGCTTATAGAGGGGAAAATCTTGAAAAATCTTCTTCTCGGAAACGGAAACCACAAGGCCTAGGTCTTTGATTTTCAGTATGAAGCTTCATCTAGTGGACCTCTACCAAAATTGTTCAATTATAGCCCTGAGACCAAAAATGCCCCCGCATCGGGGCCCTTTGGTTTTACATAGACTTATATAGGGGGAAAATCTTTAAAAATCTTCTCCTCTGAAACAACAAGGCCTAGGTCTTTGATATTTGGTATGAAGCTTCATCTTGTGGACCTCTACCAAGATTGTTCAAATTATAGCCCTGAGGCCAAAAATGCCCCCGCTCCGGGGCCCTTTGGTATTACATAGACTTATATGGGGAAAATCTTGAAAAATCTTCTTTTCTGAAACCAGAAGGCCTAGGTCTTTGATATTTGGTATGAAGCTTCATCTAGTGGACCTCTACCAAGATTGTTCAAATTTTAGCCCTGAGACCAAAAACGCCCCTGTCTCGGGGGCCCTTTGGTTTTACATAGACTTATAACTTATAGAGTCTAACTGTTGGTTTTCTTTTGCTCCAGCATTTCAGTGGCTTCTTGCTGTCGAGTCCTCACCGTTGTCTCACCTCTGTGGTTCTTTGATTATTTGTGTTCACGGAGATGTTGCAGTGATGAGTTAGGAGGCCTTCATGCGGACTGAACAAATTATTTGTCTAAATCGCAGCGGAAGTAAGGGCGAGGATTGTGGCCATGTAAAATAGATTTAAGCCCCCCAGTGGAAATCTTTCCACTGACCTTTCCAAGGCGGTTCTTCTGTGGCGATTTATTTATGTTGCTGTTAATTACTTACTGTGTGTATCACTTGTGTCTTTTAATTTTGGATGGCCATATTGCCATTTTGTCGGAAAGTACCTGTCCTTATGACCTTCTTTTGTTTAGGTTTCCATTATGGTCTGGTCGCTTAATGTCTGTATTTCTTTCCCTTTGGTGTCTTTGATGGGTGGAGTAAGTTAATTGTATCGATTCCTGATCTTTGTTTTACTTCTACTTTATATAGGGAAAATCTTTAAAAATCTTCTTCTGTGAAACCACAAGGCCTAGGTCTTTGATATTTGGTGTTAAATTTCATCTAGTGGACCTCTATCAAGATTGTTCAAATTATAGGCTATTAGCCCTGGGGCCAAAAATGCCCCCGCCCCGAGACCCTTTGCTTTTACACAGACTTAAATAGGGAAATCTTTAAAAATCTACTTTTCAGAAACCCCAAGGCCCATGCCTTTGATATTTGGTATGGAGCTTCATCTAGTGGACCTCTACCAAGATTGTTTAAATTATGGCCCTGAAGCCAAAAATGCCCCCGCTCCGGGGCCATTTGGTTTTACATAGTCTAATGTAGGGAATATCTTTAAAAAATCTTCTTCTCTGAAACCCCAAGGCCCAGGTCTTTGATATTTGGTGTGTAGCTTCATCTAGTGAACCTTTGCCAAGATTGTTCAAATTATAGCCTTTGTTGATATTTGGTATGAAGCTTCACCTCTTTAGACCTCCCTCAACATTATGCACATTGTAGCCCTGGGGTCAATAATGGCCCTCCCCGAGGCCAACTTGTTACTCTATCATATGGATCAGGTGAGCGATCCAGGGCCATCATGGCCCTCTTGTTTTATTTTGGATGGCCATTTAGCCATTTTGTGGGAAAGTAACTGTCCTTATGGCCTTCCTTTGTTTAGGTTTCCATTATGGTCCGGAAGCTTTATGTTTGTGTTTCTTTCCCTTTGGTGTCTTTGATGGGTGGAGTAAGTTAATTGCATCGATTCCTGATCTTTGTTCTACTTCTACTTTTCAAAAGTTATTGAAAGTTCAAGTAGGTTCAATCATTTACACTTAATCTTTACTAAATACAAAATGAAAAACAAAACAAGCTTTGACGGTTCCAGCGAAAAGGCTTATTTGAAATTAAAATTTATTTTTTTGTAATGTTGGTTGGTACCTGATGCTCTGTTTCTGATCGGGCCTATCGGAATCTAACTGTTGGTTTGCTATTGCCCCAGGATTTTAGTGTTTTCTTGCTGTCGAGTCCTGACCGACAGTTGTTTCAACTCTGTGTGATTGTTTGACTTTTGTGTTCTCGGAGATGATGCACTGGTGAGTTAGGAAGCCTTCATGCGGACTGATCAAATTATTTGTCTAAATCGCGACGGCGAAAGTAAAATCGATTTAAGCCCCCCTCACTGATCATTCCAAGGCGGTTCTTCTGTCGCAGTTTATTTTATTTTTGTTACAGTCTTTGAATGTGTGTATCGCTTATATCTTTTTGTTTTGGATAGCCAATTGGCCATTTTGTGAGACAATAACTTTCCTTTTGGTTCCCGCTATTGGTGTTTCCGTTGGGTCATGTAAGTGTTTCTTTCCCTCTGGTGTCTATGATGGGAGGTGTGACTTAATTGTATCGATTCATGACCGTCGCCTTTACTTTAAATTTTGAAATTAGGGCCAACATTGAAGGTCGCGTCGGTCTGAATGTTTCTGTTTCGCAGATATACTTGTATATAGAACTCTGTCAGATACATTGGACATCTGTTGTCTGTAAAAGGCCGATTTCGAGTGGCATAAAAAATAAAGGTTGTAAAATTGACTGAAAGGTAAGCCCCGTCCCGGCCAGCCAAGTTTTATCCATGCCACCGCATCTGCGCACACGTGTGTTCTTGTCTATGACTTCTTGAGAGAGGGCAAGGTAGTTCAGCTCTTTCATCCACCTTATTCACTACAGCAGACCTCGGACCTGTTACTGGGCCAATACGAAATAACTTAATTAATAACATTATATTACAATATTGCTAATATCGTGTAATTTTGGATAGCCGTTTTGGCTATTTTGTGGTAAAGTAACTGTCGTTTTGGCTTTCCGCCTGTGACGTTTTCGTTATAGTGATGTTAATAAATGTTCGTATTTCTTTCACTTTGATGTTTTGGACAGGAGGTGTGAGGTAATTGTATCGATTCCTGATCATTGCCTGCATTTCCGGCTAGATGGATGATCATTGCATGAACTTGCTAAGGTGATGGTTTGACTAAGAGTTTCAGCTACTGAAGAATTTAGCTTGTCATTACGATAACTCGCCCGTACGACATAGTGCATTTTTCACATCTCCAAAATGGCTACTTTTCTGATGAAAAGCCTTCGTATTTTTCTTATAAATGCTCAAAACATAGGATGTGGGTGCTCGTTAGAACCGCCTCATTGAGGCGGTTCTTACGAGTACCCACAACCTATGTCTCGGAGCAGAAATAAGAAAAATAATGAATACCCCCGTAAACCCTGGTTTTCTCTATATAAAGTGGGGTTTAGGGGGGTCTTCATTTCACGGACTTGTTCACGTGATGATAAGACCTAAAACAGTGTTTCCGCTAACCCGACGGACCTGGATTTTATTTTGTGCCGACCTTGAAGTTTTATGGCCATTCAGAAAGTTGATACAGACGGCGATAACCAAAACCCCATGTTATAAATTGTTTATCACATATCCAGATCCTATTCTTACTGTGTTTGACGTTCATAAATTGAAAAAAAAATGTGATAAAAACCGTAATTCAAGCAAAAAAGCGCGTAACGTCACGGCTAACTATTCGCGTTACGTCATGTAATTGGCAACGTCACAATAACGTCATGAGTCGGCTGATAACCGCTGTCCGTTCAAAATACACTGTTTCCGGTTATCAGACCGGGCGGGCTGATAACCGGAAATGGAAACAAGCATTATCACACATGCAAAACATGGGTTATCATGTTAAATAGAGTACTGAATATGTGATAATCAAATTTATTACATGGCGTTATTATATTCGCTGATGCGCCGTCGTATGATAAAAATTCACAATAATTATTAAAAGAACAAACTAATTCTTCATCACGGAGACACGCATATATAATTCTGACCCCCGTTGAACCCCACTTTTATATAGTAAAACTGGGGTTTGCACGGGTAAACCTTATTTTTCTTATTTCTGCTCAAAATATAGATTGTGGGTACTCGTAAGAACGGCTCCATCGATTTCTGCTCTAAATATAGATTGTGGGTACGCGTTAGAACCGCCTAGTTAGAACCGCCTCTATGAGGCGGTTCTAACGAGTACCCACAATCTATATTTTGAGCAGAAATAAGAAAAACATCACAATTTTTCTGCTTACAGATTTCATTTTTTCGGCGATAAAGGTTACAATGTATTTGTATAGGCGGGTTTTCATATTGAATGGCCTGTTCTATTGCTTATTGTATGCTCTCAACCTTATTATTTGTCTGACTGTTTTCTCGAAATATGGTTGGGATTTAGCCCTTGTAAAGATTCTTCCCTTTTTCATAGAAAGTGGACAAAGTAAAATAAAAAGTTTGTTTTTCTTCCGATTCCGACTCTTACCTTATTTCGGCATGTTAGCGGAAACACAGCAACATCTTTAGACCTAAACTATGATAAGCGAAACGCTGTTTTGGAGCATTTGTGCTGGGCGAAAACAAGAATTAACCTGTTTACCCATTCTGTTGTAATGCAGGTCTCCGTATGCCTATTCAAATATATTGAAAATTTAACCACAAAAACTGAAAATTCAGATAAAAATTATGATTATTTTTATTCTATTTTAATGTTTCTGCTCAAAACATAGATTGTGGAGCCCTTGTTAGAACCGACTCGGCGTTTGTTTTCAATTACTGCTTTTGTGCAGAAACAAGAACACTAATATATATACCCCTGTAAACCCCAGTTTTACTTTACAAAAGTGGGGTTTATGTTGTCAAAATTATATAGGCGTATTTTCGTGATGTGTGCGTGCATGATTATTGAGTCGACAGTCACCTAGTCGGACAGCGAAGCAAATATAATTATCCCACAAGCTCATAGCCATGCACACGTTTGCTTGGCACGCGACCGAATTTTTTGTTCAATATCAGTCAACAAAATGATTTTATTTTTACAGCTTTTACTACGCTACGAAGAAACGGGACAGTCAAGGCCAAAGACTTCTGGTAGAACGGACAGGTATTTGAGTGTATACAGTCTTTGTAAACAATTATACATAAATAAAGACAGGTCCTTTTTCTTTTTGAGTGTACTTATGCATCACTACTAACAAACTCCCTTTTCCCCTTGGCAACCAGGAAAGACTCGGTAGAAACTTAGCTTAAGGGGAATGGGAACACCTATCACATTTCCCGCCATTTTAAGAATAACTTTCGGGACTTCCTGCCCACTTTTCTATAGGTTCAGTCCAACCGAAAAAGGGGTCTACTCTTAAAGGAAAGAATTTGCTCCTCAGGAGCAAATTCTTTCCTTTAAGAGTTGACCCCTACTGGCATGGGAGAAAAAATACTTTTGGAGGAGTAGCATCCCCTGAAGGAGTTCCCATTCCCCTTAAGCCCAGGTGCTAATCGCACACTTGAAGAGGCGGTCTTTAGGTAGCTCCATACAACATGACGATAAAACATTTTAGTGACATAGTGCATTCTTTCAAAACACCGAATAGTTACTTTTCTGATTAAACATTGTCATAATTTTGTTTATTTGTATTGTGGGTGCTCGTTAGAATAGACTCGTTGAGGCGGTTCTAACAAGTTCCCTAACTGAAGCTATTGCAGCAGAAATAAGTAATAATATTTTATACCCCCGTAAACCCAAATTCTCTCTATATTAAGTAGGATAAAAGGGGTGTACATTTCACGAACTTTTTAACATGATGCTCCGACGAACCTTAGCTGATACGCAGTCTCATCAAAGCCGGCACGATGAGGGGGCCTTGAGGAAGCTCCATAAAGGAGTCATATGTCTTTCACTATCGATTTGTTTCGCATGTGCATTTGTAGAACATAAATGGGGGAATGCTAAGCGCCCTTGAGTCATGCCGGCTCATATAGACACACCTAAAGTCTACGCCACACATTATCCTCGTTTTCTCTGGTAGGAAAAAACTTCCGATTCCCTATTCTACCGTTGATATAATACGAATGATTTTCTGTAATAAAAGTTCACCCGTTTTTTCGTATCATGAATTTAGACGGAAAATTCTATTTCCTTTCATCGAATAAGGCGCATCAGCCACGTTTCGTCATAATGGTAGGTAGTTTTATAACGATTTTTAAGCTAAAAATGCCAGACGAGACTGGTTCGCATTATGAAAACACACCTATACAAATACATTGTAACCTTTATCGCCGAAAAAAATGAATATTTTAAGAGGACACATTGTGTTATTTGTCTTATTTCTTCTCCAAATATAAATATATAAATATAGATAGATATATATATATATATATAGATTGTGAGTACTCGTTAGAACCGCCTCAATGAGGCGGTTCTTACGAGTACCCACATTCTTTATTTTAGAAATAAGAAAAATAATGTTTACCCTTGCAAACTCCAGTTTTGCTGTATAAAAGTGGGGTTGAAGGGGTCAAAATTATATAGGCCTGTTCTCGTGATGATCGGCGATAAAAATACCGGAAAAACTGGTTCGATATCATTTAATACTTCAGAAACACAAATTGACAACGATTTACTAATTTTGTAAGGAACAAATTCGAATGCGCGTCTGACTGGTGACCAGGAGGACGCGGGTTCGATAACTGCCGGGATTCGGCAACATTCTTTTGTGAAGATTGATCATGAAATATTCTCTACGCTCATTCTCTCCCTTCCGATGATTCAAGAAGGGCAGTTGCCAGTTTCTGGCGAAAGAATGTTCACTGTACTGGTTAACAGCTTACGTATAAGCCTGCCAAGGAAAGTGTGGATAGGTAAACTGACCGGCTCAAAAATGACCTAAATAGTGTTGACTTGGCCGTTAAACTCCAATACAAACAAAACAAAGGAAGAAATTAATTTAATTATACGACGAATATTCTAATTGTCACTATATAGAAGCATGCTTTTTTGCCAACCAGATAAGAGTTACTGAACAGGAGAGGAAATTTATGAATGCACAAATAAAAGAAATGGAATATAAACAAAGTCGCGCGTCAAAACATTGGAACGGTCTATAGTGTGCTATTTTACCATAGAATCAGCATATACCCCAAGGGTACTTGGATACCAAAAAGAATAAACATGTACGTCTGTAAACAGAGCTGCAGTCAACACAGGCCCAGGCGTTGTTAGGAATGTGGCATCTGCCTTTATGGCTTTCGGGAACAAACTCATTTACTTCTTGCTCTTATAATTCCGCAACGGAACTATTTTCAAAATATTTACCTTTCAATAATATCAGAACTTAGTTTCGGTCGGCAAAATGTGTAATGGGTCCCATTTTAATGGGACGCTAGGCATATATGTGTTAAACGCACATGAACAGACTTAAATCTCGCCTCCGCCTATCGGGGCTTGAAGAAATAGATGAGCTGCATGATGCTTTATTGCGGAGCTGAATCTGACCGCACATGAGTACTGGTAAACTACTTAGGGGATCTAAGCCTGCCCAGGCAAAGCGGTGCAAGTCGGACCGTCCATGCTTGTAAACTTTATTGGTTTTATTAGGCGACAGTGCTTGAGATGTAATTTCATCTCAATGTCGGGTAAAAGTCCCACAAAATTGGAAGCAACGCCTCGAAAATGACCTATACACTGATGACGGGGACGTTAAACCTTAAATCAATCAAACAAACAAACAAAATAGACTTAAATCGAATTAGCTATTTGTTTGATTTTACTTAAATAGCGCAATTTTTCGCATAATGCTGTATACAATTGCACACATTGGTTTACAGGTAACATCGACATTGGCCTTATCAAGAAGAAGTTTGGAATAGAGCATGTATTTAGAGCTATGACCCTTGTCTGTGATTGGATAAACAGGGATGAAAATGTTCAAGTGAATGGCATCAACGTACTAGTTGACTGCTCGAACGTAACTATGACCAATAATCTATATCTCACCAATCTGGACGTAGGCAAGAAGTTGATGACGTTTTATCAGGTAATTATTTTGTTTGTTTGTTTGATTTGAGGTTTAACGTCCCCGTCAACACTGTTTATGTCATTTTGGAGACGTTGTTTCCAATTTTGCTGGACTTTTATCCGACAATGAGATGAAATGACATCTCAAGCTCTTTCGCCCAATGGAACCAATTAGCAGGGTTTATAAGCATAGAGTCGCACCGCTTTGCCTGGGCATGCTTATCTACTCTAAGTGGTTTACCAGTACTTGTGTGAAGTCGGTTTCAGCTCTGTGTGAAAGCATCATGCAGCCGATGTATGTCTTCAAGCCCCGATGGACGTGCCGGGTAATTATTTTGTGAGCGGCGTCAGGTGAAATAAAACTTGACATTCATCACGTTGACAAGTGCATGAAATGAACACCCATCTAAACCCAAGTTGTGTAGAGAAAACTGGGGTCTACAGGGGTAAGCATTATTTTTCTTATTTCTGGTCTAAGAAAAAGGTAGTGAGTAGTCGCCTCTGAGGCGATTCTAACGAGCACCCGCAGCCTAAGTTTTAGTAGAAGTAAGAAAAAAATCACATATTTTCATCAGAAAGGTCACACTATTGGAGGTAAGAATAAATGCACTATGTCACACGGGTGCGTTATCGTAATCAAAATTGTGCACACAGGATAGAAAATAGAAGAACACATTTTGCAAAGCTTCAGATGAAGGTAAAGAAGTACGTGCTGTATTTTGTGATATAAGTAAAGCCTTCGATAGAGTATAGAATATGGCGTAAAGGTCTGTTATACAAACTTCAGAGTAGCGGCATTTCTGGTTCGCTCTTGCAATGGTTTACAAATTACTTACATCATAGAAAACAGGGAGTAGTAGTCCCTGGTGGTTTCTCGTCTTGGTCTTGGTCTATTACCAAGACAGGAGTTCCTCAAGGTTATATTCTAGGTCGTCTCCTGTTCTTGATCTACTTAAATGACATAATTTTTGACATACATTCTACCTTCTCTTGAATCTTTTCATTCAAGATGCATCAAATGGATGAAAAATTAAATTTTGTTATTTTACTCAGACATTTTAACCATAACATTTTGTACATATTCCATTCATTCTTTCATTCTTGCTATGCCTATCTTTGTGCATACTTCATTTTTTTGTCCTAACTTGACATTGAGTGGTCTGAACCGGTTGTCAAGCTGGTGTGCTGTTTGATTGATAAATTGATTTGTCGAATGATTGGTTGGTTTGATCCAGTTGATTAACGGCCAATTTGATTGGTTGGTTGATCGGGTGATGGACTGGTTGATTGATTGGCTGATTTGTCCATTCATTCATTTAAGGAACCATTCATCCATCAGATTTACTGGTCGGCTGATTGAAAAAGGTCTGATACCCCTTATATGAGAAATAGACTTGTCCAACATATAACAATGGAAGACTCAACTATGATTCAATTGGTTGAAACAGCTGATCTATAAAACTATCCTTGTTTGATTCTCTTTTCATATAAATAGCGCGCTGTCCATGATTCCATTTGGAACTAGGAGATCCTCTATGAATTCTTAAAAAATCAGCATCAAACTATAGGGTCTTATTGTTGCCCTTGGTATTTTTTTCTGTTACAGAAATCTCTTCCTGCAAGAATAAAGGGACTTCATTTGTACAACGAACCGCCATTTTTTGACGCTGTTTATGAGTTGTTCAAACCCATAATGCGAGAGAAGACACTTAGTCGGGTAACTCATTATTACCGTTTTTGTTGTTGTTCTGAAAGGAATATCGGGCTTTAGATACACAGTCAACCCTCTTTATACTCGTAATAACGTCAATTTGAATGTAATGACTACTTAGCTAATGTCTTATCCTCGGTTCCGATCGGCTTGGTTTTCTTTCGGGTTGGAAATGCACAAATCGAGTTCACAGTATTGAAAGGGTCTTGTAATTTAATACTCCAAGAAACAAATACTATAGATATTTGTTAGAATCGCCTCACCGAGGCGATTCTAACAAATATCTATAACCTTTGTTTCTTTGAGTAATAGTTGGGTAAAATGCCTTTGAAAACCTATCACAAACCCGTGATTAGGATTCTTTATAAGCGCTAATTCATTTTAACGGTACAATAATAAGGAAAAAATACTGTCGTTAGAACGAGGGTCCTCCGTGGTAGAAATCCGATTAAGTGTCCGATTAAGTTATGCCCTGATCAGACGCCGCACTATGTGCCCCCCCCCCCCCCCCCCCAAGTGTAATTCGTTTCCGCTGACCGTTCCAAGGCAGTTCTGTCGCGGTTTATTTTTGTAATGGTTCGTCTTTGGGTGTTTGTGTCGCTTATATTATTTTATTTTGCTTAGCCTTTTTGCCGTTTTGTGAGAAAATAACTGTCCCTTTGGCTTTCCGCTGTTGGTGTTTCCGTTGGGTCGGTTGCTTCATGTTTGTGATTCTTTCCCTTTGATGTCTCTGATGGGAGCTGTGGGTTAATTATATCGATTCCTGACCATTGCCTCTACTTCTATTTTACATTGTTTGTCAGTGCCCCCATTTAAGGTTCCGATTTATCATACAGCGTTGTTGCAACATGTATTTAGTATAAACACACGTGTAATAACACATGTAATAAGCATGACCACACATATAATAAATAATACATGTTTACTGGCGTGTAACGTCATGACATCGTCCGTTACAACTCATTACAAAAACAAGCATATACAAACACATTTTAAACTTTACCACCAAAAAAAAAAAACGAAAAATTTTAAGATGAAAAATTGTGATATTTTTTTCTTATTTCTGCTCTAAAAAATTAATTGTGATACTCGTTAGAATCGCCTCATCCAGACGGTTCTAACGAGTACCCACAATCTATATTTCGAGCAGAAATCAGAAAAATAAGGTTTATTCCTGTACACCCAAGTTTTCTATATAAAGTAGGGTCCAAAAGGGTCAAAATTATATATTGCACCACTTTGTCTGGGCAGGCTTATAGATGGGTTTGTTTCTTGTACAATTTATGATACACGCGATGATTTTGATTTTTAGATTGTAAACTTTCCTTTTTTGGATGGTGATGTTCCACGTGCGCCATCCTATGGCATTTATATTTCACAATTAATTCGATTTGCCAGAGTGTGTAGTCATGTAACTGACTTCAACACTCGTAATAAATTGTTGACGCACAAACTTCATAATCAGGGTTATCGGTGCCATAGACTACGCAAAGCCTTTTCAAAATTTTATAGACGCCATTCTGATTTAATTTAAAAATTCAATACTAGACTTAAATCTCTTCTGCCACAAGGTCTATCGGAACCCTACCGGCCCCGATAGCTCAGTTGGTAGAGTGTCCGCTCCGGGGAACGGGAGGTCACAGGTTCGATCCCGGGCCGCGACATACCAAAGTCGTTAAAATGGTACTAGCTCCTCCTCGATTGACAGTCAAATTTACGGGGTAGAGCTAGGCCTGGTCGATCCAGTAACAGGATAATGTGACTGGGTGTGGTATCATGTAATGTGTCTGGGACATGATACTTCATTGAGGCAGCACTATAAAAGTGAGCATTGAGACACCGTCGTGATATGACTAAAAATTGTTGAAAGCGACGTTAAACCCGAATGCACACACACACTATCGGAACCCGAATTTTATGGTGACATAGTATATAAATTTAGATTAATTTATAACCGCAGTGACTTCAGCAACCGATTTCGTAAAATTGTTCTTCGATATACAAAGATTGGATACAACATAAATGTAATACGACAGACTGCATGCATGGTAGTTAACCCAATCACGGTTGACAACTTTGCTTCTCTCTTTAATTGCACGTCGATGGGTCAGGCCTCAATTCTATGACGGTTCCAACGTAAAAGCTTATGTTGGTTGGTACCTGATGCTCTGTCTCTGGTCGGGCCTATTGGAGTCTTACTGTTGATTTTCTTTTGCTCCGGCATTTCTGTTGTTTCTTGCTGTCGAGTCCTCACCGTTGTTTCATCGCTGTGGTCGTTTAATTCTTGTGTTCACGGAGATGGTGCACTGATGAGTTAGGAAGCCTTCATGCGGACTGAACAAATTATTTGTCTGAATCGCGACGGAAGTAAGGGCGAGGATTGTGGCACCGTAAAATCGATTTAAGCCCCCCCAGTGGAAATCCACTGACCGATTTAAGCCCCTCCCCCATCCCACCCCCCCCCCCCCCAACACACGGTGGAATTCGTTTCCGCTGATCGTTCCAAGGCGGTTCTTCTGTCGCGGTTTATTTTTGTAATGGTTTGTCTTTGGCTGTTTGTGTCGCTCATATTATTTTATTTTGGATAACCTTTTGGCCCTTTTGTGGGAAAGTAACTGTCCTTTTGGCTTTCCGCTCTTGATGTTTCTGTTGGGGTCTGTTGCTTCATGTTTGTCTTTCTTTCCCTTTGGTGTCTCTGATGGGAGCTGTAAGTTAATTGTATCGATTCCTGATCATTACCTCTACTTCTATTTTAGATCCTCTAAGCGTAATGGTTTGTCTTTGGCTGTTTGTGTCGCTCATATTATTTTATTTTGGATAACCTTTTGGCCCTTTTGTGGGAAAGTAACTGTCCTTTTGGCTTTCCGCTCTTGATGTTTCTGTTGGGATCTGTTGCTTCATGTTTGTCTTTCTTTCCCTTTGGTGTCTCTGATGGGAGCTGTAAGTTAATTGTATCGATTCCTGATCATTACCTCTACTTCTATTTTAGATCCTCTAAGCGGTTTACCAGTACTCGTGTGCGGTCGAAGGCAGCTCTGCGTGGAAGCATCATGCAGCACATTTTTTTTCTTCAAGCCCCAATTAGCGGGGGTCTAAGTGTGCGTTTGTAATACGATTGTAGGGAGCTTCGTCATTCTCAGTTGAATGATTTCAATTTGAGTCTGAGTCTTCAGTATTTTCGTTTTCAAATCTGCCACGTAAAATAGTGAGAAAATATTAAACATTAAAAAGAAAGGAAGAAAGAAAGAAAGAAATATTTTAAATAAACTGGCAATGTCTGAAATAGAAATATGTTCTAGAAAGGGCTTTCTTTTTGAAGCAAGGAAAATACCACAGAACTGGAAAATATGGTGTACATGTCTTCTTGGCCAGACTAGCTAGTTTCGGCCATTTAGGCCTCACCAGAGACCCTCAAATATTTGGAAAATTCCACAATGGAATCAATGATTCCAATAAACTACACTATGACGTATGGCAGGGAGACTTTTTACGGCCGCCACACATTTCCAGACACCAGCTGTAGTGATGTTTAATATGTTCTACCAGAAAGGTTTATCCTATCGAAGCAAGGAATACACCACGGCACTGGAAAAAATGGAGTAGAGTGAGAATTTTTGTTTATTTTTGTTACTATCTAGGTCATTTTGAAGACTTTGCACCCGATTGTTTGGAACTACAGACTGAGAACATCATATCCGTAGCAAGCATAAACTTACTGTCAATTATCTTCTACTTTAGATGCATTTACATGGACGTAACATGGCCAATGTCTACGAACAGATTGAAATGTCAATGTTACCAGATGAATATTTACCGGACGATTATACTGGTCCAAGTGCTGGTCCGGCAAAACAGATTGTTGGTAAGTGATTAACTATGGGAATGTGCTAATGCCAGATTATAAAAATGAGTATGGGTATGATAGATTCATTTCCGATCCGACTGATGGCAGGGCTGTCTATGTCTCGGTTCCGATTGTTGTCATAAAGATAACCGTTTTGAGAAATAATGCGCAATGTCTCAAGGATATTTTATAGGGATGCAAAGGTAACGAAGTAGATTTTTTAAATTACGTTTAAATTTTAATCATTCACTACCGCTGAAAGACCAGTATTTTTCTTTCTGAAAACAAAATATAAGTAGCTTTCTAGCAAAAGTACTACTGTAATAGACATTGCCATTCCTAGGGAAGTTGACATTTTGACCTTTTGTTATCAGAGCAACTTCAAACTGCCGCATTAAAATTCCTGAGGTATTCTATGATGTCATAGATTTACATTGTTTTTAAAATTTTAAAGCATGGAATACCTTGCGTTTTATACCCCCAGAACTGTAAAATCACATAATAAGTATTTGAATTATTGATACTGATCTCAACTGATACGCTAAACAAGTTTTCCCCTATTTTCAACTGCAAAATAGAAGTGGAGGCAATGATCAGGAATCGATAAATCAACCCACAGCTCCCATCAGACACACCAAAGGGAAAGAAGCACAAACATGAAATAACAGACCTAATGGAAACATCAGTAGCAGAAAGCCAAATACTTTCCCACAAAATGGCCAATAGGCTATCCAAAATAAAATAATATAAGCGACACAAACACCCAAAGACAAACCATAAAAAAAATAAACTGCGACAGAAGAACCGCATTGGAATGGTCAGCGAAAACGAATTCCACTGGCGGGCTTAAATCGATTTTACGTGGCCACAATCCTCGCCCTTACTTCCGTCGCGATTTAGACAAATAGTTTGTGAGGTCCGCATGAAGGCCTCCTAACTCATCAGTGCAACATCTCCGTGAACACAAATAATCAAACGACCACAGAGATGAAACAACTATGAGGACCTGACAGCAAGAAACCACATAAATGCTGGAGCAAAAGAAAAACAACAGTTAGACTCCGATGGGCCCGACCAGAGATAGAGCATCAGGCACTAGCCAACATTACCTTGAATTAGATCTCTCTTATTAAATTCAAACTTCAAATATTGTTTTTTATAAATAATTTAAATTCCAGTTTCTGTATTTGTAAGTGGATGTCATAACGTACAGAACTTACTGATCTGTTAAAAGCACTTACACTAACTAATCTAAATGAAATTGTGAATTAAATGGTAGTTTTTTTTTATTAATATTTTCGAAAAATACTTAATATGATGTACATCTCAGTTTGAATTTTAAAATCAAATGTCTCGTTTCTAGCTTAAATTATGAACAAGATACACAGAAATCTAAGTGTATGAGAAAACTACATTAGACAACTACCACATGGAAAATATGATACTAGTAGTTTAAAATATTTTTTTTTAAAAAATGTCTAAAGCCACCATGACATCTCAGAATATTGATCTGCTGGTTAAAATCAAAGATATTTCAAGGAAGGTTATTCTTAGAGGAAAATAGGTATGTATCAAATATAACTGAGCATAACTTTAGAACAAATGGGAATTTTTCATGCGGTTTTCAGTAAAATGATTTTCATCGTGACTGCTTTCACTCTGCTTCATACTAAGAATTTTCATTTTTTTTATAATTGCTCTTTAAGCTTAAATCTGGATACACCGCCTTTTTTCATATGGAGATAACTTTTGAGACTTCCTGTTCGCTTTTCTCTCAACTCTGGCCCGCGCAAAATGGAGTCTACTTTCAGTTAAAGAAAAAAGAATGCCCCTGAAGAGCAAATTATTTCCTATATGGGTTGACCGATCTTAACATGGGAGACATAAAATATTTTTTCAAGAGTTGCCTCCCCTGAAGGTGTATCTATTTCCCACCTGGGCCTTGATAAGTTGTTATTCTAATGAACATTTGGTAATTTGTTATATTAGTGTTGTGGTTCAACGGCCCAGTCATCAGATACGGCCATGTCGGCCCAGCCAGTTACCCCCAGGGTTCCTGGATTGGCTTAAACCAGCTAAGCGATTTACCAATACTTGGTAAGATCGCCCCCTTCAGTAACTGACCACAGCCGGCGGGACATCGTTCGAGTCCTCAAGCAACCGTCCATCTCTAGCCGTCTCCTAAGACATTAGAAAAAGAAATGACAAGAAAGAGAGTAGAAGAAAAACCAAACAAACACAGTATAAAGTAAATACATAGCGTATTTAATGATAAAATATAATCGGTGAGCCTTAGCGAGCGTATGTTGAGCATAAGGCACTTAAGGACTGGAAACTTAGCATTTTAAAACTAGTTTTTCTGAATTTATATACTAAGTCACCATAAATTTTTCTGAATTTATATACTAAGTCACCATAAAATTCGGGTTCCGATAGACCTTGTTGCAGAAGAGATTTAAGTCCAATATTGAATTTTGAAATTTAATCAGAATGGCGTCTATAAAATTTTGAAAATGCTTTGCGTAGTTTATGGTTCCGATAACCCTAATTAAGAGTTTAGCCGTTAATAATTTATTACGAGTGTTGAAGTCAGTTACATGACTACACACTCTAGCAAATCGAATTATTTGCGAAATATAAACGCCATAGGATGGCGCACGAGGAACATCACCATCCAAAAAAGGAAAATTTACAATTTCAAAATCAAAGTCATCGCGTTTATAATAAATTTTGCACGAAGCAAACCCATCTACAATAGATAGATGTAAATCCAAAAACGGGGCCTCGGTATCAGAAGAATTTGCTTTATTTAACTGAAGTTCTGGGGGGTAAGTCTGACTGATCAAACCATTGAAATAGGTATTATCAATATTCAATAAATCATCTAAATATCTAGAAGTGGAGCTAAAAGCTTCAATAATATCAGATTGGTTATCAATGGAAAGCGACAGCATGAAGTCTCTTTCATAACAATACAAGAACAGATCAGCCACAAGAGGTGCGCAATTCGTACCCATCGGAATACCCACAATTTGTCTAAATAACTTAGTACCGAATCTAATATAAATATTGTCAAGTAGAAAAGTGAGGGCATCACACACTTTCTGACATGACCAAAGTGTATAATTCTTATGCTGTTTAGAAGTGAAAAATGCATTTCTGACATTACATGCAAGATAGAGAGAATCTTCTCTGTGAAAGCCCATTCAATTAAATCATTAAGCTTTTCTTTTATAAGATTATGAGGAAGTGTAGTGTAAAGAGTGGAAAAATCGTAAGTAGACAGACTTGAAGCACGAAAATGTCTGGATTTCAATTTATTTAAAACCTCATCCGAATTTTTCATAGACCAAAACAAATTTCTTCCTGATCTTTCAAATACTTTATCACAATATTTAATCACATGCGTTTTAATAGCAGTAAGACAGGAAGTTAATAATTTAGAAAGTTCAGTGGTAGTGCAAGAGCTAGACTTTGCGATAAACCGTGCTTTGTAAGGTCTTTTATGAAGTTTTGGTAACCAGTATAGCGTAGGAAGCTTGTCTTGGCCTTCGGTAACACACAGAAAACTTGGTGGCTGAATGACAAACATGTTTATCTACTATAGCGGCCAAGTCTGTCTACTTACGATTTTTCCACTCTTTACACTAAACTTCCTCATAATCTTATAAAAGAAAAGCTTAATGATTTAATTGAATAGGCTTTTTACAGAGAAGATTCCCACTATCTTGCATGTAATGTCAGAAATGCATTTTTCACTTCTAAAGAGCATAAGAATTATACACTTTGGTCATGCCAGAAGTGTGTGATGCCCTCACCTTTCTACTTGACAATATTTATATTAGATTCGGTACTAAGTTATTTAGACAAATTGTGTGCATTCCGATGGGTACGAATTGCGCACATCTTGTGGCTGATCTATTCTTGTATTGTTATGAAAGAGACTTCATGTTGTCGCTTTCAATTGATATCCAATCTGAAATTATTGAATCTTTTAGCCCCACTTCTAGATATTTAGATGATTTATTAAATATTGATAATACCTATTTCGATGGATTGATCAGTCAGATTTACCCCCAAGAACTTCAATTAAATAAAGCAAATTCTTCTGATACCGAGGCCCCGTTTTTGGATTTACATCTATCTATTGCAGATAGTTTTGTTTCTTGCAAAATTTATGATAAACGCGATGACTTTGATTTTGAGATTGTAAATTTTCCTTTCTTGGATGGTGATGTTCCTCGTGCGCCACCCTATGGCGTTTATATTTCGCAATTAATTCGATTTGCTAGAGTGTGTAGTCATGTTACTGACTTCAACACTCGTAATAAATTATTAACGGCTTAACTTCTTAATCAGGGTTATCGGTACCATAAACTACGCAAAGCCTTTTCAAAATTTTATAGACGCCATTCTGATTTAATTTCAAAATTCAATATTGGACTTAAATTTCTTCTGCAACAAGGTCCATAAGAACCCGAATGTTATGGTGACTATATAAATTCAGAAAAATATATAACCGCAATGACTTTAGCACCCAATTTCGTAAAATCATTCTTCGATATAAAAAGATTGGGTTCAACATAGATATCATACGACAGACTGCATGCATGGTAGTTAACCCAATCACGATTGGCAACTTTGCTTCCCTCTTTAATTGCACGCCGGTAGGTCAGGCCTCAGATTCTATGACGGATCCAACGTAAAGGCTTATTGAGAATTAGAGAGATCTAATTCAAGGTAATGTTGGTTGGTGCCTGATGCTCTGTCTCTGGTCGGGCCCATCGGAATCTAACTGTTGGTTTTCTTTGCTCCAGCATTTCAGTGGTTTCTTGCTGTCGAGTCCTCACCGTTGTCTCACCTCTGTGGTTCTTTGATTTTTTGTGTTCACGGAGATGTTGCACTGATGAGTTAGAAGGCTTTCATGCGGACTGAACAAATTATTTGTCTAAATCGCGACGGAAATAAGGGCGAGGATTGTGGCCACGTAAAATCGATTTAAGCCCCCCAGTGGAAATCTTTCCACTGACCGTTCCAAGGCGGTTCTTCTGTGGCGATTTATTTATGATGTTGTTTGTTACTTACTGTGTGTATCTCTTGTGTCTTTTTATTTTGGATGGCCATATGGCCATTTTGTGGGAAAGTAACTGTCCTTATGGCCTTCCTTTGTTTAGGTTTCCATTATGGCCTGGTCGCTTAATGTTTGTGTTTCTTTCCCTTTGGTGTCTTTGATGGGTGGAGTAAGTTAATTGTATCGATTCCTGATCTTTGTTTTACTTCTACTTTAGACAATTTTATAGGGGCGAGCCTTAGCGAGCCCCTATAAAATTGTCGATGCGAACCGATTATATTTTATTATTACAGACACTAATCATGTATTTAGTTTATATCGCAATTAAATACAATCAAGGCGTTTTGCAGTAGTTAGGTAAATTTAAAGCAAAAAAGACAGCAGACAGTGTGGCATGTTAACGGCACTAGTGCCATTACGCGCACACGTAGTATATAACGTGACGTCAACGAGTGCAAAGATTTTGACCTCACCGCGCCACAAAGACGTAGGAAACAACATGGACGCTCGAATAAATGTTTCTCAGCGCTTTACATTCTGTATGAAAATCAGCAAATAAGAAGTTTATTTTAGCTTCAGTAATTATTTTCGTGGTTTAGACGCAACTGCAGTAGCAGTGCCCAGTTATTCCAACGGGCCATTCAAACCAGGAAAATCCGAGAAGGTTAGAATTTAGCTAAAATTTCTGAAAATCTGTTCAAATAAATATTGCAAAGATTTAAACTTGCAGTTTCGTTGTTTTCCCATGTATAAAAGGTTTCATGTTATTGTTTGCACTGTAAATAAGTGACCTGAAAAGTAGGTCCGGTCTGTTATCGGTCATTATAGTATTATAGGTCACTACCTATTATGGCGTGTAGTTATTTACCCCCCTTTATTAGGTTTATAGAATGCCTGATTGCGGTATAAAAGAGTGTTAAATGGATGTGAGGAATGGATAGAAAAATCGATCCCTCGGAATCACACGTGAAGCAAGCCTCGTGATGCTGGACTGTGACCCCGAGGGACGGATTTTTCTATCCACCCCTCACACCCATTCACACCCGAGAAGGTAAGAATTTAGCTGAAATTTCTGAAAATCTGTTCAAATAAATATTGCAAAGATTTAAACTTGCAGTTTCGTTGTTTTCCCATGTATAAAAGGTTGCATGTTATTGTTTGCACTGTAAATTAGTGACGTGAAAAGTAGGTCCGGTCTGTAAACGGTCATTATAGTATTAAAGGTCACTACCTATTATGGCGTGCAGTTATTTACCCCCCTTTATTAGGTTTATAGAATGCCTGATTGCGGTATAAAACAGTGTTGTATGGATGTGAGGAATGGATAGAAAAATCGATCCCTCGGAATCACACGTGAAGCAAGCCTCGTGATGCTGGACTGTGACCCCAAGGGACGGATTTTTCTATCCACCCCATACACCCATTTAGGATTCTTTTTCTTGCAAACCACCCTTTTCTTAGCGCGGATTTTTATGCTGAGATCACTCCAGTTACCGACGTCCACCATATTGTGATGCCACTATAGCAATGCTTAGTGACGTAACGTGCTGTGAGTCAACCTAAACGACGGCGCATAGGAGGTCGTATTCAACCAGTGCATTTATCAAACGCGCGATAATTTTCGATTTTGGGTAAGGACAACAGGGATAGAACAGAATATCTATCCCAAGCTAAGACTATTGAATTCCTTTTCTGGTGTGCAAGAAAAAACCCACAGGAATTCAACACCTGCTGCAAGCACAATATGCCCTTGCGCTACTAGAACCAAAGCATTAGAATCCTTCAGCGCTGAAAGCTACACGTCGACTTCACACCGATCCAACCTCCGACGAATATTTGGTTATAATTTATGGATGCTTCTCGGTTACATGCATCGGCCTTGTTGTTTTGATAACCATTTCTGTGTGATTTCGGAGCCTTGATTTAGAACCTCTTTATTTCAGAGGACATGATAGAGGATATGATGACTCCAGAATTTAGAGAATACATCAAAGATTTGTCTAGTAACAAATATGGCGTGGATCTTGAGAAGAAGAAACAGAGTATGCCTACCGTTGCTTCCTTCAGGAAACTGACTATAGACTGATGACAAATCTGTGCCGATTTACACGTTTATATTAAAACCGGCACAACAGAAATGAGTACAATTGCACGGGTAGTAAATTGTACACACTTTCAGGGCAGAAAACTTGTTTAAAATATTGACCGGCCATATCAACAAGGTCTTAAATGGAATGAATTTGCTCCTCGGGTGTTTTGATAGGAAAAGCAGACTTGAAGTCTCTCTTGAAAACATTACCGGAACTGAACATTATCCAGGAACATTACTGAACATTATCCAGGAGTATTCAGTGGTCTAAAATGTCGCTTCTACATGTGGAACAATGATCCGACCATTACAGTGGAATCTTTCTTTAGGGCCACTTCCAATAAGCAATCACACGTACATGTATTACAAGATCAGTTTGTCCTATCCATTAAAAGCAAATAAATATGCATGAACCCATATTAAACAAGATTCCATCTTAAACGAGCACGATTTAACGTTCAACACAGATTATGAACGCCTTTGGGACAGTTGTCTTTTGAACAGTCCTAAAGGTGATCTCCGACTAGAGCACAGACAAAGAAAATGTTCCTAAAACCTTCTGAATATGATTTTTAAAGCCTAATTTGTCTTAATTTAGGTGGTCTTAATATCGAAATTTTCACTGTATAATGACATTTTATGACAGTTAGAACTGTTACACGTTTCCATTACGACAAACTATGAACCAGGTTTCAGAAGTATATCACAAACTGAACTGAATCCTGAAGACCACCACAGTTTGATCACAGGGTTTCAAGTTTTTGCGCTGTGGTCTTCACAGATTCAGAAAACGTGCCCAACGCCATTCAACGAAAAAAATGTATCAGTGATATGCACATTGGCACTGTTAACCCAACTTGTACATTTTGTATCCGAGACCCTAAATTGGGTACCCTATCAAACAGAGCAGGCCTAGAGCAGGGCGTCTGATCAGGGCCTACACTGTTTGCAAAAATTTAAAATTTTTAAAGAAAACCCAACCTGTAACCCCTAAATTTCGAAATGGACTCCTGTCATACGTAAGGAGGAAGATTCCATTTGGTACAAAAAGGGTTAAGGACTTCCTTCATTTAAAGTGAAGTATAATTTCTCTGATTTAGGAGGGATTTGAGCCAGCGCACGACAAAACCTACAATAAGATATGTGCGCCACCGAAGACTCGGATCAGACTGCGCATCCATATTGTCTAACCAGAGACTTCTCTTGCTGCATGAAAGAGCATAGAGCCCTTAGCTATCCTTAGAGCGCACAACGAAGACTCTGATCAGACTGCGCGCATGCGCAGGCTGATCTGAGTCTTCGTTGGGCGCACATGCCTTATTGTAGTTTTTTTTTCATACACTGGCTCATTTGTCTTTTGTCAAGGATGTTTGCTTTAAAACAGTTTAACGACGAAAAATTTTATTGATACATGTAATCATATAATCTAGTTTTGTTTGTTGTTAACTGCATTTAATAAATAATTATTTTGTGTTATATTCTGAACATTTATGCATTGCGTCGGGCTTGAAGAAATATATGGGTTGCATGATGCTTCCACGCTAAGATGAATCTGGCCCGCACACTAGTACTGTTAAACCGCTTAGAGGATCTAACCCTGTCCAAGAACCGCGGTGCGAGGCGGACCGTGCTAATAAACCCTATCGGTTTCATTGGGCGACAGCTTGAGATGTCATTTTATCTCAATGTCGGGTAAAAGTCCCTCAAAATTGGAAGCAACGTCTCCAAAATGACCTTTACAGTGTTAACGTGGACTTTTAACCTCAAATCAAACAGATTTATGCTTTGCGTCCCAGACATGCGACGTTTAATACAAACAGTAAAGGACCTGATTAGACACCACAGGACCCGGGATCAAATCAGGGTCTACATCGTTTACTTGAATCAATGAACTGATGTAAAACTTATGACAAATAAAACAAATTTAACACCCCTTGTATTTTAACTATTTTATGCCCCCCGCCATTCGATGAATGGTGGAAGCGGCATATAGTGTTGCCCTGTCCGCCCGTTCATGCATGCGTGTGTGCGTCCGAAACTTAAATACGGTCAATAACTTTATTATTTCTGAATGGATTTTGAAATTACATGACAGAAATGTTAACCATCAGGAGACGATGTGTCGTGTGCAAAACCCAGATCCGTACCGCCAAGGCGAAGTTCGAACTTAACGGTCAAATGTGAAAAAAAGTGTCCGAAACTTAAACACGACCAATAACTTTCTTGTTTCTAGATGGATTTTAAATAACTTGGCAAAACTGTTAACCACCATGAGACAATGCATCTCGTGCAAACCCCTTGTCCATACCTCCAATGTCAATGTCGTAGGTAGAAGTTAAATTAAAAAAAAGGTCAGAAATTTTAACATGGTTAATAGGATGAATTTTAAAATTACTTGACAGAAATAATAACCACCATAAGACGATCTGTCTCGCGTAAAAACCCAGGTGCGTACCTCCCAGGTCGTAATTAGAGGTCAATGGTCAAAAAGGGTCCAAAACTGGATGGATTTTTAAAGTACTTGAAAAAGTAAAGATAAGTGTGTTTTTCTTGTGCACGGTCAATATCTTTGTTATTTCTGGGTGGATTTGGAAATTGCTTGGCTGAAATGTTAACCATAATGAGCCGATGTGTCATGTACAAAACCCAGATTGGTACCTCCAAAATCAAGGTCATATTTAGAGGTCCAAGGTAAAGAGAAATATCATTTCACATTATAATAACACACCCGTGTGATATAGTACATTTTTCAAACCTCAAAAGGCATTTTTCTGATGAAAATTTGTGAAATTTTTCTTATTTATACACCAAACATAGGTTGTGGGTGCTCGTTAGAACCGCCTCATCGAGCCAGTTCTAACGAGTACCCACAACCTATGTCTTGGAGCAGAAATAAGGAAAATACTGTTTACCCCCGTTAACCCCAGTTTTCTCTATATGAAGTGGGGTTTAGGGGGGTCTTTATATCACGGACTTGTTCACGTGATGTATGCCCGGTTATTCTGAATGGATTTGGAAAGAACTTGGTAGACATGTTAACCATCATGAGGCGATGTGTTGCGTGCAATGTTCAAGGTCATAATTAGAAGTCAAATAAAAAGAAAAACGTCTTTTTTCTTGTATGTTGATGTTTTAAGAGCTCATATTTTCCAAACCATAATATGGATTTGCTTCATATTTACTATTATGACAGATACAGGTCCATCGTTTTATTCAGCAATACCCCTGTTCATGTCCATGACATAGAGGTAAAGGTCACAGACTTAAGAAATTTTTAATGTAAACGTTTTTAAGAGCTCATATTTTTTAAACCATACGGTATGATGATGGATATTGGTCCTAAATGTTATTCAGCAAAACCCAGGCCCACCCCTTGACCTGAAGTTGAAGGTTGTTACGTCATAACGAAATTTTAGAAGCTCATATTTTCCAACCCAATGATGGATTTGGTTCATATTAGGTGTGATGTTAGATGGGGGTCCAAAGGTTTAATAGATAAGGCCCCACATTTGCCCGTGACCTCAAGGACATTTTCCCGGCAGCTGTCGTTGAAAAATGCTTTTTGCAGGTGAAGAGGGCCCCTGGGCGGGGAATCTGTGTCATATTGACACATTTTTTGGTTTTCGATTTGTTTGAAGCTATTTACACTTTAGTCCCTTTAGTACTCTACTCATTATAACACGGATTGTCGTTATAACACGGCCAGGCATTGCCTCCCAAATTGTCATTTTACTATAATTTATATATAAAAATATCCCTTTATAACATGTATCACTTATAACACTGTCTATGCATCCCCAACCAACCCCGATAGCTCAGTTGGTAGAGTGTCCGCTCCGGGGAACGGGAGGTCACGGGTTCGATCCCGGGCCGCGACATACCAAAGTCGTTAAAAATGGTACTAGCTGCTCCTCGCTTGGCACTCAGATTTACGGGGTAGAGCTAGGACTGGTCAACCCAGTGTCAGGATAATGTGACTGGGTGTGGTATAATATAATGTGTCTAGGACATGATACTTCAGTGAGGCAGCACTATAAAAGTGAGCATTGAGCTCCCTGTCACAACCAGACACCGTCGTGATATGAATGAAAAATTGTTGAAAGCGACGTTAAACCCGAATTCACACACACACACACACACACACACACACACACACACACACACACACACACACACACAATGCATCCCAAACGAGTACTCATATGTGGTCGGTTTCGGCTCTGCGTGATGCAGCCCAATCTATTTAATTTATCAAAGGCCGATGGGCGGGGGCCATTTTTCGGTGTTTGTGCAAACGTGCAAAGACATAAAATAACAATAATATACCACAGTAGATGGACTTTCGTAAAAATATCTGTGGTCTCAAATCCATTTTATGCGGTGGCCTCAGCCCTTTAGTTCAGTCGTGGTTTAACCTTTAACCTGCTGAATATTCATCTAAGCCACACCCATTTCGTTATATCAACCAATCAAAGTACTTGATGTAATTTATTGCTACAACTTCGTAAACTGAATGTCAAACAGTGTAGATCCTGATCAGATGGCTTCTTCAGAAGCCATCTGATCTGGATCTACACTGTTTGCAAAGATAGGGCTTGTCGCCTACAGCAGGGTAAAGGTTAAACGTTTAAACATGTGACTTGTTCAGTTAGGGTTTCCGAACTGTCAGTGTTACATCTACGAACAAATCAAACAAATTATACATAACGAAAACACGCCTATATAATTTTGACCCCATTGAACCCCACTTTTTTATGGTAAAACTGAGGTTTACAGGGGTAATTCTTATTTTTTTCTTATTTCTGCTCCAATATATAGATTATGGGTACTCGTTAGAACCACATCCATGTATACATTATAGGTACTCGTTAGAACCACCTCCATGAGGTGGTTCTAACGAGTTCCCAAAATCTATATTTTGAGCAGAAATAATAATAAAAAGAAATATCACATTTTTTCACTTTAAAAGTTTCGTTTTTCGGCGATAAAGTTTACAGTGTATTTGTATAGGCGATTTGAAATAACCGAAATGCTTAAGCCAAAGAAAACCATCAATTAGACACCAGTGGCAGGACCAGAAACGGAGCATCAGACAAAACCAACAAACTAACTTAAAATCTAAATTGGCATTCAACTTCTTTCCATTTTGGGGGATGGCTGAGTTTTTGTCCGTGGTTTTTCCCGGCATTATACTTCGTATTCGAACGAGCTACTGGAATCAAATCACTGCGAGGACTGGAGGAAAGATTGTCTCTGAGTGTAGGCTGGGGAAATAGTCCTGAACTCAGACTTAAATTTCAGTATTTTGAGCAGTGTAAACGCTGATCTGAGTCTACACCATTTGCCTATACCCAGTACACGAGCTCAGTCCAGAATTTAACTGTTTACACAGCGCTCTGGCATCACAGGAAGAAGACTAGCACTTCTTTAAAAAATCTTTGGTAAGAATTATTATTTGGCTGCTGAAGAGAAGTAGCTGCTAAACAGAGCTGACAGTTACTTAATGTTTATCGGCCCCGCCCATCGGGGCTTGAAGAAATATATGGGCTTCATGATGCTTCCACGCAGAGCTGAAACCGACCGCACACGGGTACTGGTAAACCGCTTAGAGGATTTAAGCCTGTCCAGGTTTAGCGGTGCTGTTTATGCTTATAAACCACATTGGCGTCATTGGGCGACAGGGCTTGAGATATCATATCATCTCAGCGTAGGTAAACGTCCTACAAAATTGGAAACAACGTCTCCAAAATGACCTTTACAGTGTTGAAGGGGACATTAAACTTCAAATCAAACAAGCAAAAGTGGGGTTTAGGGGGTGTTCATTTCACGGACTTGTTAGCATAATGCTACACACATTGATATTATATGGTTGTGCTGATTTAGGCATTTATTCAGAAGTGTTAACTATGGGAAGATGGTCCTCTTCAGACGCTGCGTTCTCGATCTGCATTTCCAACCAGTGAAGAATGTCGGACCAGCGTCGGGCCGACAGTGATACGACGTTTCAACGTCGTATCGCTGTCGGTCCGACGTTGGTCCGCTTTTTTGTGCCAACGTCCCGCTTTAGGGATTTTAGACTAGAATGGGCTTATGTAATGAAGACGAATGCAGATGGTTTATGACTTATTGTGATGATATTTATAATGTTAGAATTGATTGAAACTTGAACTGGGTATCTTTAAACTAGGTGAATATGAAAGCATTGTTTTTATGTTATTAATTTTAAGTCAAAGCGCGGCCACTGCACTTTGTAGCTCGTTTTGAGACAGGACTGTACGCAGATTCATCTAAGCTTTTAATATTCATTCAAACAAGTTTGGACGCACGCGCTTCAGTGATTTTATTTATTTTATTTTTTTTTTGGGCTTGAGTTAAAGGCCAGCTGTCAGGTTCGGGTTACACTAAGCATGTCAGTTACCGAAGAGCCAGGTGAGAAATTGTGTTACTTTACTTTTTGTTTGTATGTTTAACTAACCAGTTAACAACTGGGTCTTATCGAGACTGTCCGCTTTCTAAGTGAATTTTATTTGTTTGTTTGATTTGAGGTTTAACGTCCCCGTCAACACTGTAAAGGTCATTTTGCAGACGTTGCTACCAATTTTGTGGGACTTTTACCCGACACTGAATTGAAATGACAGTTCAAGCCCAAACCAAGAGGGTTTATTAGCATGGACGGTCCGCCTCGCACCGCGGTTCCTCGACAGGCTTAGATCCTCTAAGCGGTTTACCAGTACTAGTGTGCGGATCGGATTCAGCTCTGCGTGGCAGTAGATTTCTTCAAACCCCTATGGGCGGTGGACAGAAACTCACAACTGTCCTTTTTATGCCCCCAACTTCGAAGAAGTTGTGGGGGCATATTGGTTTTGCCCTGTTCGTCCGTCCGTCCTTCCGTCCTTACGTCCGTCCCACTTTTTACTGCATAGCATAACTTTAGAACCATGGGTGCTAGGTTTTTGAAATTTCATATATGGATTCCTCATGAAAAAATAATTGACCCGTGTTTTTTTTCTCGTCAGGATTATGCCCCTTTTTTGAGTTATGCCCCTTTGCAAAAAATACTATGAAATTTTGTAAGCAAGATATCTCAAAAACTGTTTGAGCTATTGCCCTGAAACTTTACATGCTGGTTGGGGATGATGAGTAGATGAACTGATTAACTTTTGAAAAAAATCCGAATTTTTTTTCTTGAGTTATGGCCCTTTGAAATTTTTCGCGTTTTAAGTTTGTAAGCAAGATATCTAAAAAAACTATTTGAGGTTTTTCCCCGAAACTTCACAGACTTGTCGGGGATGATGAGTAGATGAACTGATCAACTTTTGAAAAAAATCCGATTTTTTTTTCTTGAGTTATGGCCCTTAGATTTTTTTCGTGTTTTCAGCTTGTAAGCAAGATATCTCAATAATTGTTTGAGCGATTGCCCTGCAACTTTACAAGCTGGTTTGGGATGATGTGTAGATGAACTGATTAACTGTTGAAAAAAAATCCTATATTTTTTTCTTGAGTTATGGCCCTTTGAAATTTTTCGCGTTTTAAGTTTGTAAGCAAGATATCTCAAAAACTATATGAGGTTTTTCCCCAAAACTTCACAGACTGGTTGGGTATGATGAGTAGATGAACTGATTAACTTTTGAAAAAAATCCAATTTTTTTTTCTTGAGTTATGGCCCTTTGATTTTTTTCGTGTTTTCAGCTTGTAAGCAAGATATCTCAAAAATTGTTTGAGCTATTGCCCTGAAACTTTACAGGCTGGTTGGGGATGATGAGTAGATGAACTGATTAACTTTTGAAAAAAATCCGAAATTTTTTTCTTGAGTTATGGCCCTTTGAAATTTTTCGCGTTTTGGCATATTGGTTTTGCCCTGTTCGTCCTTCCGTCCTTCCGTCCTTACGTCCGTCCCACTTTTTACTGCATAGCATAACTTTAGAACCATGGGTGCTAGGTTTTTGAAATTTCATATATGGATTCCTCATGAAAAAATAATTGACCCGTGTTTTTTTCTCGTCAGGATTATGCCCCTTTTTTGAGTTATGCCCCTTTGCAAAAAATACTATGAAATCTTGTAAGCAAGATATCTCAAAAACTGTTTGAGCTATTGCCCTGAAACTTTACAAGCTGGTTGGGGATGATGAGTAGATGAACTGATTAACTTTTGAAAAAAAATCCGAAATTTTTTTCTTGAGTTATGGCCCTTTGAAATTTTTCGCGTTTTAAGTTTGTAAGCAAGATATCTAAAAAAACTATTTGAGGTTTTTCCCCGAAACTTCACAGACTTGTCGGGGATGATGAGTAGATGAACTGATCAACTTTTGAAAAAAATCCGATTTTTTTTTCTTGAGTTATGGCCCTTTGATTTTTTTCGTGTTTTCAGCTTGTAAGCAAGATATCTCAAAAATTGTTTGAGCTATTGCCCTGAAACTTTACAGGCTGGTTGGGGATGATGAGTAGATGAACTGATTAACTTTTGAAAAAAATCCGAAATTTTTTTCTTGAGTTATGGCCCTTTGAATTTTTTCGCGTTTTGGCATATTGGTTTTGCCCTGTTCGTCCGTCCGTCCTTCCGTCCTTCCGTCCTTACGTCCGTCCCACTTTTTACTGCATAGCATAACTTTAGAACCATGGGTGCTAGGTTTTTGAAATTTCATATATGGATTCCTCATGAAAAAATAATTGACCCGTGTTTTTTTCTCGTCAGGATTATGCCCCTTTTTTGAGTTATGCCCCTTTGCAAAAAATACTATGAAATCTTGTAAGCAAGATATCTCAAAAACTGTTTGAGCTATTGCCCTGAAACTTTACATGCTGGTTGGGGATGATGAGTAGATGAACTGATTAACTTTTGAAAAAAATCCGAAATTTTTTTCTTGCGTTATGGCCCTTTGAAATTTTTCGCGTTTTAAGTTTGTAAGCAAGATATCTAAAAAACTATTTGAGGTTTTTCCCCGAAACTTCACAGACTTGTCGGGGATGATGAGTAGATGAACTGATCAACTTTTGAAAAAAATCCGATTTTTTTTCTTGAGTTATGGCCCTTAGATTTTTTTCGTGTTTTCAGCTTGTAAGCAAGATATCTCAATAATTGTTTGAGCGATTGCCCTGCAACTTTACAAGCTGGTTTGGGATGATGTGTAGATGAACTGATTAACTGTTGAAAAAAAATCCTATATTTTTTTCTTGAGTTATGGCCCTTTGAAATTTTTCGCGTTTTAAGTTTGTAAGCAAGATATCTCAAAAACTATATGAGGTTTTTCCCCAAAACTTCACAGACTGGTTGGGTATGATGAGTAGATGAACTGATTAACTTTTGAAAAAAATCCAATTTTTTTTCTTGAGTTATGGCCCTTTGATTTTTTTCGTGTTTTCAGCTTGTAAGCAAGATATCTCAAAAATTGTTTGAGCTATTGCCCTGAAACTTTACAGGCTGGTTGGGGATGATGAGTAGATGAACTGATTAACTTTTGAAAAAATCCGAAATTTTTTTCTTGAGTTATGGCCCTTTGAAATTTTTCGCGTTTTAAGTTTGTAAGCAAGATATCTAAAAAACTATTTTAGGTTTTTCCCCGAAACTTCACAGACTGGTCAGGGATGATGAGTAGATGATTAACTACAGCTTTTCTTGTGTAATTTCAGCATTACAGCCACATAAAAACAAGATATCTCAATTACTGTTAGGGACAAGCAGTGTTAGGGTCAAGCAGTTGGGGGCATTGTGTTTCATAAACACTGGCTCTAGTTCATTAGTTGGACTGCTTCGTAATCGATATTCATGGATAATGTTGAACAGGAGGATCAAGCACTCGATCTCTCGGCTCGAGTTAGTCGATCACCTGTTGGACGTAGTGGAGCAGTTCTTTCATCCTAGTTTCACAGCTGAGTTTCGAAAGTTTGGTCTTGCATACACACACGCTTGTAAATAAGGGGACTTTTTTGAACGGGTTTTTAAGGTAACCGGGCGTTGTAAGCGCATAGGGGCTACCCCTAGACCGTGTCCAGGATTAGTTTTCCCACTTTCTGAAAGGCTTTCGCATGGAGTTGTACACTAATTCCGGTGTACTCCTCTCGCCTCAGTCACGGTGCAATAAAGGTGAAAGTGGTCTGTAAGTTACCGTGGTTTTTGACAGAGTCTCCAAATAGTTGTAGTCAATCGCGGCTATGGAACCTGGTCAATTCCGACCTGCAAATCGTGTTCCATAGCCATTGCCCGTCTGGCCGTGGTAGAGGGAAAGGCAAGGAGGCTAAGTTTTAGTGTTTCTGGGCTGCGAATCGCGGCAGTGGTCAGCGGAATACGAATCGTGCTGATCTGCCAGTGCCCTCCCCTTAGTAAAATAGAAGCACTGTAATTTTGAATTTTGAACGCTAGGTCGAAAGTGGGCATGAAGCAACGGAGAAATCAATGCCAATTTGGCTGCAAATCACGATTTCTCTGTTTCGCCCGAGCAAACTAGGTCATGATGCTCTCTCTTAGGGCCGCGTTATTGGCGTCGGTCTGGCTACACATGAAGTAGCCTTGCAATACCCATGGTAAACAGGGTTTTCGGACATGCGGCCCTAAGTTCACGATCTCGGACGGTGCTGGGTTAGGAGGGATGCGCCCTCCTAACTGTCACTCCATCCGTCTTCGCCGTATCTAGGAAAAGCTTGTGGACCTTCCGGGTTCTCTTCTTGTTTAGTGGGGTCTCTTCGGTGCGTTTTTCGATGGAGTTGTAGAGGTGCTCGTCGAAATACTTTGAGGTGGGTCCTTTGTAGACTATGAAGGCTGGAGTATCGGCTGTCTTGAATGCGTAAACGGCAAGGTCCACGTTGATAGTTTCAGTTGGTCTTTTTCGTCGATGTAGTTCTAAGATGGTGGAGGGGGAGTCTCTGGTATTTGCCACCCAGGCTCTGCCCAGGTGGTATTTCTCGTGCCAAGGTTGGAGTGGGTTGGGTGGCAGCTTCTCGAAGTCCTTTTCTTCGGAGGTGTAGATTCTTACTCTTCTGGTTGCTGGGGCAGGTGACGAGCATCGTTGGGCTTTTGGCGGGGGTGGTCTCTCTGTGGATGATAAGGCGGTGGTAGCTGGCTCTGGCGATGGCGGCATTGGTCTCTGGATGATGGGAGCGGCGGGCGCGGGTTCAGCGTTAACTGTTGGCTGGCGCTGGAGGACGATCGTTGCTGTAGTCATAGTCACGGTCTCCTCGGCTGGCGGCGCTGCTTGTCGGATCTGTGGTGCTGTCTTCTTGGTTCTCTGTGGAGCTGGAAGGCTCAAGTCCCAAGTAAGGGTGACAGCTATCCTCTGGGGCTCAAGTGCAGTGTTAACTTGAGGCACCCCATGAAGTCGGCAAGACTTCAAGCCGGTGTTCCTTCATAGGAAAAGACATCTTGACGTGTTGAATCTGAATGTGCGAATGAATGTATGATACGGTGAGAATGATGATCTGTGACTGAATAGATGAAATAAGGGGACTGAGTCAAGAATTAACCCTTATCTTGCTGAATATTCATGTAAGCCACACCTATTTCTGTCTATCAACCAATCAAATAACTTTACGTTATTTACTGCTACAAATTCATAAACAGAATGCCAAACAGTGTAGATCCTGATCAGATGGCTTCTTCAGAAGCCATCTGATCTGGATCTACACTGTTTGCAAAGATAGGGGTTGTCGTGAACAGCAAGATAATGGTTAAACCCAGCAAAAAGTGTAGGTCCTGGTGCCATCTCAACTCGATTTTACCCTGTTTGCGGATATCGTACCGGTCTACAGAGTGTAAAAGTATGAAGCTTTAAGAATATCCAAGGGGCGTGTAAATAAATACAACAATTTCCGTTTGTTTGTTTCTTTGTTTGATTTGAGGTTTAACGTCCCCGTCAACACTGTAAAGGCCATTTCGGAGACGTGGCTTCCAATTTTGTGGGACTTTTACCCGACATTGAGATGAAATGACATCTCAAGCCCTGTCGCCCAATGAAACCAATAGGGTTTATTAGCATTGACGGTCCGCATCGCACCGCGGTTCCTGGACAGGCTTAGATCCTCTAAGCGGTTTCCAGTACTAGTGTGCGGGCCGGAGTCAGCTCTGCGTGGAAGCATCATGCAGCCTATATATTTCTTCAAGCCCCTATGGGCAGGGGCCGCAACAATTTCTGTGCCACCAGAAAATGGGTTTTTGCGACCATCTGATCTGTGACGCCCTACATCAGCCTGTGCGCTTGTAGAGCCAGACTGGAGCCATTTCACTTAGCCTTAAAGAAGGCAAGTGTACAATGAAACAGATGCGCAGACTGATGATAACTTTTGCTGTCCGCCCTTCTTTGAGTCACATTTTTTCTGACCTAGATTGAGCCGTTCGTAAAATGACCAATCTTATATAGTTTTTGTGACCCGTTGACCTTAAATATGTTATGGCTCATTAATTGATTTTATCAATAAAACGTATTAAAATTTTGTGTACAGTCTTTACGTGTATAAGCCTATGCCCAAAATGGTTCCACGCCAAACGACAAGGTGGCTTCTACCATGGGCGAGCAGCGAGGGCACAGGCCAGCCTGCGCATGCGCACACCCTTATCAAAGTCTTCGTAGTGTCTATATGGATAGTAATTAATAAATTCTTCTTCATACACTTTTTCATGTTCAACTAACTTGAGCATAAAGTTTTATCCTGCTCATAAATTATAAAATGCTAAGAGTTGTTGGCATTATAAAATATATGAGCAGAACACACGGCATTGTTTGCTGCTCTCAGCTGGAAAATTGTCTCATTCGTTTGTATTAAAAATGCGCATTAAAAGTTTCCTTCCAAGATCAGCACAGAATGTCACATATCATGCTCATAAATTTCAGAATGCCAACAAGTGTTGGTATTTTGAAATTTGTAAGCAGGACAAATTCCATGCGAAAGTGTGCTGGAATACCTCTTTTTGCTTTTCATGACTCGTGTGAGTCATACCCATGTGTTTATGTATTAAGTGTCCAGAAACATAGTGTAAATAACAGTAAATCGGATCATCTTCCCTGATTTCAATAATACCAGCTGTTACTATGAAGGTGACTGATAAAGATGCGAAAGAATTTAACAATATCCATACATAATACATACTCCTAGTTCTAATTTCAGTAGAGATTTTTGTTGTTGTTGTTGTTGTTGTTGATTCAACGACCTTTGAGAGTTCATAGTTCAAGCCTGCAGGTTTCGGATATCTTTTTTTTTAATATATATTTCAAAAAATATAAATAAGTTTTTTGACAACGGCATTATGAAGTGGTTAATGTGATGCACTACGAATCCGCCAGACGTAAAATACCAACTAAAGACACGGACTAGTCCAAAATTAAAAGTGCAGCAACTTGAAACACTATACACTTATTTCGAGAGGTGGGCAAAAACCGGAGTTTCCGGAGGAAAACCACGTACCTTACCTTCCGTCGCATACAGGAGAGATCATCAGACCGCACATATTTAATAAGTGCTGGTGCTTGCTGCAGGTAGAGACAGAGAGGGGATGGGTTACATTTATTCCATTTTTTCCATCATTCTTCCGACCCTCAAGGGGTGACGAGCCTTTAACCCTTATCCTTCTGTTCACGACAATTCCTACCTTTGCAAACAGTGTAGATCCAGATCAGATGGCTTCTGAAGAACCCTTGTCCTGCTGTTCATGACAACCCCTATCTTTGCAAACAGTGTAGATCCAGATCAGATGGCTTCTGAAGGACCCTTGTCCTGCTGTTCATGACAACCCCTATCTTTGCAAACACTGTAGATCCAGATCAGATGGCTTCTGAAGAAGCCATCTGATCAGGATCTACACTGTTTGTCAGTCAATTTGCGAATTTGAATGAATCCTTTACACCAAGTAATTTGATTGGTTGAAATTGAAATGGGCGTGGCTTGATTAATTTATGCAGCGGGGTAAGGGTTAAAACTAGCTTAGTGAATTAATCAATGAACAAGGCGATCTAGAGCCACCAGAAATCAAAGCACTGACAACCTTAACTTTGTGGGTCGATTGTCGCTGAGTGGTCCTGAAATTTGAACTTTGGCTGTTTAAAATTAGCTCATATTTCTTTAATTTTAGCATGCATCACGAAACACGCCTATCTAATTTATATTTTGAGTAGAAATAAGACAAGTATCACAATTTTTCGTCAAAATTTTCGATTTTAGGTATTTAAATTTAGAATGTATTTGTATAGGCGTGTTTTCGTATTGCATATAAACCCCATAAGTTTCAATGGTCGGCAGGGATTGAGGTATCCGGTTCAAAGTGCCACAAAGTTGGAAGTAACATCTCCAAAATGCCCTAAATAATGTGGGCGGGAAAGTTAAACCTCAAATCAATCATACAAACAAACCAAGCAGTGTAGATACATTCAGGCTATGCTTATATGGGTAAACCAATCAATATCGAAAACTGTTTCCGACACTTGCCACTTTATTTCCATTACAATCGGATTAGAAGCCTCCGTGGTGCAGTGGTTACGCTACTCGCCTTGTAAACCAGGAATCGCAATATCGACCCCGGGCTTCTCCAGACTTTCGGATGAGTCTTTAAACCGAGGTCCCGTCTCCGTATGACCTTAGCTGTTGGTGAGACGTAAAACTAAAACTCACTCACTCCATTACAATCGGTCAAATCACAACAAACCTCTTATTTTGTTAAAGTTTATTGGTAACGTGGCCATCAGCAGTAAAACTGTGGTTGTATATATAATGGAAACAGCTATGAAGGCTTAGCAACTGCATTAACCTTTACCACTCTCTAGGCGACATCACAAAAACACGACTATATAATTCTGACCCCCTTGAACCCCACTTTTATATAGTAAAACTGGGGTTTCCGGGGGGGTAAACTTATTTTTCTTATTTCTGATCTAAAATATAGATTATGGGTACTCGTTAGAACCGCCTCGATGAGGCGGTTCTAACGAACAACCAAAACCTATGTTCTGAGTATAAATAAGAAAAATATCACACATTTTCATCAGACATATTACATTTTTTTGAGGTATGAAACACAGGAGCTTGAAGTTCTGTCAGAAATACTTGTCAAAATAGCCCAAATCGACTATCATACATAGCTTCGTCAAAGGCCTTTGGCGAAGCTATGTATGATAGTCGATTTGGGCTATTTTGACATGTTTTTCTGACAGAACTTCAAGCTCCTGTGGTATGAAAAATGCACTTTATCATACGGATCACGGATGTGTTATCGTAATGAGGAGAATTGATGATATTGTTCTTATTGTTTGCCAGAAAACATTTATTTATATAATCTCCAGTGGAGAGTTAAATGTCAAATTATCAAAAATGACGCCTGCTGAAAATACCCGCCATGCCATCACGAAAACACACCGATATAAGTCTAACCCCCTTGAGCCCCACTTTTATATAGTAAAACGCGGGTTATCAGGGGCAAACCTTATTTTTCTTTTCTTATTTCTGTTGTAAAATATAGATTGTGGGTAAACGTTAGAACCGCCTCGATGATGATGTTCTAACGTGTACCCACTTTTTTATATTGTGAGCAGTAATAAGAAAATCTTCAATTTTTTTCGGCGAAAAATTAACCATGTACATGTATTTGAATAGGCGCGTTTTCGTAATACAGAGTGCCATGTTTGGTTGTTTGTTTGGTTTGAAATGCAACGTCCCAGTCAACACTATTTAGGTTATGTTGGAAATGCTGCTTTCACTTTTGTGACCCCTTTTTCCCGGCATTTAGGTAAAATGACAACTCAAGCCCTGCCGCCCAATGAAACGAATAGCGTTCGTATGCATTGACGGTCCGACTCGGACCACTTTGCCTGGCCAGTGTAAGACCTTTTAAGCGATTCACCGATACTAATGTGCGGTGGGTTTCAGCTCTGCGTGGAAGCAGCTTGTGGCCCTATCTATTTCTCCAAGCCCCGATAGATGGGGCCGCTCTTATTTTGTTAAACATTGGTTTCATGGCCAGCAGCAGTAGATCTATAACTGCACATGCAATATAATTTGGCTACAAAACATACACATGTGTGAACACTACATATGTGCAGACATACTTCTGGGCATCAAATAGCTGGCAATGACAGATACTGAATAGGCATAGCGTTTGAAACTTGGCTTTTGCACATGATCATTGATAGTCACGTTGACAAGAAGAGGCGAGAAAATTCTATGGGTAGTAACTTTGAGTCGAATGATAAAAAATCGAGCCAACTTTGTCATATGAAAGAAAAAGGACTTGTCACATATATTTCATATAACATGAAAATGTGAGATCCTCTGAATAACAAATTCTTGTGTAACGGATAATTGCTGTAGAAGCCGGCTTTTCAAGTTTTAGCGACGCTGGGAGTGGCTGGCTTATTCACGCAGTTAAGCAACAGAGATTGGGGTTATTACCTGGATGGGTGATCATGTTGCTTGACTCCGTAGACAATCCGGCATACGCTACACTGGTGGCAGCTGTGGGATAGAAACAGTGCCGCTGGTTTGTTACATAGGCTCCGCCCTCGTGTTTGCCTTGTGAGGCATTTGTGACTTCGGGACGAAATAGAGTCACGAGGTGAGGTGGAGAAATGTAACGGTTACGGATAAATACCACATCTTCACCCTTGTGGGAGCCGGCTCTTTTAGCGACGCGGGTAGAGTGGTTGGCTTATTCGCGAATTAAGCAACCGATATAGCGAAGTTAAGCAGGTTAAGAGGTTAGTACCTGGATGGGCGACCATGTTGCTTGACTTCGTGGACAAACCGGCTAACGCTTCAAGTGTATAATCGTAGTTGGTTTGTTTGTTTGATTTGAGGTTTAACGTCCCCGTCAACACTGTAAAGGTCATTTTGGAGACGCTTCCAATTTTGTGGGACTTTTACCCGACATTGAGATGAAATGACATCTCAAGCCCTGTCGCCCAATGAAACCAATAGGGATTATTAGCCTCGCAACGCGGTTCCTGGACAGGCTTAGATCCTCTAAGCGGTTTACCAGTACTAGTGTGCGGTCCGGATTCAGCTCTGCGTGGAAGCATCATGCAGCCCATATATTTCTTCAATCCCTATGGGCGGGGGCCTGTATAATTATAGTAAACCAGGTGTAGTTTTGCGGTTCGTACTGGTGTTTCTGGTTCTTCAAGTTTTTGTTTGCTTGTGTTGAGGTTTTACGTCTCTTTTAACACTATTTAAGTACCGGCCCCGATAGCTCAGTTGGTAGAGTGTCCGCTCCGGGGAACGGGAGGTCTCGGGTTCGATCCCGGGCCGCGACATACCAAAGTCGTTAAAAATGGTACTAGCTGCTCCTCGCTTGGCACTCAGATTGACGGGGTAGAGCTAGGACTGGTCGATCCAGTGTCAGGATAATGTGACTGGGTGTGGTATCATGTAATGTGTCTGGGACATGATACTTCAGTGAGGCAGCACAATAAACGTGAGCATTGAGCTCCCTGTCGCAACCAGACACCGTCGTGATATGACTGAAAAATTGTTGAAAGCGACGTTAAACCCGAATTCACACACACACACACACACACACACACACACACACTATTTAAGTCATTTTGGAGTCGTTACTTTCGATTTTGTGGGGCTTTTACTCTACTGAGATGCAATGGCATCTCACCATAGATACCGCTAGGGTTTAAGGAGCGGTCGTTCCTTGGGCAGGCTTAGAGCTAAGCGGTATTTCAGTACTCAAGTTCGGTCTGTTACAGCTCAGCGCGAAAGCAGCATGCAGCCAAATTTATTTCTCCAAGCCTCGATGGGCGGGGCGCCTCACTTATTGAGCATCACGTTAACAAGTCCGTGAAATAAACAACCCTTACACCCCAAACAGGGGTTTACGGGGCAATACATTATCTTCCATATTTCTGCTTCTAGACATAGGTTGTGGGTACTCGTTTGAACCGCCTCAATGAGCCGGTTCTAACGAGAACCGACAACCTATGTACGCTGTATAAATATGGAAAATATCATCGATTTGCGCCAGAAAAGTAGCCATTTTGGAGATGTGAAAATGCACTATGTCGCACGGGTTTGTTATCGTAATGGATTCAATGGGTTATTGTCTATTTTTTATTTTTTTTTATTTTGGTTTCACGGCCCTTTCAAGACTATTTCACTCATATCGAGCCGATCGTTAATCAGAGGTGGGCGAAAACCGGAGTGCCCTGAGAAAAATCACCTGACCTACCGTTGCAGAACTTGGCGCCTCACATGTGACCCGAGCCAGGCTCGAACCACAGCGATGAGAGACCTAATGATTAAGAGTCAGCGCTCTTAACCACTAGGCCACGGAGGCCCGTCGTGTTATTGTCTTACAGATGATGTGTTATTTGAGAGCAAACTGGACGATAGGAGCAAAGCCAAGGCTAAATCTGAGTTGGGAGAGAATGATAAAGATCGACTGGGGGCAGTTCAGTCATTCAGGAGCTTGGTGCTACAACAAAACTTCATAAAAACGCCGACAGGTAAACATCATGACGGCAATGTACAAACGACGTTGTTTAGATGACCTATTCAAGTACAGTACAAAACAGAATAGAATGCAATGATCAGGAATCGATACAATTAACCCACAGTTCCTATCAGAGACACCAAAGGGAAAGAAGCACAAACATGAAATAACTAGACCCTAATGGAAACATCAATAACGGAAAGCCAAAACGACAGTTACTGGCCCACAAAATGGCAAACTGGCTATCTAATATTATAAGCGATAAACACACTCAAAGAAATAAACCGCGACAGAAGAACCACCTTGGAACGGTCAGTGAAACGAATTCCACTGTGGGGCTTAAATCGATTTTACGTGCCCACAGTTCTCGCCCTTACTTCCGTCGCGATTTAGACAAATAATTTGTTCAGTCAGCATGAAGCCTTCTAACGCATCAGTGCAACATCGCCGTGAACACAAAAATCAGTCAACCACGGCGAGGACTCGACACGCTGGAGCAACAGAAGACCAAAAGTTAGACTCCATTAGCTATTCTAAGCTATTTATGACGTTACTTAACGCTTTGGTTATTTATTACGGCAAATATGCTGATATTTTTTGGATAAAAATGTGAGTACTTGTGCATTTACTAAAGCGTCTCATATTTTCCCAGTAAAAGTACCTTGCAACAGCGTATTAGAACAGTCTGGACACTAACGAGCTCTTAACGCCAACGATGTTTTCATTACGACAACATATCCGTGTGACATAATCCATTCTTTTATATCTTCAAAACGACCAATTTTGTAATGCAAAATTGTGGATGCTCAAAACATAGATTATCTGTGCTCATTAGAACCGCATCATTGATCAAATCTCGAGCGCGTGGCGCGAGTCATTTTTCTGACCGACAAACTGTGATCTATTATTCAACAAGTCATACACTTGAGCTGATCTATTTTGATTCTAACATAAATCGGCAATAATGTTGTTTTTTTCTTCAAATTCTCCCAAACCTTTCGCTATTGGTAGAAGAAATCCCGCCAGAATCATTGACTGTAACACATGCATTTAAGTCGTATTAAAAATGACGTTTCCCTGCCTTACGTCAAAGGTCATGTCGGCCCCCGCCCAAAGGGGCTTGAGGAAATATATGGGCTGCATGATGCTTCCACGCAGAGCTGAATCCGACCCACACACGAGTACTGGTAAACCGCTTAGAGGATCTAAGCCTGCCCAGGTAAAGCGGTGCGAGTCGGACCCAATAAATCACGATTTCTTTTCATTGCTATAGGCGCGCTGTGTTAGAATTTTATATACAGTAAAATTCCACTATTAAGACCATCTAAAACAAAGACTAAATCTGCTTTTAAACGCTTATTGAAAAAGTTTCAGTAATTCTTTCTTTGTGTTTACTACATCCAGTGCTTCCTAATAAGAGACCACCTTTGGTACTGTTCAAAAGTGGTCTTAAAGAGACCACTTTTGAATAGTACCAAAGGTGGTCCTAATGTAGAAATTTCACAATATTATCCTCTGAGAAGTTTTACCATTATAGTTTTCTGTCCACAGACTTTTCATTTCTGCTACGTTTCCTGAGAGCAAAGAAATTCAGTCAACTGACAGCCCGAGACGTACTAGAAAATTACTGGACTATCAAGACGAAATTCCCTAACTGGTTTGCTAACATAGATCCGGCAGATAAAAAGTTACAAGACTTCATCAGATGTGGGTGAGTACACACAGAGACCAAAGCTACGGTTGGTGATGCAACTCAAATATGCGTTTTTAGCGTTTCTCCCAATCTCGATCAAATTCGAGAAATGCTATTGTTTGTGTTCTAATTGTGTTCTAATATGACCAATTCTAGCTCTAAGTTCAGCGAGGTCATAGGAAGACAGCTCTGTTGGTGATGCCTTAACTCTGGCTTTGCGTTAAGCATGTTTCTGCTCAGATTTGCAGATTCTTTTTGCCCCATATTCACTAGCACCCCGAATAACGAGGCCTCCCCACCTTTGCTCGGTCCTTTGTAGTTTGTTCCCAAGTTGATATCCTTAAGGAAGGCTTTGAAGGTATCCTTGTATAACTTCGTCTGGCCGCTATGGGAGCGTTTGACCATTTCGCATTTCTACATGTAGCTCTGTATAGAGGATTTTCTTGGACATATGTCCCACAGGCATCCTGGTTAAATGGCCTGTCCATCTTAATTGTGCCACTTTCAGAAGCGTATGTACTCTCACCTTCTGAATCCCTGCCCTTTTCAGGTCTGCTGTGTCTTGGAAGCCTGCCTTTTCACTTAATTTTTTAAAAGGAGAATATATACATGTTTCGGAGAACAACTCTCAAAATGGTGGAAGATAGCGCATTTCACCATAACGCTCTACATGATGGGTATTTTGAAAGATTTTCTTATTTTCTTTTTTTTTACCAGAAAACAGGATTTGACACCACATGGTATTGTCTCTAGGGAAAAGCAGGATTTGACATTTCATGCAAATTGTCTCCTGTGGAGAGAATTTGCATGAGACGTCAAATCATGTTTTCTGGGAAAAATAAGGAAAAATCAACAATTGGTCGCTAGCTGAATTAGCATAGAGAGTGGTTAAGGCTATGATATAAACAGAAGACAACATTGAAGTTGTATTGTATAACAATGCCTGATATTATTTCAGCTCAGTTATTGATATCAACCACTTCTACTGCCTTGCCGAAGGAGCCGGCTCTTTGAGCGACGCGGCAATTGTAACGAAGTTAGGCAACGTATAGCGCGATTTACATTACGAAAAAACGCCAATAAAAATACATTGAAAAATTTTAACGCCGAAAAATGTAAATTTTAAGATGAAAAAAGATGTGAAAATTATTTTTGCTTAAAACATCAGTTGTATGTGCTCGACAGAACGGCAAATGCTACATTGTTGGCAGCGGTGGGATGGCAACAGTGGCACTGGTGTGTAAACGCTATATAACATCAGGATAGAGCACGTGTTTTAACCCTGTCCCTCATTTGCTTAAATAGCGCCTTCATCCGTCTGCAATGATCAGGAACACTTCACAACAGTTTGATAAACAGTGCAGATCCCGAATAGACGGCTCTTAATAATTCGTGTCATCCCGATCATCCTTTGCACAGGTCTTTTGCAGGCATTTATGGCCAAAGTTGATTGTTGTATTTGAACGGGTATTGCATCGAGGTTCCTGTATTATTGCACAACAGATAAAGAAATCCATAGATTTAGCTTGGGAAAGAAATTCTGTTCTTACCTTGGTCTTCTTACCCAAATAACCTCGCGTGTTTGCTTAATGCACCGGTTGCGGCGTCGTTCGTTAAGGTTGACGTCAACGCACGTTACGTGACGTCACTAAACATCACTATAGTATAGTGTCATCACAATATGGCGGACGTCGGCAACCGAAGTGACTGTCTAAGAAATGGGAGGTATGCAAGAAAAAGAAAACCACACTGATGTGAGGGGTGGATAGAAAAATCCGTCCCTCGGGATCACTGTCCTGCATCACTCGGCAAGCCTCGAGATGCCGGACAGTGTCCCTCGCGACGGTTTTTCCATCCACCCCTCACACCCATGTAAGATTCGTATATTCCATAATAATAATAATAATAATAATAATAATAATAATAATAATAATAATAATAATAATAAAAACATGTGGCAATGGCTTGGTCAACAAAATAAATGGATCGAAGATTGACACGGTTGTCTTGTTTTGCCTCCTAAATCAACTTTTCTCTGTATTTTCCGTACTTGATAGTATATTTTTTTTCTGGATTTTATTGATTGTACCAATTTTTTATGTCCGCTGTAGTATAGCGGACCATATAGTTTTTGTTGCCTTGTTTTTTTTTTTCTGTTGTTGTTGTTGTTGGCTGGACAACTTTAACATTTGTCATAACTCTTAAATCATTCAGCTAGATCCTTCATATTTGGCATGTAGGTTTTCCTGTGACAAGGGCTTCTCACTCATTTGACCCGTGGCATTGACCTAGACCTTGATTTACTTTAAAGGAAAAAAGATTGACATTGTACCAGGGACACGTTCGTGTCTCACAAACGCATTTCCTTGTTTCAGATTTTACTACAGTCCCATGAAAACAGATTCTGAAGGAAGACGGGTAATCATAGAACGAGTTGGTAAGTCGGTTAGAATGTTTTCTTGGAAATAAATGTTGAGAACGGAACATCATGTACAGTAGAACTTCGATGGCTCGAACACTGATGGCTCGTTTACCATGGATGAGTCGAACCCTATTTTGAGACCCTTGGGAATTACTCTACATCAGAAGTAGTGTGGAATAATTAAGGAAATTTTCGACATTTATCCTGCAAATGTATGCTGTGTGTACTCAACAGAATCGCCTCGATGAGGCGATTCTATTGAGTGCACACATCATACATTTTTATGATAGAACACTGAAAATATGTCCCAAAATTATCCCGATTATGCCTCCTGGCAGTAACCCTCAGTGGCTCCAACTACCCCTAGCTCGATAAGATTTTCGTTGTCCCAAAGGTGTTCGAGCTATTGAAGTTCGACTTATTCCTGACCGGCCTCGGTGGTTCAGTCGGATGCGCGTCTGACTGGTGATCAGAAGGCCGCGGGTTCGATACCTGCCGGGGTCGGCATCATTCTTTCGTGGAGATTGATCATGAAATCTTTTCTATGGTCATTCTCTCCCTCCCGCTTATTCAAGAAGGGCACTTGTCAGTTTCTGGCGAAAGAATGTGAACTGTACTGGTTAACCGCTTAGGTATACGCCTGCACAGAAAAAGTGTCGATAGATAATCTGACTGGCTCAAAATGACCTTAACTAGCGTTGAATCAGCGGGAGGGAGAGAGTGAGTGAGTGTTTGAGTTTTACGTCCCACCAACAGCTGAGTGCATACGGAGACGGGACCTCGGTTTAAAGACTCATACGAAAGTCTAGAGAAGCCCGGAATCGATCCTGCGATCCCTGGTTTACAAGGCGAGTAGCTTAACCACTGCACCGCGGAGCTTCTCGGAAGGGAGAAAATGGCCGTAGAAAAGATTTACGAATGAATATAGAAGATCCCGGCAGCTATCGAACCCGCGCACTTGTGTGTGAAAACTCTTTATTTATGCTTAGAATTAGGCTGTGGATTCTTTTTAGAATCGTTTAATTTAGGCCGTTGTCACGAGTACCCACAACAGGTTAGCTAAAGCAAAACCCAAGATATATAAAGTGGGTTTTATAATATTCGTGACGCGTACAAGATGGCGTGATAGTATTACGATAATAAACCATGCGACATAGTGCTTTTTCACATCTTCAAACTGTCTTCTTTTCTGCAGTTTTTTTTACTGATACAACAAACATAGATTTTGGGTGCTCGTTTGAACCGCCTCATTGAGGCGGTTCTAACGAGTACCCACAACCTATGTCTTTGAGCAGAAATAAGAAAAATAATGTAAACCCCTGTAAACCCCCGTTTTCTCTATATAAAGTGGGGTTTAGGAGGCGTGGGTGGGGGTGGGGGTAGGATTCATTTCACGGACTTGTTCACTAGATGGTCATGTCCAACGCACGTGTCGTTTTAGGTAATCTAGACGTTGAGGCAGTCAAGAAAAACTATGGCATAGATACTGTCTTTAGAAACATCATTCTGGTATGCGAATGGCTCATCAGAGACGAGAATGTACAAGTTAATGGACTACAGGTGTTTGTTGACCTCACAGGTGCGACACTGGCACATCCCACTACGTTGATGACGCATGAGAATGCCAAGAAATTATTACAGTTTTATCAAGTAAGCATCGGGGTTTAGTAGTCGCAGATAAGATTGACTAGGCGGAGCTATCGTTTGTACCTGCCTTAGGAATATTCCATCAACAAAAAAGGTAAACCAAGTCACCCGATTGTGTGAATTCAACTGTAACACAAGCATAGCTGTGGCGTATATGACCATTTCGTCCGCTTGTAGAAAGCGTGCGAAAGGCACTCTACCGAATTTTCTGGTGGACTCAGCGAATTTGACATATATTGACAACACCTGAATAGCTTCGCCTAGTCAATCGTATCTGCGACTTTTATACACAAATTTGAAACTGGGAGGAGGAAAAACAAACACATTTTAAGCCAACATTAGGCGACATAGTACTTTTTTTTTTCAAACTAGGTTCTTTTCTGAAGAATCATCAAGTGAACAAGTCCGTGAAATGAACACCCCCTTAACCCCCTTTTATATAGAGAAAACTGGGGTTTACAGGGGTACAAATTATGTTCCTTATTTCTGCTCCAAGACGTAGGTTGTGGGTACTCGTTAGAACCGCCTCAATGAGGCGGTTCTAACGAGCACCCACAACCTATGTTTGAAGTAAAAATAACAAAAATATGACAGATTTTCGTCAGAAAAGTAGCCATTTTTGAGATGTGAAAAATGCACTATGTCGCACGGGTCTTTATTGTAATGAGCTGTGATATTTTTTCTTATTTAGCAGTATGTGCTCGTTAGAACCGCCCCATTGAGGGAATTCTATCGTGTACCCACAACCTCTGAATTGGTAATAAGAAAAGAAATTTATAACCCCGTAAACCCCAGTTATCACTATATATATTGGGGCTTAGGAGTGATCTTTCAACAGACTTGTTCATGTGATGACATGAGTCATGGGCTACAAGGATTGACTCGGATCAGACACGCATACGTGGTTTGTCCCGGGGCCATTAGATGACACTTAATTGTTCAACACGAGTACTGATAAACCGCTTAGAGGATCTAAGCCTGCCCGGGCAAAGCGGTGCGAGTCGGACCGTCCATGCTTATAAACCCTATTGGTTTCACTGAGCAGTAGGGCTTGAAATGTCATTTCATCTCAATGTCGGGGAAACGTCCCACAAAATTGGAAGCAACGTCTCCAGAATGACCTTTACAGTGTTGACGGGGACGTTAAATGTCAACCCAAACATATGAACAAACAAGTAAACGTTCAAAGCTAAAAGCGAAAGCGTTACTACATGTAACTGAACACGATAATTCCTAGCTTGGCAAACAGTGTAGATCCTGATCAGATGGCTTCTGAGGAAGCCATCTGATCTGAATCTTTACTGTCTGCAAAGGTATGCGATATTTTGTATTTAACAGAACAAGGGTACATTTATCCATCGATTTTGTTTGTTTGTATTGGAGTTTAACGGCCGAGTCAACACGATTTTACCGTCGGTTTACCTATCCACACTTTACCTTAGACATGCTTATACGTTAGCGGTTAATCAGTACAGTGCACATTCTTTTGCCAGAAACTGACAACTGCCCTTCTTGAATGAGCGGAAGGGAGAGAATGACCGTAGAAAAGATTTCATGATCAATCTCCACGACAAAATATTGCCCACCCCGGCAAATTATCCATCAAGAGTGGACTGGTTTCGCTAACAGTACTGATATAAACGTAGCGCCCATATAACCTTTAAGACGCTTTGGCCGAATTCAACAGACTACAAATAGATGATATTTTTTGTTATTGGCTTGCAGCGACGGCTGCAAGCCAGTTAGATTGGAAAAGTGGTTCCGGTTTTAGACTTCTCTTTCTATGTTATTTTGGATCCTCAGGTTTTTTTTTAAAAACAAAAATCAGAGATACAGTCAGCTTTTTCCGGTGTTCTGGTTCCCTCGCCCTATAGCTCAATAGCTTTCGCATATTTTAATAGAATACAGGGTACCAGTTTAGTGAGAGATGGTCTAGTGACAGAGCTATCGTTTCCGTGCGAAAGTTTAACTAAACACCGAAGCGAATTTATTCACTAGGCCACGGTCTACTCAGCACTACCGTCAATACAGTTTACCTGACCACATTCATAAGTCATCTGACGTGTGTAGCAGTCTACAATTCACTCGAAAGTCAAAACTCGATTGGTTTTGTTGAAAGTGTGGGTGCTCTATAGTAATCACTCTGTCCGTTCGTCTGTCTGTCCGTCCACAATTTTTTTATCCTCCATAACTTTCTTATTCCTGGATGGATTTAAATATATACTTGGCAGAAATGTTAACCATAATGTGATGGATTGTTGCGCGCAAGACTCAGGTCCGTACCTCAAAGGTCAAGGTCATACTTAGAGGTTAAAGGTAAAAAAAGGGTCTTTGTCGTGTCCAATCAATAACTTTGTTATTCCTGGATGGATTTAAATATTACTTGGCAGAAATGTTAACCATAATGTGGCGGAGTGTCTCGCGCAAGACCCACATCCGTGCCTCAAAGGTCAAGGTCATACTTAGAGATAAAAGGTCAAATAAGCGTCTTTTTTATTGTGTCCAATCTATAACTTTCTTATACCTGGATGGATTTAAATATTACTTAGCAGAAATATTAACCATAATGTGACTGTGTCACGCGCAAGACCCAGGTCCGTACCTCAAAGGTCAAGGTCATACTTAGAGGTGAAAGGTAAAAAAAAACGTCTTTTTTATCGTGACCGATCAATATCTTTCTTATTCCTGGATTGATTTTAGAATAACTTGACAATAATGTTAATCATCATGAGAGGATGTGTTGTGCGCAAAACCCAGGTTGGTTTCTAAAACCGAGTTATCATGTTCAATATCTTTGAGCTATGTTCTTTCATTTCCTTGTTTTTTTATAGTTTTTTAACATCAACATTTTCCTACTCCTCTGATAGCGTTGTCGGGGCGCTAGTCAGTTTCACTGACAGGTCTAGTTATATTGAAGGTACTGCCACCAATAAATGAACAAAGTTTACGGCGTACTGACAGTCAATTGGTCCAGTTTTTATCAAGATTAAGATTTACCTTAAATAGCTTTATACTGTTTATTTCTTTTTAGACTTTCAGATAAAAACTGTTAACATTTGTAACATTGTTTACTTTGGTTGTCTCTTGTTTATAATATTTTTATACTTTGCTAATAAAAGATGTTAACATTTAAATTCTCTTCCTCCTTCGTCTTATACTCCCTTGTATGTATATTTGTGTCGTCACCTAACAATTACATGTTTACTGGCCACATATGAATGTATACTCAGTATGTATGGAAGACCGGTGATTAAGGTCGCTGACTTGTAATCACTGGAGGGTCATGGGTTCGAGCCCCGCTACCGGCCATGATCGTTTATGTGAGAACATTTGGTAGTTTGTGTCTGTCGGAGCATCGGAGTCTAGTACTGGTACTTTCCAGGAACGATGGTTTGGAAACTACCCGCCTGTATATGAAAGATTGTTGAACGGGCGTAAAACCTAGCAAAATAAACAGAATGTATGATGTGTTCTACCACATTATTGTCTCTCATAAATCTGTTAGGGACATTTATTTTGTTTTGTTTGTCCTTTTCTACTTGCTAAATCGCGTATCGTCCATTATTCCTCCTGTCTGTCTGTTAACAATGTCTTCTTCCAACTACTATTCAGATACTACTGAGCAAATTTCAATAAAACAGGGTCATCACAATGATCCCTTACTATCATAGTTGGTCAAAAGTGAGAATGTGATCATTGGGTCACATATCAATGCCTCAGTTACCTTAACATTGAAATATTTCTTCCAATAAGTGTCAGTGCCACATAGAAAATTGACACCTCACGTCAAGGTCATGGCAAACGTGTCGACCCTGATCACTTTTAATGGATTTGTCAATTCCAATGTGTAGATAAACCATATATTGCCTTTGAGTACACTGCATCAAAAGTCTATGTCCCATTAACAAGAACAGTGCAACTTGCTTCCTCACCAGTACTTTCCTCTTCATCAACTCGTACATCCATGTGGCGGCAATACGGCTACATTTACACCAGGAACAGTACCCTTAAAACCAGGCAAGCCTTTCCTTTTAAAAGGAACCTTTATTTTTCCTTTAAAACAGATTATGACGTTGCATGCAAATTGTTGTCATTCATGCAAATTGATTGTCTATATTGAATACAAATTTGCATAAAATGTCAAAATCTGTTTCCTTGGAAAAACAAAAGAAGCATTTTAAAATGCCCATATTGAACTTCTGACCCCATCACGTGAACATCTCCGTGAAATGAACACCCCCTAAACCCCACATAATATAGAGAAATCTGGGGTTTACGGGGGTATACATTAGTTTTCGAATTTCTGCTCCAAGACATAGGTTGTGGGCACTCGTTAGAACCGCCTCAATGAGGCGGTTCTAATGAGCACCCATAACCTATGTTTATAGTAAAAATAAGAAAAATATCATAAATTTTCATCAGCAAAATATCTATTTCTGAGATATGAAAAAATGCACTATGCTTACGGGTGTGTTCTCGCAGTGCATAGTACTAAGCGTTAAAGCAGACTAGAGAAATGTGACAGGATTCATCTATTGCATTATGCAAATTTGTTTGTTTGATTTGAAGTTTAACGTTCCCATCAACACTAGTTAGGTCATTTTGGAGATGCTGCGGCTGGTGGTGTTGGTCTTTTACCCGACATTGAGATGAAATGACAGCTTAAGCCCTAATGCAAACAGAGCAATGGCGTTTATATGCAGGGACTTTCTTTTCTTTTTAAATGTTTCCGCCAATAAACCTGGATTCAATACAGTTACATGATAAACACAATCTTACTCTCGTGGCCGTTTCATACGAAATTTATGAAACTCGCCACAAATCATAAATTTCATATGAAATGCACACGAGTGTAATATCATCTTTATGTGTTTCGAACATGCCCTTGTTATACAATATAATATGCACTGTTTCTTTGTATGTGTGAGCACGAATCCCATCGCAAAAAAGCAAAAATGTGTCTCTGCGCAGGCGCACTCAGGTACGACTCATACCTGTACCTACTCGGTGAATATCCAGCAATCCTACACTGTGTGAAGAAGCATTATTTCACTACGCATCAACATAGCACAGAGCGAAGGAACGGTTCATGATCAGGCTCCGAGGTTATAAAACTTGTTTCATACTCATATCAGCTGAGCATGAGACTTGTGATGCTCATAAAATTTAAAATACTAAGAAGTTGCGCGATATTGCTTTCTCAGATAGCAGATAATGTTATTTGTCCTGCTCACAAATTTTAAAATGCCAACAATTGTTGGCATTTTAAAATTTGTGAGCAGGACAAATTTCATGCGAGCTGAGCATGGGCTGAGCATGAAAAAAGCTTTATTACCTCGGGGCCAGGTTGCGGGGATGTGCAGGCTGTTCTAAACTGTGGCTGTGTACATTAGTTTGATGGTCCCTTTTCCATTACGATAACACACCCGTGCAAATTGGTGCATTTTTACTTATCTCCAAAATGGCCATTTTTCTGATGAAAATCAGTGATATTTTTCTTATAAATACTGCAAACATGGGTTGTGGGTGCTCGTTAAACCGCCTCATTGAGGCGTTTCTAACGAGTACCCACAACCTATGCCTTGGAGCAAGAATAAGAAAAATAATGTATACCTCCGTAAACCCCAGTTTTCTCTATATAAAGTGGGGTATAGGGGGGTCTTCATTTCACGGACTTGTTCACGTGATGGCTTGTTTTGTGGCCAATATAATGTATTAGATTTTTGATTTCCATCTCAGAACGCGCTCCCAGCAAGAATGAAAGGTTTCCACATCTACAATCAGCCGCCGTTTTTGGATGCCGTACTGGCCGTTGTGAGACCGTTTATGAAAGAGAAAACAAAGAATCGAGTAAGTAATTGCATACAGTCAAACTTCAATAATTCTTTCTTGTATCCTGCTGTTCACGACAACCATTATCTTTGCAAAGAATGTACATCCAGATCAGATGGCTTCTGAAGAAGCCATCTGATCAGAGTCTACACTGTTTGACATACAATTTATGAATTTGCAGGAATAAATTACATCAAGTAATCTGATTGGTTCAAAGTCAGACATTGGTGTGGCTAAACTGAAATATTCAGCAAGAGAAGGGCTAATTCCCTGGGAACAATGAACATTCGTTCTAGGTAAGGGATGTTCACTGAGGGTAACAGGTCATGAGGACTATAAAGGGATCACATAAGGGTATCTTTACATTTTTCTTTTGAACTAAGAAATGCTGTATATAATCATAAGTTGTCGAGCTAAGCAGGATGGTTGAAACGGAATTTGATTGGGCGAAAATGGAGGCCGCGCCAATTGCTTGACCAGCTGGTCCCGTAAATACTGATTCATTACGATAAACCATCCGTGTGATAAAGTGCATTTTACAAACCTAAAAAAAGGTATTTGTTGATGAAAATTTGTTATACTTTTTTTATTTATACTTCAAGTATAGGTTTTGGTTGCTCGTTAGAACCGTCTCACTGAGGCGGCTCTAACGAGTACCCAAAACCTATGTCTTGGAGCTGAAATAAGGAAAATAACACTTACCCCCGTAAACCCCAGTTTTCTCTATAAAAAGTGGGATTTATGGGGGTCTTAATTTCACGGACTTGTTAACGTGATGCTACAATATCGATTGTTCTTGCATCCAGGGTCCAGTTGTTGAAAACATGGTTGGCTTAACGAGATAAAATTTGTTAACTGTTCTAGCAAGTTCAATATCTAAAATGTTTTTTATTTTTTGCTGAAAAAAAAAATGTGAAGAGCTGCTCACATTTTTTCAGCAAAAGTGTTAGCATATTTGCCATAATAAATGATCATTGTTTTAACGATATGTAAACTAATGACGTCGCGAACGACGTCGTTAGTTTTGAACAAATGGCCCCAGATGCATAGTTCTGAATAAGATGTTGTCCTGTAAACCGGTTTGTGACAGAGATGAGTGAACCTTGTTCCTACACAGCTTCCTGATGAAAAAGCTTGAGTGAGTAAGACTTTGAGTTTTACATCCCACCAACAGCTAAGGTCATACGGAGACGGGACCTTGGTTTAAAGACTCATCCGAAAGTCTGGAGAAGCCCGGAATCGATGTTGCGACCCTTTGTTTACAAGTCGAGTAGCGTAACCTCTTCACCACGGAGGCTTCTATTTGAAATAGCTTGGGGACACTGGGAACATCAGAGAAGTTGTTAGCCTAGCCACCAGGCGTTAAAATGTATAATATGGAATTAAAATCATCTTTTGCACTAAAATGAACAGTGTATAAAAGTTTAGCTAGTCTAGTCTCTCTGGCTCAGTTTTAACGTGATAATCCTAAGATTTGAGACTCTACCAAATGGACTTGTCATTACTAAGAAGGTGATAAGTTTTTAAACCAATAAAAAATACCAAGAAAAATGATCAGACTTTTATTAGCAGACTAGTAGCTAGTCTAGGCAGTTGTGAAAAGAACCCGTTTTGCAACTTTCTTCTTTTTTGCCGATCGCTGGTTCCTATGCAAATGGTTGTAGTATATTCACCATTGGTGTTCGAATTAATGAACGCATATGTCATTCCTTATGAGAAATTTATGCTCAAAGCTGTTTATGAGGATATGATTGTTAATTCCAGATGCATTTCCATGGCAAGAATATGGTAAATGTTTATGATTTTGTCGACAAGTCTGTACTACCTGACGAGTTATTACCTGACAACTTCACAGGGCCTAGGGCCGGCCCAGAGAAAGAAATTATTGGTAAGCTGGTAACCCATATTAAGAGCAATGGGCACAGCCCACCTTTGTTTTAACGCTTATTAATATACATGTAAAATGACGCACCCGCCGATCGGGGCTTGGAGAAATATATTGGGTTCCAAGGTGCATCTGCAAAGAGCTTAAGCCGATCCAAATTGAGCACTGGTGTACCGTTTAGGTCTTAGCCAGCCAAGGTAAAATGGTTCGAGTCGGACTACCTCAATGAGGCGGTTCTAACGAGTACCCACAACCTATGTTTTGAGTATATATATTTTTTTTTTGGGGGGGGGGGTGTTTGGTTTTACGGCCATTTCAAGATTATTTCACTAATATCGAGCCGATCCTTAATCAGAGGTGGGCGAAAACCGGAGTACCCTGAGAAAAAACACCTGACCTTCCGTTGATTTAAACAATATTTTTTTTTGCAAATAAATTACAAAGACATACATAGATACGTACACATATCCGTGTATTTTGTAGAACTTGCGTTGTAGAACATGGCGTCTCACATGTGACCCGACTGCGGGAGGCTCGAACCGACATCGGTGAGAGACCCAATGATTAAGAGTCAGCGCTCTTATCCACTAGGCCACGGAGGCCCTTTTGAGTATAAATAAGGATATTAACACAAATTTTCATCAGAAAATTGACCGTTTTGGAGATGTAAAAATTGCAGTATGGCGCACGGGCGTAATGCGATGTTTTCTTCAGATGACTGTAGAAGTTGTATATAATCGAACTTCAATAACACAAACTTGACAATTGCTGGGGCCTATGACCTTGAAAATCAAGGTCAATGTCACCAAAAGCAAACCGAATATTTGGAAGGTTGCAATGATTTTTATACAAAGATTGACCAAATGTCATTTATTCAATCAAACGATAGGGTGAAAACAAGCCAAAATTGACAATTTGTACTTGGAAATAAGGTCAAGGTTACAATAATCTAATCAAATCTTGGTCGGATGCAATTGACAGTATTGAGGGACATGTGACCTTGAAAATAAGGTCAATGTCATTACCCAGTTGGTTTTGAAAATGTCGAGCTTCATAAAATAAGATTTTGTAGACCTGAATAGATTACATTGCCACATCCATTTCTAACTTTCTCTTAGCGTATAAAATTTCTGGACATTGTGTATTCATTTAAATTTGCAAACGGTGTGACAAACAGTGTAGATCCTGATCAGATGGCTCCCTCTTAAGAAGCCAACTGTCCTGGATCTACACTGTTAGCAAAGCTATTGGGTTATAGTTAGACAAACATCGCGTAAATACGCAAACATGTATATAATCATGACTCCTTTGAACCCCACTTCTGGGGTTTCCAAGGATAAACCTTATGTTTTCTTATTTCTGCGCTGAAATATAAATTGTGCGTACCATTTAGACGTTAGAACCGCCTCGAAGAGGCGATCCTAACGTGTACCTCAGTCGAAATTTTGAGCAGAAATTAGATAAAATCTCAATTTTTCTTCTGACAATTTTTAATTTTTTCGGCGGTAAAATTTACACTTTATTTGAATGGGCATGTTTTCGTAATGCAAGACTCAGACCATCTGTTTTATACTTTCAGAGCGTATGATAGAAGATATGAACAAACCCGAATTTAGAACTTACATAAAAGACCTCACAAGTGAAAAATATGGCGTGGACTTGGACCAAGCCGCCAAGTCGGGTTTGCATCCAGTGTCGTCATTTAGAAAACTCAATGTTGACTGATGAGTTGAAACAGCATCTTAAGGGGAATGGAAACATCTAAGACATTTTTCCGCCATTTTTCAAAGTGCGACAACTTTCAAGACTTCCTGTTCACTTTTCTATAAGTCCTGTCACAAAACGGGGTCTACTCTTAAAGGAAAGACTTTGCTCCTGACTCTTAAAGGAAAGAATTTGCTCTTCACTCTTAAAAGAAAGAATTTGCTCCTCAGGAGCAAATTCTTTCCTTTAAGAGTTGACCCCTATTGACATGGAAAACGAAAAATACTATAGCAGGAGTTGCCTCCCCTGAATGTGTTCCCATTCTCCTTAAAGGCGTCAAACACATCGGCTCTGTTGTCTGCTGTTTACTTTAAAAGACATCGTTGCAAACTGTTTGGACCAAGGTCAGACTAATCCTTTAGTTGGACCGAGTGCAGACTACTCATCTAGGAGCAGTCTGATCAGGGTCCGCAGTGTTTGCCTAAATGGAATAATATATATTTTTTTTAATTTGAAAGAAAGATAGAGCAGACGACATAAACAGACGACATGTTCAGATGCAGTTTTGATAAACAATGGGCCGTGAGTAACAGTGTACAGAAGTGACTATCCATGACCATGTACCATCACTGACCATGTACAACATCCAGGTACCGGTTATTAATAGCAGCGATAGTCTTCTAATTGCGACGTCAGAGCGCTGTGTAAAAAGAAAATCTGGAAATGGGATCGTGTATTGGGTCATTGGCAAACAAAGTAGACCTAGACCAGACGCCGCATAATGCAGCGTATAATCAGGATCTTCACTGTTTGCTTAAAATACTGAAATTTAAGGGTTGAATGAAACAGTTTTAGTTGCAGTTCCTCACGAAAATACACCTTTACAATTTTGACCCCCTCTAACCCCACCTTTATATAGTAAAACTGGGGTTTGCAGGGTAAACCTTATTTTTCTTATTTCTGCCCTGAGATATAGATTGTTGGTACTCGTTAGAACCGCCTCTATGAGGCGGTTCTAACGAGTACCCACAATCTATATTTGCAGCAAAAATAAGAAAAATATCACAATTTTTCATCTGAAAATGTTCATTTTTTCGGCGATAAATGTGCCAATGCATTTGAATAGGCGTGTTTTCGTAATGTCAGGGCTATTTACTCAGCTTGAACTCAAGAGAAAATCGACCAAGTGCTGTCAGTGCTTTGATTTGCGGTATGATTGGTATTGGTAAGTTTAACAGCTGCAGTTGTCTCCCTCATTTAAGAAATATATCAGCTTTAACTTTCATTTGCTGAGTAATAAATCACAGTTTGGAGGTCAGTTGTAAAGTAGATCAAATCACGAGCGCGTTGCGCGCGTGCTTTGTCTACTTACAACTGACCGACAATCTGTGATTTATTACTCAACAAATCACAGACTAGAGCTGATCTATTTCGATCCTAACACGCCGAAAATCGGCAATAATGCTGTTGTTTCCTTCAAAATCTAACAGCCTTTCGACATTGTTAGAAGAAATCCCGCTAAAATTATCGACTGAAACGTATGCATTTATATCCTTTTCTAACGTTTTCGATGCGAGAATATGACGTTACACCGTCTAAGGAAATCCAGTAGTGACGTCATAAATTGGCAGCTTTTAATGTCGTCACTCGTCACGCTCTTCCTTGTCGTGATTTGTTGTAGAATTTCAATTGCCTATATAGGCGCGCTGTGTTAGAATTGATGTTTAACGCGGCTGTATGATATAATGTTCCCGATTTCCAGGATTATATGGAAATATGTTTGGTTTTGAAAAAAATGTGTCTCTCTTTACTTTTACGAAAACACGCCTATACAAATGCATTGTAAACTTTACCACCGGATGAACTAAATTTTTAGGTATTTTTCTTATTTCTGCTATAAAATATAGATTGTGGATACTCTTTAGAACCGCCTCAATTTCTTATTTCTGCCCAAAATATAGATTGTGGATACTCGTTAGAACCGCCTCATTAAGGCGGTTCTAAAGCGTATCCACAATCTATATTTTATAGCAGAAATAGGAACTATAAGGTTTACCCCTGTAAACCCCTGTTTTACTATATAAAAGTGGGGTTCAAGAGGATAAAAACTATATAGGCGTGTTTTGTGATACATTAGTAAACACTCACTTGTGGCGTAGTGAAATGTTCCTTGGATTATCTGTCCTTTTGGCTTTCCGCTATTGATGTTTCTTTTAGGTTTGTTGTTTCATGTGTGTGCTTCTTTCCCTTTGGTGTCTCTGATGGGAACTGTGGGTTGATTGTATAGATTCCTGATCATAGCTTTCACTTCTATCTTGACTTTCCTGATGAAAATTTATGTTTTTGTCTTATTTGCGCTATTTCTGCTAAAACACAGAGGTGTTGGTGATCGTTAGATTGGACTCGCTAATGCTGTCTCGATGTGGTTCCAACAAGCACTCAACCACCACCAACGAGTACCCGTAACATTTGTCATGGAGCAGAAATAGGAAGAAACCCGTACTCATCCAAAATGGAAGTGACAGCGATGATTTAGAGTCATCAGAACATCCATACAACCAAACATGTCAGTGAAGTTGGCTGCCAGTTGTTGCCAGTTGCCTATTCAATCGGAAACTGGCAAATGGTATCCAACTTCACATTCTGACTGCCAGTTCGCAAACTCAATTGAATTGACATCTGGCAACTGGCAACCGGCAGCCAGCTGCCAATTCGATTTGAGAGGGTTTTATTGAATTGCCAACTGGCAACTGGCATCCAGCTGCCGATTCGATTCGAGACGGTTTTGGAGTATACGAACTGAATAAGCAGCTGGCAAACGGCAACCAGATGCCATTTCGATAATTCTAGTAAATTGGCAACTGGCAACTGGCAGCTAGCTGCCAATTAGATTTGAGACGGTTTTAGAGTATAAGAACTGAATAGGTAACTGGCAAACCGCAACCAGATGCCAGTTCGCAAACTCAATTGAATTGGCAACTAGCAACCGGCAGCCAGCTGCCAATTCGCTTTGAGTGGGCGTTAGAGCATAACGACTAAATAGGCAACTGGCAAACGGCAACCAGATGCCAATTCGCAAATTCTATTGAATTGGCAACTGGCAACTGGCATCCAGCTGCCGATTCGATTTTAGACGGTGTTAGAGTGTAAGAACTGAATAGGCAACTGGCAAACGGCAACCAGATGTCAATTCAATAATTCTAGAGAATTAGCTACTGGCAACTGGCACCCAGCTGCCAATTCGATTTGAGACGGTTTTTGAGTATAAGAGCTAAAAAAGGCAACTGGCAAACGGCAACCAGATACCAATTCGCTAATTCTATTGAAATGGCAACTGGCAACCGGCAGCCAGCTGCCAATTCGATTTGATAGGGTTTTAGAGCATAACAACTGAACAGGCAACTGGCAAATGGCAACAAGATGCCAATTTGCAAATTTTAAGACGAAAAAATGTTACATTTTTCTTATTTCTGCTCCACATATAGATGACGGTACTCGTTAGAACCGCCTCAACGAGGCGGTTCCAGCGAGCACCCACAATCTATATTTTAGAGCAGAAATAAGGAAATAAGGTTAACCCCTGTAAACCCCAGTTTTACTATATAAAAGTGGGGTTCAAGGTGGTCAATATAATATAGGCATGTTTACGTGATGATGTTAGCAAGAAAGAATGGCGGACAACTGAAACAAAAGCTAGTAATTGCAAATGGATCAGTAATTCTCCTTACTCCCTGCATGATTCTCTAAAACCGGCTTAAATCGAATTGGCAGCTGGTTGCCAGGCGTTCAGTTGCCAATTCACTAGAATTATTGAATTGGCATCTGTTTGCCGTTTGCCAGTTGCCTATTCAGTTCTTATACTCTAAAACCGTCTCAAATCGAATGGATGCCAGTTGCCAGTTGCCAATTCAATAGAATATGCATATTGGCATCTGGTTGCCGTTTGCCATAGCCTATTCAGTTGTTATGCTCTAAAGCCTATCAAATCGAATTGGCAGCTGGCTGCCGGTTGCCAGTTGCCAATTGAATAGAATTAGCGAATTGGCATCTGGTTGGCGTTTGCCAGTTGCCTATTCAGTTCTTTTACTCTAAAACCGTCTCAAATCGAATTGGCAACTGGTTGGCGTTTGCCAGTTGCCTATTCAGTTGTTATGCTCTAAAACCCTATCAAATCGAATTGGCAGCTGGCTGCCGGTTGCCAGTTGCAAATTCAGTAGAATTAGCGAATTGGCATCTGGTTGTCGTTTGCCAGTTGCCTATTCAGTTCTTATACTCTACAACCGTCTCAAATCGAATTGGCAGCTGGACGCCAGTTGCCAGTTGCCAATTCACTAGAACTATCGAACTGGCATCTGTTTGCCGTTTGCCAGTTGCTTATTCAGTTCTTATACTCTTAAACCGTCTCAAATCGAATCGGCAGCTGGATGCCAGTTGCCAGTTGCCAATTCAATAGAATTTGCGAATTGGCATCTGGTTGCCGTTTGCCAGTTGCCTATTCAGTTGTTATGCTCTAAAGCCGTCTCAAATCGAATTGGCAGCTGGCTGCCTGTTGCCAGTTGCCAATTCAATTGAGTTTCTGAACTGGCACCTGGTTGCCGTTGTCAGTTGCCTATTCAGTTATTATACTCTAAAACCTTCTCAAATCGAATTGGCAGCTGGCTGCCAGTTGCCAAGTCACTAAAATTATCGAGTTGCCACCTGGTTGCCGTTTGCCTATTCAGTTCTTATACTCCAAAACCGTTTCAAGTAGAATCGGCAGCTGGATGCCAGTTGCCAGTTGCCAATTCAATAGAATTTGCGAATTGGCATCGGGTTGCGTTTGCCAGTTGCCTATTTAGTTGTTATGCTCTAACCCCCCCCCCTCAAATCGAATTGGCAGCTGGCTTTCGGTTGCCAATTGCTAATTCAATTGAATTTGCGTACTTGCAGCCAGAATGTGAAGCTAGATGCCATTTGCCAGTTGCCAATTGAATAGGCAACCGGCAACTGGCAGCAAACTTCACTGATCAACCAAACGCATATGGAGAAAGAGCACACACATAATGCACGGTACGGTAATGAAAACGTTACAAGTAGAAAGCCATAAAACGAACCTCAGTGACACTGACAATTAATTATTAGGTCTTTCACCGCTGTGGTTCGAGCCTGGCACAGGTCACATGCGAGACACCAGATTCTGGAACTGAAGGTCGGGTGGCTTTTCTCCCGGTACTCCGGTTTTCGCCCACCTCTGATTAAAGATCGGTTAAAATGTAGAATAATCTTGAAAGGGCCGTAAAACAAAACCCCATGAGATAAAATAAATAAATAAATCAAGTAACACACACATTTACTTACATTCGTGTAAGCCCCCGCCCATTGGGGCTTGAAGAAATAAATGGGCTGCATGATGCTTCCACGCAGAGCTGAAACCGACCGCACACGAGTACTGGTAAACCACTTAGAGGATCTAAACTTGCCTAGGCAAGGTAGTGCAAGTCGGATCGTCCATGCTTATAAACCCTTTTGGTTTCATTGGGCGACAGGGGTTGAGATGTCAATTCATCTCAGTGTCGGGTAAAAGTCCCATAAAATTGGAAGCAACGTATCCAAAATGACCTATACAGTGTTGACGGGGACGTTATACCTCAAATCCAACAAACAAACAAATGTACATTCATGTAAACGTTAATTTTCAAATTGGGTCCAGTTTTTCAAAGCATCATGAGCTTAACAAGCTCGTTATTGGTCAGGGTCCAATTGTTCAAAACTAAGGATCACGTTAGTTTCCAGATCGTTAAAACGTCATTTAATATGGCATATATACCGATATTTTTGCCGGAACAAATGTGAGCAGCTTTTGCAGATGCCCAGTTGTTCAAACTCACGATGACGTTAGTAATCATATCTTTAAAATTTAATATGGCAAATATACCGATATTTTTGCTGAAAAAATGTAAGCAGCTTTTGCCGATGCAAAAGCTGCTGACATTTTTTCAGCAAAACTACCACTGTATTAGGTATTGCATTTACTAGAACAGCTAACAATTTGACCACTTACGTGATATTTTTATTTTTGCTCTTTTTTAGCAAAAATATCACTGTATTAGGTATTCTACTTGTTTGAACACTTTGACCACTAACGAGTTCGTTAAGCTAACAATGCTTTGAACAGCTGGGCCCTGATTGTTAACTGTTCTAGCAAGTACGATATCTAATACGCTGGTATTTTTGCTGCAAAAATGTGAGTAGCTTTTGCATTTCTATTTTCAGCAAAAATATTACTACATATTTAATGATCAAAGTTTTAGCAATAAGTTAACTAACGACACTGTTAGCTTTGAAAAAACTGGGTAAAGATAGGCTGTCGTTACGTTTGTCATTATGCCCCATACTATTATTACACTTGTAAAATCCTATGAATCTGTCTTTACGAAAACACGCCCATTCAAATATATTGAATTTTTATCGCCAAAAATGAAGATTTTCAGATAAAAATATCTGATATTTTTTCTTATTTCCGCTCAAAACATAAAGTGTGGGAACTGGTTAGAATCGCCTAATAGTACTATTCACCTTTCGTCCTGTGATTCCGTATGACGTAAGAAACTTTGCACTCGTTGACGTCACGTTACAATACGTGTGCGCGCCATGGCACTGAATGTCGTTTAACATGCCACACTGTCTGCTGTCTTTTTTTGCTTAAATTTGCTAAATTATTGCAAAACCCATTGATTGTTTTGAATTGCGGTATAAATTAAATACTTGATTATTGTCTTTAATAAAGCTCGCCCTATACAATTGTCTAAGGTTCACCGATTATATTTTATTATTAAAGGCACTAACCATGTATTTACTATGTGCCCAGCAGTCACACGTCGCTAGGGCAACGTCAAATCAAGACGTTGCACCGACGTTGATGTGACGTTGCATGAACGTCATGACGTCGCACCGACGTTGATATGACGTCACAATTACGTCATGTGCCTGCTGGGTATTAGTGTCTTGCTGCATCGCAAAGAACATGTAAGCAAGAAAGCATGGCGGACAACTTAAACAATAAACAGTAACTGCAAATGGATCAGTCATTTCCCTTCATTAACAACCTTCATGGTCGGTTAGTTCGATTACAGTTAAACGGCTCTGTCAACACTATTAAGGCTTTTTCGAGCCGCTCAGCTTACATAGCCGATAATGCAGATAAGGTTTTAGTCCACTTAGGAACAAAAGACAAATCAAATCTAGAAATTATCAAGACTGTCAAACATCTCGTTTTGTCATTACGATAACACGGCCGTTTCACATAGTGCACCCTTTCATTTTTCCAAAATGGTTACTTTTCTGATGAAAGTTTTACGATATATTTTTTTTATTTCTGCTCCAAATACAGGTTTTTGGTACTCGTTAGAACCGCCTCAATGAGGCGGTTCTAACGAGTACCAACAACCTATGTTTTGGAGCAAAAATAAGTAAAATAATGTATACCCTTGTAAACCCCACTTTTCTTTATATTAAGTTGAGTTTAGAACATATTTTATGAAAGTGTTATACTTTGTAAGCAAAGAATTCACCACATAACCGAAAAGTATGGACTTACAGTTTTTCCGGGCCATACTTGCTAGTTTCGGCCAATTAGACCTCATCAGTGACCCTCAAATAGGGGTGTTCATTTCGCGGACATGTGATTATGATATAAACAGGTACGTTCTGAGCAATTCTAAGTGCTATAAAATGCCTAAGTGAATTCAGAATCGTTTAGAATATGTTCTTTGGAAAGGCTATACTTTGTAAGCAAAGAATACATCACAAAACCAAAAAGTATAAAGTGTACAGTTGTTCTTGGGCAGACTAGCTAGTTCCGGCCAGTGGAGCATCAACAGTTTCTGCAATGGAAACAATGACCACAATGTATTTGTTTTGTTTGAATTGGTGTTTAACGTCCCCGTCGACACTATTTAGGTCATTGCATCCAATTTTGTAGGACTTTTACCCGACATTGAGATGTAATGACACCTCAAGCCCTGCCGCCCAATGAAACCAGAAGGCTTATGATCCAATGACAAGAAAAAATAAACTACATTATGATGAAGGGCATTGATTGTAGAAAAAAAACTGTCATTGATAGGAAATGACTAATAGGTGATAACATACACGCAGAGACAATCAACAGCTTTAAAACAGCTGACCAAACTTATGTAACATCTCAAATGTGCACATCCACGGTTGGTCCTTCCACTAAACTACGTATACAGATACAAATTAGAAACCTCCGCGGTGTAATGGTTTAGCTACTCGCCTCATAAAACTTTCTAGTCTGGCCCTGAAAAAAAACAACAACACAATTTTCAGTTCTGTTCTGACATCCTTGCTACCAAAGGATCACCTTTTTATTAAACATTTCAATTGAGGGCCCGTCTCAATTAGACCTTAATAATCGGTGGCATCACGAAAACACGCCTATATAATTTTGACCCCCTTGAACCCATGCACTTTTAAATAGTAAAACTGGGGTTTTAGGGGGTTTGCCTTATTTTTCTAATTTCTGCTCTAAAATATAGATTGTGGGTACTCGTTAGAACCGCCTCGATGGGGCGGTTCTAACGAATGCCCACAATCTATATTTTGAGCAGAAATAAGAAAAATATCACAATTATTCATCATAAAATTTCATTTTTTTTCGGCGATAAAGGTGACAATGTAGTTGTATAGGCGTGTTTGCGTAATGGGAGGTAACAACTCAAACACAGACAGGTACGAATACTAACCTCACTTTTCCTTGACAGTGACTACTAACCAACGTAATTACTAGGAGTGGGGCTGGGGCTGGGGCCTCAGCTTCGGCGTTTTCCATGCCCACAAAGCCAATAAACCTACAGATTCCTAAATTAAGCTAAACAATACACAAAAGCAACCCTATTCCAACAATGGGTGAAGTATTCCAACATCTATGCACAACAATAACGATCCACACCCGTGTAACATTGTGCATTTTTTCACATCTCCAAAATGGCTACGCTGTTATGAAAATCCGCGATATTTTTTTATTTATACTGCAAATATAGGTTCTGGGTGCTCGTTGGAACCGCCCCAATCACAACCAATGTCTTGGAGCAGAAATAAGAAAAAATATGTATACACCCGTAAACCCAGTCTGTATAAAGTGTTTTTTTTTTGTGGTGGGGGTGGGGTTCATCTCAGGGACTTGTTCACGTGATGTGACAGTCTTACAGGTTGCATATCAGCACACTGTAGGGAAGTCCACTAAGTCAAGGATTATTCATGTAATCAGAAATGCATGGTGTATTAAGATTGAGTTGATTTGTCTTCTCTGCGAACACATGGCCGAAGGTCCTTTTTTTTTTGTTTTTTTTTTTTGTTTTTTTTGTTTTTCTTTGTTTGTTTCTGGCTAACCAATTATAATGTCTAGATGCAAAAGTGCATTCTGTCATTACCAGATTTGATGAGATTGTGTCTGCAATTGTCAAACCTCAGATTACATGCAAATGTTCTTAATTTGATGGATTAAGGGAAATGTCTACAACCTGTCGATTACGGGACTCCGTGGCCTAATAGGTAAGAGTGCTGACGGTCTCTCAACGCTGTGGTTCGCGCCTGGCTCTGGATGTGAGACTCCGGGTACTCCAGTTTTCACCCCCCTCTGAGTATCGATCAGCCTGAGATAAGTGAAACAATCTTGAAAGGATCGTAAAACCAGCCCCACCCCGCAAATATTGAAATAAAATAAATAATTACATAAAAAGGCAAACACTGACAAATATAAACGACAACAGAAGCGCCGCCTTGGAACGGTCAGGGGGGGAATACTGGGGACTTAAATTCAAATTAACGCGGCCACATTCCTCACCATTGGTTCATGCATAATTAGGTCAAATAATGAGATCAGTCCGCGTAAGGGATTTCTTATTCATCAGGGCAACTACTTCGATAATCATTAGGAAACAATGTCCATGCGAAAAAATGTCGTCCAACATGGTGTCAGAAATTTCAAATATTAGGTAAAATTTCATTACGCAAACACGCCTATACAAATACATTGCCACCTTTATCGCCGAAAAATGAAAATTTTATGATGAAAATTTGTGATAGTTTTCTTATTTCTGCTCAAAATATGGATTGTGGGCACTCGTTAGAACCGCCTCATCGAGGCAGTTCTAACGAGTACCCACAATCTATATTTTAGAGCAGAAATAAGAAAAATAACGTAATCCCCCCGGAAACCCCAGTTTTACTATATAAAAGTAGGGTTCAAGGGGGTCAAAATTATATAGGCGTGTTTTCGTGATGAATATCTTTTTTATTTTTTTTCTTTCAACAAAGATTGTGGGTGCTGGTTAGACCCGCCACAGTCTATGTTTTTCATCAATAATAAGGCGTGTAAAGAATACCTACGTAAACCCCATTTTTCTCTATATAAAGTGGGGCTTAGAGGAGTCTTCGTTTCACGGACTTGTTATCGTGCTGCAGACAAATTCAACCATCACGTGAACAAGTCCGTGAAAATGAAGACCCCCTAAACCCCACTTTATATAGAGAAAAATGGGGTTTACGGGGGTAAATATTATTTTTCTTATTTCTGTTCCAAGACATAGGTTGTAGGTACTCGTTAGAACCGCCTCAATGAGGCGGTTCTGACGAGCACCCACAACCTATGTTTTGAGCATTTATAAGAAAAATATCGCGGATTTTCGTCAGATATGTAGCCATTTTGGGGATGTGAAAAATGCACTATGTCGCACGACTGAGTTATCGTAATGGCTTAAAACGATAAACCTGTCACCCTTCTTAACAGGGGTCTTCTCTTAAAGGTAGCAAATCCTTTGCTCTAAGTGAAGACGCCTATTGACAATATACAATCAAAGCAGTGACAGCACTGGTGGGTCCATTTTCTCTGGGTGCAGGCTGGAATATGGCCCTGAACGGAGACTTAGACTATTTTGTTCAACCCGTTGTATACTAGTGGACTCTTCCATTGCTGCATGTTGGACAAGTCCATTTGTCATATAAGGGGTGATGTTTCGTTTTTTTTTATTCTATTTTTGACGGAAAATTCTGTTAGCAAATAGCGCAGGCCCTGATTAGATGCCGCGTCTGACCTGGGCCTGCACTGTTTGCCAGGGCATCCCTTTAGAGGTTTGCCGCCTGTAATGGGTTACCCCTTTAATCCATGTACTGTAAGCAGTGCAAACCCTGGTGAGCGACGCGTCAGATCCGGGTTTACACTGTTTGCCAGCGACCCAGTACACGCCCAGTCCAGACTCCCTTTCCACACACATCACAAAAACACGCCTATATAATTTTGACCCCCTTAAACCCAACCTTTATATAGTAAAACTGGGGTTTACAGGAGTAAACCTTATTTTTCTTATTTCTGTTCTAAACTATAGAGTGTGGGTATTCGTTAGAACCGCCTCGATGAGGCGGTTCTAACGAGTACCCACAATCTATATTTTGAGCAGAAATAAGAAAAATATTACAATTTTTCATCTAAAAATATCGATTTTTCGGAGGTAAAGTTTACAATGTATTAGTGTAGGCATGTTTTCGTAATGCAGCACACTGACGTCATAGGGAGAAAATGGCTGCTTTAAATAACCTTTACCTTGAATTTGTACAAGGTTAGGAATAGTCATGCGGGAATCTTCTGTAGTTTGTAGTTTTGGGTCGATGGATAAACAATCGACTAGTCGATTGATGAACAATCGACCCAAAAGGTTTCCAATGTGTTGCCTCCCTTGACAGTCCGTCGATTCCTCTTACCTTGAGATCAGAATATGTGCTGCTAGTTAAATAATTACTGATGTTGCAATAATTTGTGTCTAGTATAGTCTAGTCCTATTGTTTATTTTGCAATAAAATATGGTTTAATCTACGCATAACAGACTTCTTTCATACTTTGTTACCGACAAATAAGGACAAAATTGCCATGCATAAAACACAATCAAAGCAAAGGCATATAAATTAGGTAGAAATAATACCAACAACTGCAGGACAACGATAAGGCTGATCATCGCTTCGACTGGTTGCTTAAAATACTGAAATACTGAAACTTGTGCAAAAGTGACAGCGTATAAAATAATCAAAGTACTGAAAGTACTGAGGAAAGTTGATTAATGGGGAATAATTATTATATAACAATGTTAGTCGTAGATCAAGCAGTTATCTAGATATTTTGTTGAAACAAATATAGAGACTAACTTCCCATATCACAGGTCCTGGTGTATGAATGACATTTGACGTGTCACCAGTAACAATTCTGATTCTGGTTCTGATTTGACTAGGTTCAGGTGAGTTAAAAATTCGACAATGAAAAAATGATTCATCGATTGTTTTGAGTTTAACGACAGGTCAACCCTAGTGGATCATTTTTGTCTTCTCCAAGAGAAAGGGGAAAAGAGATAGAAGAGACAGTAGAGGAGATGATTTGTTTGTTTGTTTGTTTTTGTTGTTTTTTTAGATTTGGTGTTTAACGTCCCCGTCGACACTGTAAAGGTCATTTTGGAGACGTTGCTTCCAATTTGTGGGACTTTTACCCGACATTGAGATGAAATGACATCTCAAGTCCTGCCGCCCAATGAAACCAATAGGGTTCATAAGCATGGACGGGCCGACTCGCACCACTTTGCCTGGGCAGGCTTAGATCCTCTAAGCAGTTTACCAGTATTCGTGTGCGTGTCGGTTTCAGCTCTCATGGAAGCATCATGCAGCCCATAAATTATATTTCTTCAAGCCCCGATGGGCAGGGCCGTTGTAGAGAATATGAAAGTGAGCGACAGAGGAGAAAGAGGAAAATGAATGGAAGTGTTGAAACAGACGAAATATCAACACTCCCTCACTCTACCGTTACCTGCCGCAAGGACAGCAGGTGTTGCCCAACTGTAAGTCAGTATCAGCTGGACTCCCCAGTGACATAAGATACACATCGCCATTGCCTCACCCAACTACCCCCACGAAGAAAATACGGAAGAAAGAAAGATAAACGTGCCTGCCATTTTCTTCATGGTCCAACCATAAATTTCTAAATTAGCTCAGTACATATGTACATATCTGCTAATAATCTTACAGAGAAGTTTTCCTAGTGGACACATGATGTCTTAGCAACGTCGCATCAACGTCGCATTGATACGACGATGCACATAGGTTGTACAGCCGCTTGGAGCTATGTTCCTTCGGGGCGTCGGGACATAAAAAGGAGAATAACTTGACAAAAAAGATCATTTTTAAACCATTTGATTTAGACATAATAACCCTGGTCAGACACCGCGTTTACCCAAGGCGAATTAAAATACGTTTATTCCCACCTGTACGGGGTCCTAAAACATTAACCCATAAATGTCAATTGTTTCAATACTGTGACATTTGAAAACAGTTAAAATAGATTAGAGGCCACAGAATGTTGCGTCTGATCGGGGTCTTCACTATTTGCTAAAGTACGGAACTTGATTTAAACAACACGTGTTTTGTAATATTAGAGCTCTCGAAAGCAGGCGAATTGTAGGTCAGTAAAGGGTTGTTTAGTTGGTCAATGATAAGCTAACCCTTTCAACCCCGTAGACCGGTGCAGACGCCGAGGTAGAAATACACTGTATCTATGCAAACCTGGTAGATCTTGATAAGACAGCACGTAGCTAGAACGTCTCGCCAGAATCTACATGTACACTGTTTGTCATCCTGTCAGTGAACTAATCAGAAATCCTTTTCTATAAGAATATATTTAAAGCGAGAAGAGTCCTGTTTAGAAACTGAGGGATGAAAGAGTAAAACATAAATATCACCGAAAAGCGCGAAGGAAAATAGTTCCAGAGTACTGTTTTATTTTCAGAATTAGCCTTTCTGTGCCAATTTATATTCAATCTGTATAAAGTCTCGAAAACTGAAATATTTTGAAAGACGTTCCATGCGGGGCCGGCCTGCAAAATTAATTTTCAAGAGTTCATTTGGACTATTTTATGCAGCGTACGAACAGCGGAAGTGGAGCAACGCGGTCCAGTACCGGAAGTAGAAATGTAATGACAAAGAAACTTGATTTAAAAAATCAACTTTCAATAAAAATTATATTCCTTTTATTTTATACATAGCAGTGAAATCAATGCATATCTGAAACAAATAAAAGTGATATTTTCACACTGTGAAACTGTGAAAATATAAATGATATTTTCACAGTGTGAATGTTATTTTCACAGTAGCAGCCCGGACTACTGTTCTCGCCAAAATTCATATGTTATCTATAAAATAATTCTGTAACATACATTGAAAAAGCATTCTTTGAACTGTAAAAATGCTGTATTAAAATGGCGATATGTTTATGGTTTGCAACTGCCAGTTGTGACGTCATAGCCAAGTCAAAAATTGTGACTTGAGATCCGATTGATCAATTACAGTAAGTGTCCTAAAATGTTATCAAATAAAAAGAAAATTTACTTTTTTTTTTTCGATAAATATCAAAAATATTTCATCTCGTGTGTTGAAAACATCAGAATTTTCACTCGTGCTTCGCACTCGTGAAAATTCTGATATTTGCAACACACTCGATGAAATATTTTTGATTTTCATCTCAAAGAAGTAAATATCCTCTATATAATGTCTCTTGACTGGTCTAAAGCTATAAGTTGAAAAATAGAAACTTGGCTATTAATGGGGGATGGGGGGGGGGGGGGGTGGGAGTGCGGATTTCCATCATTTTAAACGTTTGCCTCGGTTGTATAAAAGAAGTTAAGGCAACAGTCAAGTTCCTGAGACATCGCAATGAAAACAGATAACAAACGTAAACAACTTTACCATTATTAAAACGCCACGATTGGATAGCCAAAAGGACAGTTTCTTCACCCCACAAAATTAAACATATCTGTGGCTTGTGTTTGCAAGCAACTTGTCAGACCACAAGTTATCTCAACATTAGTTACAGCCCTTCCCCTACAACACACAAACAGAGCATTAAGCACATAATAGCGACCACGTCATTAACAAGACCTATGAGCACGAAAGATGATACGAAGTAGAAGTAAAACAAAGATCAGGAATCGATACAATTAACTTACTCCACCCATCAAAGACACCAACGGGAAAGAAACACAAACATGAAGCGACCAGACCATAATGGAAACCTAAACAAAGGAAGGTCATAAGGACAGTTACTTTCCCACAAAATGGCCAAATAGCCATCCAAAATAAAAAGACACAAGTGATACACATAGTAAGTAACAAACAACAGCATAAATAAACCGCCACAGGAGATCCGCCTTGGAACGGTCAGTGGAAAGAATTCCATGGGGGGAGGGGGGGGGGAGGGGCTTAAATCGATTTTTACATGGCCATAAACCTCGCCCTTACCTCCGTTGCAGTATACACTAACTTTGTTTAGTCCGCATAAGGGTTCCTAACTCATCAGTGTAACATCTCCGAGAACATACAAATAAAAAAACTACAGAGATGAAACAAGATTGAGGACTCGACAGCATACAACAACAGAATTGTTGGAGCAAAAGAAAACCAACAGTTAGACTCCGAGGGGCCCGACCAAAGACGGAGCATCAGGCGCCAACAAAACATAAAGAAGTCGGATGGTAGGTGGATGATAATGAACATGGTGGAGGATGATAAAAAAAGTGGCAGGGACACATGCTGGTCGTGGGTAAACTTATACTTGGAATTAACAAATTATTATCAATTGATATTATTAACGTACATAGGTCAGAACTTTTGATAAAACGTTGAACAGATGATATATATGATTTTTTCAGTGGTCAGGTTGGGATTTCCAAACATCAATTATTCAACGCAAAGAGACTGAAAAGTTCGTAGAGAATTACATAGAGCCAAGCGTTAGTTATTATATTTGTAACATCGAAAGGAAAAGTGCTCTGCATTTTCAGTTTCGGCTAAACAGCTACAAGTAGGATCTGGGCATAAGAATATAGAAGTGAAGGCAATGATCAGGAATCGATACAATTAACCCCCAGTTCCAATCAGAGACAGCAAAGGGAAACAAGCACAGACATGACACAAGCATAACCTAATGGAAACATCAATAGCGGAAAGCCAAACCGCGACAGAAGAATCGCCATGGAACGGTCAGTGAAACGAATTCCACTAGCGGGCTTAAATTGATTTTACATGGCCACAGTCCTCGCCCTTATTTCAGTCGCGATTTTGACAAATACTTTGTTCAGTCCGCATGAAGGTCTCCGAACTTGCCAGTGCAACATATCCGTGAACACAAAAATCAAACAACCTAAGAGATGACACAATGATGAGGTCTAAGTCTAAATCTAAGAATCTTTCCTTTATAAAGTTCAGTTTATTTCTTAGAATTCTACTAATACTGTGTAATATTGTAATTGAACCATTGTCTGAAACTTTTAGACCTGGGCTGGTCTCAATGTCGCCAGATTGCATTAGGGGTAATAGGGCTATTCATAGAAAGTATGCATTATATAATGAATCTTCGAGGGAAACTGAAATTAGATTGCATATCATGTGGAAAAACGCCACCAAGCTTGAGAATTTCAAAGAACAGAAATGAAAACTAACTCTAAAAGTGGTCTTTCTGTAGTATACATACAAGTACTGCTATTGCATAGTCCAATTCAGACTCGCCACTCATCACGAAATCACGCCTATATAATGTTGATCCCCTCGAACCCCATTTTTATATAGTAAAACTCGGGTTTACAGGGGTAAACATTATTTTTTCTTTTTTCTGCTCAAAAACAGAGATTGTGGGTACTCGATAGAACCGCCACGTCGAGGCGGTTCTATCGAGTCCTCGCAATCTATGTTTTGAGCAGAAATAAGAACAAGAGGACCAAGCTAGCCTAGCTTGGTCCTGTATCGCTCACCTGAGCTAACAGATTCAAAGTTTCAGGAAGTGCCAACCTTGCTAAAGGATTAATGGAAGGACATGGTGATGACAGGGTAAGCATTTTCTGCAAATCAAGTAGAATGTAACTCTATGATAAACAGGCTCACCTCACCAGTTTTCAAACTCATTCAAGCTTTTATTCCTGACTTGCTAAGAAGATCGGATATAAACTGATGGGGCTATGGTGATTACAAGTTCAAAAATAAGCAATTAACTGCTGCAATCAAAGTGATGTTACTCTGTGACAAATAGGCAAACCTCACAAGTTTTCAAACTCCTCCGAGCTTTTTTTGCTTGACTTATTTGTTTGTAAGTTTCATGAAGATCCGATCAAAACTGAAGAGGCAACAGTGCTAACAAGGTCGAAAATAGGCATTTTTAAGCAATCAAAGGCACGTAACTCTATGATAAATGTGCCGACTTGGCCAGTATTCAAACTCATCCAAGGTTTTATTCCCAACCACCTTACATATAAGTTTTAGAAAGATCCGATCAAAACTGAAGGGTCTATGGTGATGACAAGGTCAAAATTTGGCATTTTTAGCAATCAAAGGGATGTTACTCTAAAATAAATGGGCCGACTTGGCTAGTTTTCGAACTCATCCGGGATTTTATCCCCAGCCACCTTACATATAAGTTTCAGAAAAAATCCGATCAAAACTGAAGGGGCTACGGTGATGATGACAAGGTCAAAAATCAACATTTTCAGCCATCAAAGGGACATAACTCTACAATAAATAGGCTAACTTGACCTGTTTTCAAACTCATTCAAGATTTTACCCCCAGCCACCTTACATATAAGTTTCAGAAAGATCCGATCAAAACTGAAAGGATATGGAGATGACAACGTCAAAAATCAGAATTTTCAGCAATCAAAGGGACGTAAATCTATGATAAATGGGCCAGCATGGCCGGTATTCGAACTCATCCTAGGTTTTATCCCCAGTCACCTTACATATAAGTTTCAGAAAGATCTGATCAAAACTGAAGGGGCTACTGTGATGACAAGGTCAAAAATCGACATTTTCAGACATCAAAGGGACATAACTTTATAGAAAATGGGGCGACTTGGCCGGTTTTTGAACTCATCCGAGGTTTTATCCCTAGCCACCTTACATATAAGTTTCAGAAAGATCCGATTATAACTGAAGGGGCTACAGTGATGACAAGGTCAAAAATCAACATTTTCAGCAATCAAAGTGACCTAACTCTATAATAAATAGGCCACCTTGGCCAGTATTCGAACTCATCCGAGGTTTTATCCCAAGCCACCTTACATATAAGTTTCAGAAAGATTTGATCAAAACTGAAAGGGCTACGGTGATGACAAGGTCAAAAATCGGCATTTTCAGCAATCAAAGGGACGTTACTCTGTGATAAATGAACCAACTAGACTGGTTTTCGAACTCATCCGAGATTTTATCCCTAGCAGCTTTACATATAAGTTTCAGAAAGATTCGATCAAAACTGAAAGGGCTACGGTGATGACAAGGTCAAAAATCAGCTTTTTCAGCAATCAAAGGGACGTTACTCTAAGATAAATGGGCCGACTTGGTCAGTTTTCGAACTCATCCGAGATTTGATCCCCAGCCACCTTACATATAAGTTTCAGAAAGATCTGATCAAAACTGAATGGGCTATGGTGATGACAAGGTCAAAAATCAGCATTTTTAGCAATCAAAGGGACGTAACTCTATGATAAATAGGCCGACGTGGCCGGTTTTCGAACTCATCCGAGGTTTTATCCCCAGCCACCTTACATATAAGTTTCAGAAAGATCCGATCAAAACTGAAGGGGCTACAGTGATGACAAGCATTTTCCCATTGTAAGTCTATGGGACCTTGTGATTGCCATAGCAACCAAAGTTTTCAAGCGATTTCGAAAAAAAGCTTATGTCATCAATGCCCCACCAGAGGCATGCTACAGATGAGAAATGATTGAGATCAGCCTGCAGGCTGCAGAGATATAGCTGCTCAAAAGTGTGGACGGACGGACGACGGACGACGGACGACGGAGGACCCACTATACTATAAGCTCCCCTGGAGCCTTCGGCCCAGGTGAGCTAAAAATATCACAATTTTTCGTCTTAAAATTTGCATTTTTTTCGGTGGTAAAATTTACAATGTATTTGTATAGGCGTGTTTTTGTAATGTGCTCTGGGCTGTTACCCATTTGGTACCAGTATATCCTTCATGCGGACTGAACAAAGTATTTGTCTAAATCGCTACTGAAGTAAGGGCGAGGATTTCAGGATCATATACTGAGAGGCAATAAAAAGTATACAGTTTTTGATTTGGAGTACCCGATCTTGCATTGCTGTCTGTAATGAAACATGCCTATGTCCGTTTTTCCCAAACGTTTAAGTTTGTAAAACTCCAAATTTTTTTCCTGTTGCAGTCATCCATGATGGAGTTATTGCCCTTCATTGATAATCAATATTTCCAACAAAATCTCGTGCTGTACATGACATTCAAATCTATGCACACCGCAAAAGTCATGGACGAATGTTCTTCGATAAAACGCCATCATTACCTTGCGATTAAACCCGAACAAACAGCTTAAAACTCTAGTGGAATTTCTGCGTGTTCCGGATTACCTCCCTTTCAATTAAAATCATAGTGAATTAACTGAGTCTTTTTCTCAAATCGTGTAAGAGATATTCATTTGAAATTTTTGCATAACTTTTGTTTTCCTCGGCATTTTTATGCTTGCTCCATAGTGATCCCTCTAAAATTGCTCAAAGAAAAGTTAATCCCCAATAAAAATGCCAAAGAAACATAAAGCATTTAATCAAAGGAATAACGTAAAAGGCGAACATGACTTTTCTTTGGACAAAAAAATGATGCAATTTACCTTGTGTATAATTTAAATATGGGACATATTCTTACCAATCAGTTCCCCTTCTTTGAATCTGTTGCACGAAAAATCATTTATTGAATCACACTTATCCGAAACACATGTTTAAAGGGACACCACTCAAGACAAAAATTGGATTAGACCCCAAGTCCATTTCAAGTGATGCAATTTCATTATCCGTTTATCAATTTTAAAGAAAAATGCTGCAAATTATGAGAAAGTGGTTGTTCTTATTTATGATGCCACATCTGTATGTATAGAGGGGGACATTGGGGCGCAAATCAGCGTTCAGTAACCTGTATACTTACATTTGCCTCTCAGTATATATCCGTGCAAAATCAATTCCAATACAATAACGTATTCAGAAACCATGTATCTTTCGTATATGTAGATGCCGGACAGAGCAGACGGACTTAGGTATTTACTTACGAACACCTGAGTTGCTAGCTGCCCCAACCAACTCTGAAAATGGCGTATGCATAAAACTACCATTTATTGAAGAAATAAAAGATGGCAGCATCTCACAAGTATGGTTTCATCTTGACAATAAATGGCGACGTAACATTAGCCAGTGTAATCTTTCCTTAGCGGAACAGGCCATTTGAATTATTAATGAAGACACTACTACCACTATTACATTTTGTTACTGCGCAAAATATGATAAAATTATGCCAGGATATAAGTTTGCTTATTGTATTTCTCAATGACCGTGCTGTGAATAGCTTGGAAGAACTGCGCTTCCGACATTTTAATAACTCCAATAATTGGCTGTTCTGTAGAAAAACTCGGATTCCCCTAGCCAGCGTCACATATTGTCATTTTGAATTGACTACTGCTTAGATCTGCTAGAACATTAATGGTTTCAAGTCTAGGAGTAAATTGAACAAAGTTTCAAGACGAAAAAATGATTTATATAAAGAGTGTTTATGAAAAACCCTTATCAGTCATCATAATCATAAGCTGCAAGGAGGATGATACTATCATGAGAATAGAGTTAGTGCTGGTGCATAACAACTTTCTGCGACAGGAGAATTTTCAAAGCATTCAGTTGATAAAATGATTTTAACCGTGAGAAACGATAATACGTAACATAAAGTAAAACGGAGCAAAATGACTGAGTTTTCTGGCAATATAAGTAATTTAACAATGTGTAACAATACGTTCAATGAGACACTACAGACTCCAGAATTTCCACGGAGTTTCACCATAACTGCAACAATTTTCTTCGCCATGATATTTTTGTTAGGAATCGTTGGCAATGTTCTCGTTATATCAGTTGTATGTTTTAATAAAAATATGAAATCATCCGTCAACATATATCTCCTAAATCTCTGCGTAGCCGACATACTTGTTTTGACCATCTGTATGCCGACGGCACTAGCGGATATCTACACGAAGACAGCCTGGCACTTTGGGGAAGTTATGTGTAAGTTCATTTACGTGCATCACGCTAACAAGTCCGTGAAATAAAAACCCCTTTACACCCCACTTTATATAGAGAAAAATGGGGTTTACACTGGTATATATTATGTTCCTTATTTCTGCTCCTAGACATTGGTTGTGGGTACGCATTAGAACCGCCTCAATGAGGCGGTTCTAACGAGTACCCACAACATATGTTTTGAGTATAAATAAGAATAATATCAAACATTTTCTTCAGAAAATTGACCGTTTTGGGGATGTATAAAATGCACTATGACGCACGGATGTGTTATCGTATTATATTTTCATTACGAAAAGAAGCCTATGCAAATATGTTGAAAATTTTATCGCCAGAAAAGCAATTTTGCAGATAAAAAACACTGTCATTTTTCATATTTCTGCTCAAAAGATAGACACCGAGTACTATCGCGAAAACACGCCTATTCCTATATATTCCTATTCCTAAAACACGCCTATATTGTAACCTTTATCATCGAAAAAATGAAAATTTTATGATGAAAAATTGTGATATTTTTCTTATTTCTGCCCAAAATTATAGATTGTAGGTACTCGTTAGAACCGCCTCATCGAGGCGGTTCTAACGAGTACCCACCATCTATATTTAAGAGCACATCACGAAAACATGCCTATATAATTTTGACCCCTTGAACCCCACTTTTATATTGTAAAACTAGTGTTAACAGAGGTTAACCTTGTTTTTTATTATTTCTGCTCTAAAATATATCTTGTGGGTACTCGTTAGAACCGCCTCGATGAGGCTTTTCTAACGAGTACCCACAATTTATATTTTGAGCAGAAATAAGAAAAATATCCCAATTTTTCATCTTAAAATTTGCTTTTTTTCAGCGGTAAAGGTTATAATGTATTTGTATAGGTGTGTTTTCGTAATGACCAGAAATGAAATTTTGCAGATAAAAACACTGTTATTTTTTCATATTTCTGCTCAAAAGATAGACAGTGGGTACCCTCAATCTATGTTTTAGAGCTGATATAAGAAAAATAGTGTATACCTATGTAAATATGTTCGAGAAAGGATTATCCTTTGAGCAAGGAATAAACCACAGAACTTGAAATATGGAGTGTACATGTTTTCTGGGCCAGACTAGCTAGTTTCGGTCAATTAGGCCTCATCAGTTCATTACGAAAACACGCCTATTTAAATATATTGAAATATTTTTCACCATAAACTGTATATTTTCTGATGAAAACGTGTGACATGTTTCTTATTTCTGCTTAAAATATAGATTGTGGGTACTCGTATTTTCCTGATGGACCCTCAAATATTTTCAAAATTCAACAATGGAATCAGTGATGCCAAAGGACAATAAAATATAAACTACACTATGATGTAAACCCTAGTTTTGCTACATAAAATAAACATTTTGAAAATAGAGTTCTGCTTAAGCCGGTGCTAGAGGGCTTGACCGGTGTTGCACATTTGTGTACTGGTCATGAACAGACTGAAAAAAACGAGTCTGTTATCTTCGTTTATGTTGATGTTTTCTTTGCTTCCAAAGGATCTAACTATTCAGAACTTATTTAAACATTACAAAAACACGCTATACAAATACATTGCTAATTTAACCACCGAAAAATGTAAAAATTTTCAGATGAAAAATTATGATAAACTCCGTTCAGAAAATCTGAATCATCGATTTTTTCGTTTATCGCTTTTAATACTGATTTTAACCCATACATCACTATGGGAAAGTTTCAAGTTAGACCTCACCTTCCGCCGATTTCTCCAGCAAGTCATTTGCCTCTGCGACAGCTAAGAAAGGCTGTGATTATTTGGAGAAAATTGCAAAATCTATATTTTCTTTCACAGACTAAGTCATTCTGACAGATTCGACACACCCTTTTAAACCATATATAGAAGTGGTTACTGCTCTTGTACATTACAAGGGCGTCTATGTTTTATTTGCACGATCACTCCATGGAAAATCATTAGCTGTGACACCACATCTAATATCGGTGTAATTCTTTTTGACGACTGTTGACAGCACATCGCGCTAGTGATTCCCCGTTCCTAGTGAGCCTCTATCTAGCTATTCGAATATAAGGTGTGTCGCAATTGCATATCTATTTATAAAGTGCGTCACATGGATTTAAATATTTATTATTTTACCTGACAATCATCGTCAAATGGACTTAGTCTGTGCTCTCATTTCTTTGTTTTGCAATTTTCTCCAAATAATCACAGCCTTTCCAGACGGACGCAGAGGCATACGACTTGCTGGAGAAATCGGCGGAGGGTGAGGTCTAAAACTTTCCCATAGTGATGTATGGGCTAAAATGAGTATTAAAAGGAAGAAACGAAAAAATCGATGATTCAGATTTTCTGATCGGAGTTTAGTTTCCTTATTTCTGTTCAAAATATAGATTGTAGATACTCGTTAGAACCGCCTCGCTGAGGCGGTTCTAACGAGTACCAACAATCTATGATTTAGAGCAGAAATAAGAAAAATAATGTATACCCCTGCAAACCCCAGTTTTACTATATAAAAGTGGGGTTTAAGGGGTCAAAATTATATAAGCGTGTTAATGTGAGATGTATTTATTTATTTATTTGCGTATTACTGCACCTGGCTATAAAACACGAATATACTTAAAAGTAGTTTCCATTACGAAAACATGCCTATATAAATACATTGTTACCTTAATGGCCGAAAAAATGAAAATTTTAAGATGAAAAATTGTAATATTTTTCTTATTTCTGTTGAAAATATAGATTGTGGGCACTCGTTAGCACCGCCTCATCGAGGCGGTTCTAACGAGTGCCCACAATTTATATTTTGAGCAGAAATAAGAAAAATATCACAATATTTCATCATAAAATTTTCATTTTTTCGGCGATAAAGGTGGCAATGTATTTGTATAGGCGTGTTTGCGTAATGATAAGCGTGTTAATGTGATATTTATTTATTTATTTATTTGTGTATTACTGCACCTGGCTATAAAACACGAATATACTTAAAAGTAGTTTCGTCCAAACCTTTACCATACTATAAATTTCGTTTGATTCGCATATTTCTGGTGGACCTCGGAAATGTTGCACTGATGATTTAGGAAGCCGTCTTGCGACTGAACAAATTATTTGTCTAAATCGCGACGTAAGTAAGGGCGAGGATTGTGGCCGCGTAAAAAAATGATTTAAGGCCCACGGTGACTTTCTTTTTCAGTGACTGTTCCTATACGGCTCTTCTGTCGCAGTTTATTTTTGTTATGGTATGTCTTTGGTTTAAACAATATTTTATTTCGATCTTTGATACATTTTCAATACACATACATTAGTACGATGTGGCTAAAAGATCTGACAGTAAGCCTTGTGGCTTATAGACGTCATCTCCTGGAAACAACATAGTGTACGACATAATTGAGTAGCAAGAGTGAAAATATTGAGACAGAATAAATATGCGTGACCGACAGAGAGAGAGAGAGAGAGAGAGAGAGAGAGAGAGAGAGAGAGAGAGAGAGAGAGAGAGAGAGAGAGAGAGAGAGAGATTTGACTGGACACCTGCATGAAATTTGCACAGGAAAATAAGTAAAGGACTAATATAGGAGTTGAGTTTAATTGCAATTAATGTTGGCTAGGCAGGCTTAAATCTTCCCGATTTGACAATGAAGTCTTGCACTTGTAGGAATAGCGCTTGGTTCTCATGTGGTGAAAGGGTGTCTTTGAGCGTGTTTATCGCTTATATCTTTTTGTTTTTGGATAGTCATTTGGTGGGACAGAAACTGTCCTTTTGGCTTTCCACTTCTGGTGTTTCCATTAGAGTCTAGTTATTTCGTGTTTGCGTTTCGTTCACTTTGGTGTCTCTGATAGGAGACGTGCGTCAATTGTATCGATTCCTGATCACTGCCTTCTATTTTGGAGACGATTCTGATAAATTTGCGTCGATTTCACTATGTATAAACATTTTTTTCAAAAGCTCTTTGTCATCTGTTACAGCTTCGATCTGTCCATTACCAAACGTATATATTCTGGACAATATTTCAACCTGCGGAGAGTATTTGTTCTTGCACATCAAATAAGGAAATCCGTTGTTTTAGCATTGGGTATAGTATAAGAATCTGATATGGGGTTCTGTTGTAGATGAGCGTTTCCAAACCGAGGGATGACCGTGCTGAGTGGAACCGAGGCTACGCCGAGGTTCCGCTCAGCACGGTCATCCCGAGGGTTGAAAACGCCCATCTACAACAGAGCCCCATATTGGATTCTTTTTCTTGCACAACACCTCCGGTTAGTTTTGACAGCTCGCACATGTATATTGTTTACAAAATAAGAGTAGTGCGGAAGTAGTTTCGGCAGTTGAATAGATTATGTTAGTTGCCTGGGTCGGAACATCAGGGTCAGAACATAAATTTCTATCCCATGGTAAAATCACGGATTTCCTTGTCTGGTGTGCAAGAAATTCTATTGTGTTCAGGTGTTCTTACCTTGGTAAACTACATAAGAATAAAGCGCGAAAACTAAAAGTCTTAACGTTAAATTAGATAAAATGAAAATTTTAGGTGCTGTTGTACAAGAAAAAGAAACTGATGTGGGGTTCTGTTGTGTTTCCAAAATAGAAGGTGATGATCAGGAATCGATAACCGATTGGCAATTGTTGTTTGTTAAATTTTCGCGAGTGTCCACACTGTTTCATGTTTTGTGTTTTAGTTTGAAGTAGCGTGCTGGGTGGCTTGATTCCACTGCATTCGTTTGTGATGGCTTTTCTTGAAAAATGATTTTTTTCTATTACGATGAAACACCAGTGGTGAAATACAATATTTTTCTTCCAGAACTAACTTTTTCAGATGAAACAGTTTATCAGGTTATTTTTGTTATGGCTTGTTTGTCTTTGAGTGTGTGTATCGCTAATATTGTTTTGTTTTGGATAGCCATTTAGCCATTTTGTGGTCGATTCCTGATTATTGCCTTCACTTCTATATACATGTAGATAGATAGATAGATAGATAGATAGATAGATAGATAGATAGATAGATAGATAGATAGATAGATAGATAGATAGATATATAGATAGAAAAAATAGATAGATAGATAGATAGATAAATAGATAGATAGATAGATAGATAGATAGATAGATAGATAGATAGATAGATAGATAGATAGATAGATAGATAGATAGAAAAATAGATAGATAGATAGATAGAAAAATAGATAGATAGATAGATAGATAGATAGATAGATAGATAGATAGATAGATAGATAGATAGATAGATAGATAGATAGATAGATAGATAGATAGATTTGGTTTGTTTGATTTAAGAAATAGATCAGCTCTAACTGTGATTTGTTGAGTAATAAATCACAGTTTGGAGGTCAGTTGTAAAGTAGAAAAATCACAAGCGCGTAGCGCGCGTGATTTGTCTACTTACAACTGACCGACAAACTGTGATTTATTACTCAACAAATCACAGACAAGAGCTGATCTATTTCGATTCTAACACGCTGAAAATCGACAATAATGTTGTTGTTTCCTTCAAAATCTCACAACCTTTCGCCATTGTTAGAAGAAATCCCGCTAAAATTATCGACTGAAACTCATGCATTTATATCCTTTTCTTACGTTTTCGATGCGAGAAAATGACGTTACACCGTCTAACGTCAAGGAAATCGACTAGTGACGTCATAAATTGGGAATTTTAATGACGTCAATCGTCACGCTCTTCCGAGCTGTGATTTGTTGCAGAATAAAAAACAGTTATTTTCCATTGCCTAAATAGGCGCGCTGTGTTAGAATTAAGGTTTAACGTCTCCGTCAACACTGTAAATGTCATGTTGGAGACGTTGCTTCCAATTTTGTGGGACTTTTACGCGACATTAAGATGAAATAACATCTCATGCCCTGTCGCCCAATAGGGTTTATAAGCATGGACGGACCGACTCGCACCGCTTTACCTGGGAGATAGATAGATTGCTTTCACTTCTATTTTACATTTTTTTCTAGAACATATTTACCAAAGGTCATGCAAGCAAAGGTTTAGAGCCGTCACAAAGATCAAAGTCTCATCCACGGCAATGTAAGCAAAGACTAACCCATTTCAGACTGGAAACCCCTAAACGGGTATCATGGTAAACAGGGCAGGCCCAGATCAGACGCCGCAGAACGCGGCGGCTGATCAGGGCCTACACTGTTTGCAAAAAGGTCAGGCATTTTCCAATTAAATTTTGAAGAAAACACAACCCGACATCTCTAAATTATGGAATGTACTCCTGCCATATATAAGGAAGAAGGTTCCATTTGGTACAACAAAAAGGTTCAAAGAGCCGTCACATGGTCGGAAGTCACTGTCACAGTCGTGCAAGCAAAGATTAAAGGGTCACTTTAGAGCACGAAGTCTCAACCTTGTTCATGCAAGCAACGATTTAGGAGTCATTATTGAAAATAGAAGTGAAGGCAATGGTCAGGAATCGATACTATTAACCCACAGCTCCCATCAGATACAGCAAAGGCTAAGCAACACAAATATGACACAACAAGACCCTAATGGAAAAATCAAAAGGGGAAAGCCAAAAGGACAGTTACTTTTCCCCAGAAAATGGTCAGTTGGCTATCCAAAAGAAAAATATACAAGCGACACACACACTCAAGGACAAACCAACACAAAAATAAACCGCGACAGCAGAACCGCCTTGGAACGGTCAGTGAAACGAATTCCATTGGGGCTTAAATCGATTTTACGCGCCCGCAATCCTCGCCCTTAATTCCGTCGCGATTTAGACAAATTATTTGTTCAGTCCGCATGAAGGCCTCCTTACTCATCAGTGCAACATCTCCGAGAACACAAAAAATCAAATAATCACAGTGATGAAACATTAGTGAGGAGTCGGCAGCAAGAAACCACTGAAATGCTGGAGCAAAAGAAAACACATAGTAAGACTCCGACGTCTCACGTCTGGTAGTCCGACGTCTCACCTACGGTCATTCTAGCAAATTAGGAGCAAACCTGCCCACTGTAAAAGGGCGGACAACCGATCATGCTGTTTATTGCTTAGCACCCGTTATATCAAATCGTTTTGTACCCGGCAACGGTCTTCTCGAACAGGCAACTTACTGTTACTTAGAATTCTTCTTTTATTGTTAATCAAATTTTGTAAAATACCAGTTCCAACAGTCACTGCAGATGTGTTTCAAAGTTATAATATAACTTTTAAACACATCTGCAGTGACTGTCGGAACCGGTATATTATTGAAAAATTAAGTAGAAATGGTATTGGTAAACAAAGTACGATGAAACGTACATTACGAAAACACGCCTATACAAATACATTGCAAACTTTTCCGCCCCAAAAAAGGAAAATGTCAAGCTGCAAATGTGTGATATTGTTCGTAAATTTGCTCAAAATATCGATTGTGGGTACTCGTTAGAACCGCCTAGATTCAAAATATCGATTGTGGGTACTCGTTAGAACCGCCTCATCGAGGCGGTTCCAACGATTACCAACAATCTATATTTTAGAGCAGAAATAAGAAGAATAAGGTTAACACTGTAAACCCAAGTTTAACTATACAGTTTCACTATAAATAAGTGGGGTTCAAGGGGGTCAAAGTTATGTAGGTGTGTTTTCGTGATGAAAGGCTGATAGGAAATGATGAGTAGATGACCTGATTAAGTTTTTGAAAAAAGTATGAACATTTCTTAAACAATTTCTAGTTAAAATGTATTTTTCTTTATAATGTGTTGTACTAGTTACATTCATCAACACTGTTACAAGCTTAGCATTCAGAACAAAACTGTCACTTTATTTGCTGACTTTGTTCTGTGTTGTGATTTTTAAAGTAGGAGTGGAGGCAATGATCAGGAATCGATACAATTAACCAACAGCTCCCATCAGAGACACCAACATGAAAGAAACACAAACATGAAACAACAGTCCCTAATTGAAACATCAATTACAGCGGAAAGTCAAAAGGACAGTTACTTTCCAACAAAATGGCCAAAAGGCTATCCAAAATAAAATAATATAAGCGACACAAACATCCAAAGACAAACCATAACAAAAATAATTTGCGAACCGCCTTGGAACTGTCAGCGGAGACGAATTCCACTGGGGTGGGGGAGGGCTTAAATCGATTTAACATGACCACAATCCTCGCCCTTACTTCCGTCGCGATTGAGACAAATAATTTGTTCAGTCCGCCTGAAGGCCTCCTAACTCATCAGTGCAGCATTTCCGTGAACACAAAAATCAAACAACCACTGAGATGAAACAATTGTGAGGACTCGACAGCAAGAAACCACTGAAATGCTCGAGCAAAAGAAAACCAACAGTTAGACTCCGATTGGCCCGACCAGAGACAGAGCAGCAGGTACCAACCAACATAAGCCTTTACGTTGGTATTTAATAATGTTCTATGAAAGGGTTATCCTTTGGCAGCAAGGAATACACCACAGAACTGGAAAATATGAAGTGTACATGTTTTCTGGGACCCACATTAAATAACTGTCTGTATTTTGGAATAAATTATGATTGAATCATAATGAATGCCAAGAAATAGAATTAACGGCGATGTACTTTTTTGAAATAGATATATCATGATGAGACGTACTTTCAAATACAGCACGCAAAATTTATATTCTTACAATAGCAATTTATCAAATGAATGAACCGACGTTTGAAGTAGTACATCGTTAGTTGAAAAAAAAAAAATGTCTGGCAGATTCGAAAAGGGTCCTGAATATTATCTGATTTATGATCTTTGACTGCATGATCGTGACCAACTAATAGAGCTAGACGCATAATTTATGTATGATGATACTACCTCAATGTCTGTTCTACATTCGAATGAGCAGCGAGGTCGCTGCGTGCTTATGCACAGTTTCACATGAAAGTTTGCTGCTTACTTATGCGATGTGTCAATTATTTTCAAATGAGCTTGCTAATATAATATTTCAAGCAATCAAAAATATACTTGGCGTAGGGGGTGATTTATTTAGTGCGACAATAAAGGGCGACACAGGAGCACATTACCTGTTTCCAGCATCTAGTTTACGAGGGCTATTCGGAAAGATATGGGACTGGTTTCATTTGTTTGTTTGATTTGAGGTTTAACGTCCCCTTCAACACTGTAAAGGTCATTTTGGAGACATTGCTTCCAATTTTGTGGGACTTTTACCCGACATTGAAATGAAATGACATCTCAAGCCCTGTCACCCAATGAAACCAATAGGGTTTATTAGCATGGACGGTCCGCCTCGCACCGCGGTTCCTGGACAGGCTTAGAACCTCCAAGCGGTTTACCAGTACTAGCGTGCGGGCCGGATTCAGCTCTGCGTGGAAGCATCATGCAGCCCATATATTTCTTCAAGCCCCTATGGGCGGGGGCCAGAGACGGGTTTCATATCTCGATAACTATTTTCCAGATTGTAACGAAAAGTTTTGTTCAAGTAACAAAATACGTTCTCGATTTTCAATTGGTTGTTTTGCGCAACTGCACGTTTAGTCATGTGTTTACAAAGCAACGACCTTGAATGATCGGAGGGACAGCTTAATATGCGAAGATCACTACCTTGTAAAAACGCATGCATGCTTCCTTTTTATTTCGAATTGCCCTCTTAATTTTCAACTACCTTTTTACAGAAGTTGGCAAAAAATACGCAGTGTCTTTTGATTTTACAAGGGTATAAACAATTACATTCATCGGCACTGCTAGCCATCAGATAAATATCGAAAGGGAAGTCGGATTAGTTGTCGTTTCATCTTCTTATATCGTAATGCATATTATCATGAATTACTGGACTTTGCTTTTTCAATGGTCTTTGTTTTAGTAATTATCTCCAAAAAAAAAAAAAGCCTGATTTCCCCGGATGTAGAGATTTTATCCAAGCCTTAGATGCTCTGAATATGCTTCAATTTTCTCTATTTTGTAGTCATTTATTCTTCCGATATTGTACAATAACTTCCTTTTCTATACAAATCTAGTTCAATAAAAATCTAGAAAAAGATTTTAACAGATATTTGGAAGACAAGTTAATAATAATGACGCTGTTTTTCAAACTGAATATACCACAAAAACAGCTAATTCGTACGTCGGCGGTAACTTTCATTACTTTTCGTTTTGTTTTCATGAAAAAAGTAACACTGATCTTCTCCTGTATGTAGGGAGACCTTATTGCTCAGTCCAGCAGTGCATGAGTATTGTGGTGAATAAACCCGTTTTAAGAAAATAACACAATTATTGCTCGGAGTACGTCTCGAACTGAATCTTTCCCCCTTCAAGACACATTATATGACCGATATACATGTATCTTAAAATTGTATCTGACAGACAAAGTACGCTAGGCATTACAAATCTAAGTAATGTCATAGGCAAAGACAAAAAACTAAAAACTGTACTGTTCGAATTATGGCTGCTTAGATCAGAAAATAACATCACGAAAACGCGCCTACATAATTTTGACCCCCTTGAACCCCACTTTTATATAGTAAAACTGGGGTTTACAGGGGAAAACCATAATTTTCTTATTTCTGTTCTAAAATATAGATTGTGGGTACTCGTTAGAACCGCCTCATCCAGGCGGTTCTAACGGGTACCCACAATCTATATTTTGAGCAGAAATAAGAAAACAATCCCAATTTTTCATCTTAAAATTTTCATTTTTTCAGTGATAATGGTTACAATGTATTTGTATAGGCGTGTTTTCGTGTTGAACAGGTTTTAAACACATTGTGTACGGGATTCCAACAAAATCGGCGTCCTCAAAAAGAATCCACTGTCTGAAAAACAAGTAAAGAAAAAGGGTTAAAATTAAAACAACTGAAATCTGAAAACATTTAAACTTGTTTCTTGAGACACGTCTATGATAAATAGAAGACAGCAGTAATTATATCGTAAATCACAGAACTCAATATACCCTTAATTTCCACAGAACTGAGAAGGTCATTTTGTATGACATTTAAGGGGAATGGGAACACCTTCAGGGGAGGCAACTCCTGAAAAAGTATTTTTGTATCCGAAGGCGCCGTTCTTTTGCAGTGTCTTAACCTTTATTGGGCTTTGTGCCGATGGTTCATGTTTCGTCTCGTTTTGTTAGTGACTTTGTGTCACTTTCTCTAGGTGACTTGAGACGGCTGCGTTCTTGGATTGTGGCCTTTCTTGAGTTACCTTTTCTTACTAGTTCCCATGTCAATAGGGGTCAACTTGTAAAGGAAACAATTTGCTCCTGAGGAGCCAATTCCTTCCTTTAAGAGAAGACCCCTTTTTCAGTGGGACAGCAGGGCTTATAGAAAAACAGACAGGAAGTTCCGAAAGTTGTCTGCCTTTGAAAAATGGCGGACAAATCTGTCAGGATTTCCCATTCCCCTCACTTTCAACGGAACTGAGAAGATCTTTTTTGTGTGACAGTTAACCGAACTTAAGGTGTTTGCCAAGAGTGTTCTATGGTTAGATTATAATAGGATGCATTTGTTTTTTAAACCAGTGTGAATATAATAGTTACAGAGTATCGTTTCAGGTTTTACTTCTCCGTTGACACGTTTTAGGTCAGTTTGGAGGCATTGTTTCCAATGTTTAGGAATCTGTCTCTGGTCGGGCCCATAGGAGTCTAGCTGTTGGTTTTCCTTTGCTCCAGCATTTCAGTGGTTTTCTTGCTGTCGAGACCTCACCGTTGTTTCATCGCGTTGGTTGGTTGATTTTTGTGCTCTCGGAGATGTTGCACGGATGAGTTAGGAGGCCCTCAAGCGGCTGAAAAAGTTATTTGTCTAAATCGCGACGGAAGTAAGGGTGTTTGTTATGGGTTGTCTTTGAGTGTGTGTTCTGTATCGTTTATATATATATTTTTTTGTTTTGGATAGCCTACTGGCCATTTTATGGGAAAGTAAGTGTCCGTTTTGCTTTCGGCTATTCATGTTTCCATTTGGGTCTAGCTATTTATACCCCCGGCATACGAAGTATGTCAGGGGGTATATAGTTTTCGTCTTTCCGTCCGTTCGTCCGTTCGTTAGTTCGTTCTTTCGTTCGTTCCTTCGTTTCTTCGTTCGTACATGTACTTCCATCCGTTCGTCAACCTTTACTTTAAACCATTTTGATTGCTCATATCCCCTTAACCACATGTTCGATTCTCTTCATATTTGGTAACGCATATCTCTATAGCATTACCTTTCATATGGGATATCCCCACCCCTGGGTCAAGCCCCTGGGTGGGCTGTCCGTCCATTTGTAGACTTTTACGTCAAAGTTTTGTGTTAACCTTTTTGATTGCTCATATCTCTGTAACCACATGCTGGATTTTCTTCATATTTGGTACAGAATATCTCTATAGCTATACCTTTTATTTGGATAATCTTATTTGCCGGGTTAAGCCACTGGGTGGGCTGTCATACGTCTGTCCTTTCATCAACGTTTACGTCAAAGTTTGCGTTAAACCTTTTTCATTGCTCATATCTCTATAACCATGTGTTAGATTCTCTTCATATTTGGTAAAGAATATCTCTATAGCATTACCTTTCATATGGAATACCTAAGCTCCTGGACCAAGCCCACCAAGAAGCCCCTGGGTGGGCTGTCCGTCGGTTGTCAACTTTGACGTCAAAGTTTTGTGTTAAACCTTTTTGATTGCTCATATCTCTGTAACCACACGTTGGATTCTCTTCATATTTGGTACAGGATATCTCTATAGCAATACCTTTTATTTGGAATATCTAGGCTCCTGGGTCAAGCCCCTAGTTGGGATGTATGTCCGTCTGACCATTCATCAACGTATACGTCAAAGTTTTGGATTAAACCTTTTTCATTGCTCGTATTTCTGTAACCACGTGTTACATTCTCTTCATATCTGGTAAGGATATCTCTACAGCATTATCTTTCATATGGAATATCTAAGCCCCTGGGTCAAGCCCATGGGTGGGCTGTCCGTCCGTTTGTCAACTTTTACGTCAAACATTTTTTGTTAAACCTTTTTGAATCCTTATATCTCTGTAACCACATGTTGGACTCTCTGGTTATTTGGTACATGATATCTCAATAGCACTACCTTTTATTTGGCATGTCTAAGCTCCCGGGTCAATCCCCTGGGTGGGCTGTCTGTCTGTCTCCATTCATCAACGTATACGTCAAAGTTTTGCGTTCAACCTTCATGATTGCCCAGATCCCTGTAACCACATGTTACATTCTCTTCATATTTGGTAAAAGATATCTCTACAGCGTTACCTTTCATATTGAATTTCTCAGCCCCTGGGTCAAGTTCATGGATGAGCTGTCCGTCCGTTTGTCAACTTTTACGTCATAGTTTTTGTGTTAAACCTTTTTGATTACTTATATCTCTTTAATGACATGTTGTATTCTCTTCATATTTGGTATTGGATATCTTTATAGCATTACCTCTGTAACGACATATTAGATTCTCTTCATATTTGGTAAAAAAATATCTCTATAGCATTATCATTCATATTGATTATCTAAGCTCCTTGGTTAAACCTTTGGCGATTTTTTTTCTTATTTATACTGCAAACATTGGTTGTGGGCGCTCGTTTTGACCGCCTATTTGTGACCCACAACCCATGTCCTGGCGCTGATATAAGAAAATAATATATACCCCCGTAAACCCAAGTTTTCTCTATATAAAATGAGGTTAAGTGGGTTGTTCATTTCATGGATTTGTTCACGTGGTGATAACTCCAGGCGTTTTTTTTTTATTGCTTTTGTGCCTGTGGCGCGTTTCCTTCTTTCCGTGTTTTGCGCTGGCTGTTTTCATTTCGTGCGTTTCTTTTATTATTATTTTAGATGACGCTTTCATCCGGGATAGAAGTGATGGCGATGATAAGGAATCTATACAATTTCCTCATGCCTCCCACCCAAGGCATCGAAGAAAAAAGAAACACGAACATGTCTGAACATGTCATATGTAAAAAACACCCCTCTCAACCCCACTTTATATAGAAAAACTAGGGTTTACGGGGGTAAATATCATTTTTCTTATTTCTGCTTCAGAACATAGGTTGTGGGTACCCCTAAGGAAAGGCGGATCTAACTAGCACCCAAAACCTATGATTGGAGTAAAAAAAAGTTCCGAAATGTTTAATTAGCCACCATTTTCATCACGAAAACATGCCTATATAATTTTGACCCCATTGAACCCCACTTTTATACAGTTAAATTGGGGTTTCCGGGGGTATACCTTATTTTTCTTATTTCTGCTCTAAAATATAGAGTGTGGGTACTCGTTAGAACCGCCTCGATGAGGTTGTTCTAACGAGTGCCAACAATCTATATTTGGAGCAGAAATAAGAAAAATATAACAATTTTTCATCATAAAAATTTCATTTTTTCGGCGATAAAGGTGGCAATGTATTTGTATAGGCGTGTTTGCGTAATGTGGAAATATGAAAGAATGTATTACATAATACGTATCTGTTATCGTAATGAAATAACTTCACTTTATCATATGAATAAAAATAACGCCATGTAATAAATTAGATAATCCACTAGTGAATTGAATATACAAATTAGTTACATATGCCACGTAGCGTTACATGGAGGAGGAGACATTTTATTCAAAATTCCAAAAGGCTATAAAGCCCTTGTGGATATAAATATATACATATAATGTGATGCCGATAACAGCATGTACGAGCTCCTTAACGACGTCACGTTTACTAATGACTGAATATTTACATTTTTGTAAAACTATCACGAATAAAAAGCGTTTTAAATGTCAGATGATAAATAAAATATTCCATTCGTGCTCATGTGTTGTTGAATGTATCAAAACTCGTTGAGGAAAAGGGAGAGAATGCTCGACGAAGCCTTGCATTTTATCCTTTTTTCTCAACTCGTTTAATTGATTCAATAATATATGAACACGCATGTTAGATCCTGTATATAATGAAAAACGCCAATGTTTAATGATAAAAGTTCTACTAAGCAGACATATTAAATGCACATATAATGCTGAAATAATAGATCTTACATGAGTGTTCATGTATTTTTGAATTTATTAAAAGCGTTGAGGAAATGGGATAAAATGCGAAGCTTCGCCGAGCATTTCATCTCTTTTCCTCAAAGAGTATATAAAATTCAGTAATACGGCCCCGCCCATCGGAGTTTGAAGAAATATATTGGCTGCATGATGCTTCCACGCAGAGCTGAAACCGACCCGCACACGAGTACCGGTGAACAGCTTAGAGGATCTATGCCTATCCAGACAAAGCAGTGCGAGTCGGCCCGTCCATGCTTATAAACGCTATTGGTTTCATTAGGCGACAGGTCCCACGAAATTGGAAGCAACCTCTTCACAATTACCTTTACAGTGTTGATGGGGACGTTAAACATCAAATCAAACAAGCAAATACACGAGCACGAATGCAAGTTTCTACTTATCATATAACATTTAAAATGGAAGTGAAGGCAATGATCAGGAATAGGTACAATTAACACACAGCTCCCATCAGAGACACCAAAGGGAAAGAAACACAAACACGAAACAACAAACCCCAATTGAAACATCAATAGCGGAAAGCCAAAAGGACAGTTACTTTCCCATAAAATGGCCAATTGGCTATTCAAAACAAAAACAATATAAGCGATACTAACACTCAAAGACAAACCATAATAAGGATAAAGCGCAACTGAAGAATCGCCCTTGGAACGATCAGTGAAACGAATTCCAACGGGCGGGGGAGTGGGGGGGGGGGGGTGGGGGGTTGGGGGGTAAATTCGATTTTACGTGGCCAGGTTCCTCGCCCTTACTTCCGTCGCGATTTAAACAAATTATTTGTTCAGTCCGCATGATTGCCTCCTTACTCATCAGTGCAACATCTCCTTGAACACAAATAATCAAACAATTACAGAGATGAAACAACGGTGAGGACTCGACAGCAGGAAACCGCTGAAAGGCTGGAGCAAAATAAAACCAACAATTAGACTCCGATGGACCCGACCAGAGACAGAGCATCAGGCACCAACCAACATTACATAGTATTAAATCTCTCTAATTCTCAGTAAGCCTTTACGCTGGAACCATCATAGAATATGAGACCTGACCCACCGGCTTGCAATTAAAGAGGGAAGCAAAGTTGTTAACCGTGATTGGGTTAACTACCATGCATGCAGTCTCTCGTATAACATTTATGTTGTACCCAATCTTTTTATATCGAAGAATGATTTTACGAAATTGGGTGCTGAAGTAATTGCGGTTATACATCTTTATGAATTTATATACTAAGTCACAATAAAATTCGGGTTCCGATAGACCTTGATGCAGAAGAGATTCAAGTCAAATATTGAATTTTGATATTAAATCAGAATGACGTCTATAAAAAAATTGAAAAGGCTTTGCGCAGTTGATGGCACCGATAACCCTGATTAAGATGTTTAGCAGTTAACAATTTATTACGAGTGTTGAAAACAGTTACATGACTACACACTCTGGCAAATCGAATTAATTGCGAAATATAAACGCCATAGGCTGGCGCACGCTATCAATGATATTTCCACTGACATTGACTCAGAAATAAGACTGTTCGCAGACGACTGTGTTTGTTACCAGAAAATTAGAGATACAAATGAATCACTGAACCTTCAGGCTGACATAGATAGATTAGGATGTTGGGCCCGAAAATGGGGCATGAGATTTCAGCCAGTTAAATGCAATATTATGCAGATAACTAGGAAGAGATCTAATAAAGTTGAGGCTTCTTACACATTCGAGGGAACGGTCCTCGAGAATGTGGACTCCATTAAATATATTGGAGTGACAATCACACACAACTTGAAATGGAATACTCATATTAGCAACATGTGTACTAAGGCAAATAGAACGCTTGGTTTCCTGAGGCGAAATCTTCATCAGTGCACTCAGGATGTAAAAGAGGCAGTATATAAAGGTCTTGTTCGCCCAGTCTTGGAATATGGTAGTTGTATCTGGGACCCCAGTGAAGTGGTCCTTAACGATGAAATTGAGAAAGTTCAGAATAGGACTGCTAGATTTGTAACAGGCAATTACTGCTTTGAAACTGGGAGCATGACTGGAATACTTGAAAAATTAAAATGGGAGTCTCTAAAGAAAAGGAGAAAAGACAGTAGGCCCATCCTTTTATACAAAGATCTAAAGGGTGCTGCCAGCATTTCAACAGATGACCTTGTTCCCCCAGCTTGACACTGTAGAAATCACCATTCGTTTGCGTTTCAGACCCTTACAGCAAGAACTGACATTTATAAAGAGTCTTTCTTCCGCAGAACCATTAGGGATTGGAATCCCTTTCCGATTCGATTATTTCGACAGCTGAAGGTGCTGATGATTGTGTAGTTAAATTTACCGCTTTTGGTTAGAGCTGGGGATTAACTTCTCACATCACAGATTCTGGTGTATGAATGCCATTTGACGTGTCACCAGTAATAATTCTGATTCTGATTCTGACGTGGAACATCCCCATCCGAAAACGGAAAATTAACAATCTCAAAATCAAAATAATCGCGTTTTTCATAAATTTTGCAAGAAACAAACCCACCTACAATAGATAGATGTAAATCCAAAAAGGGAACCTCGGTATCAGAAGAATTTGCGTCATTTAATTGAAGTTCCGGGGGATAAATTTGACTGATCAAGCCATTGAAATAGGTATTGTCAATATTTATAAATCATCCAAATATCTAGAAGTCGAGCTGAAAGCTTCAATGATTTCAGATTGGTTTTCAGCAGAAAGGGAAAGCATAAAGTCTCTTTCATAACAAAACAAAAGCAGATCAGCCACAAGGGGTGCGCAAAAAGTACCCATCGGAATACCCACATCTTGTCTAAATAACTTAGTACCAAACCTTATGTAAATATTGTAAGTAGAAAGATGAGAGTTTCACACACTTTCTGACACGACCATAAAGAATATTTTTATGCTCTTCAGAAGTAAAAAAAAGCATTTCTTATATTACATGCAAGATAGAGGGAATCTTCCCTATGATATTTCCATTCAATTAAATCATTAAGTTTTTCTTTCATAAGATTATGAGGGAGTGTAGTGTAAAGGGTGCAAAAATTAAATTAGACCGATTTGAAGCACGAAAACGTCTGAATTTCAATTATTTAAAACTTCATTTGATGTTTTATAGACCAAAAGAGATTTCTACCTGATCTTTCGAAGACTTTGTCGCAATATTTTATCACATGTTTTTGATGGCAGTTAAACATGAAGTTAATATTTTAGAGGGTTCAGTGGTGGTACAAGAGCTTGAATTTGCAATAGAACGTGCTTTGTTAGGTCTTTTATGAAGTTTAGGTAACCAATATAACGTAGAAAGCTGGCCTTCTGTAACACAGACAGCAAACGTGGTGGCTGAATGACAAATGTGATCATCACCTAATGCACTCTCTACACCGAAAGGCTGCAGTTCATAGGCCTTAGTACCACCAAGTTCTTGCTGAAGAGTGTTAACATAGTGAAGCAGTCAAACGACCACATTGTTAGCGGCCTTATCTGCTGAAGCCAAAACAAACTTCTTATGAAATTCTTGAATACCTAGTCTAAGGCGACGCAGAGACGCCCCAGGCTTAGAAGGCAAAACAAACCCGCACTCCGAGAACAAAAAGGAACGCGTTTATTCACCAAGGTTCCGTTCTTCAAGAGCTTTATGCTCAACATACTCTCGTTTACACCACCGATCACCAAACTCAATCAAGGCAGCAGCGACGTCATCCCCACATTTACCGAAATCAATTTTAGAAGGAAATCGTTATTATCGGTCCTTTATAAATCATATTACGTATCCTAGAATCAGGAATAATTTTTAAATTGCCAGTAATAATACGAGTGATCAGCAGCAGGATAGCGAAATAGAAGTGGCGGCAATGATCACGAATTAATACAATAAACCCACAGCTCTCATCAGAGACACTGAGTTTTTACAATCACAGGTATCAGGAGTGTTAGTGTCAATATCAAGATCAGAAACAAGTTTATTGAAATTAAAAATGATATATCTAACACGTTCATTGTATTTATAGCAAATTATGGGTGTTTCAGCATTTTGAAAATAAACAGGAATGGGTGAAATAACTGAACTGTCCCGGAACATACTAGGTAAATCTATAAAAGCCAAACCCTTATTAACGAAGGATATGTTGATGTCATGACGTTTGTCATGAATCATTTCAGAATCGATGGAAAGACGAAGAGCATGCTGAGTATAACCTCTAGTTAAAAGAGCAGCATCGTATAACTGATGAGAACTGTCGTAGAATTTATTCGTCCCGGCGTCCAGAATCCGTAATACAGAAATGGGTAATAAACTTTGAAAAGCACGCATTGAGTGGCGTCCAATTAATTTAATTAGCATTAAAAACATTTAATTCCCGAATATTTTACACAAATGTTAATATTCCGACACAGGTACGGTACACGCGACGTCGTTAAGGACGTCGTGCGTGTAACGTAACGGGACGTATCTAACGAATTTGCATATTTAATCCAGTAGTCGACAACCGAATTTATTAAATGGCATTATTATATTCCCAAACGCGACGTCATATGATAAAATGCAGAATAGAACCAGGTTTGATACTTTTGTTATGTAACACGTTGGCCATTTCACGTGCCTCTTTAATAGACCGACAGATGAATTCTCTGATCTTTACAACTAATTACCAATCAAGAAACTGATACAAATGTACAGGGTTGCAACCTCTTTCAGAAAGGCAGCCTCGATAGCCCAGTGAATAGCGACTCATGATCAAGTTGCCACCAGATGCGGGGTTTGACTTTTGGCAAGACACATAATGCCACTGCTCCACTCCACCCAGGTGTAAATGTGTAGTAGTTGTGTAAAAGTCACTGCCTCTCTTTCTCGCGCGTGATAACATCCGAAATGTGTGTTCGAGAGCGATTCAAATAAGCTTGAAGCTTTCATCGCAATCGAACTAAAATAATTTAGTATAAAGTAAAGGCTTGCAAGAGAAGACGAATTCCAATTTACTTCTTGAAATTAACTTTAGATATTGATTCGTGACTTGTGTTCTAGGTTGCTGATTACATGTGATCAAAATGTCACAGTTTATTTTCACAATGTCTCCCCCGGACGGTCATGATTTTTTGCAGTTTTGCAGCCCTTAAAGAATGGAAACTTAGCATTTTGAAACACGTAAATAAACGCATTTCGTTCTGTTCTCAAAACACAAACGTATTACCTCCTAAAGCCCCTAGTTGAGATTGTTTCACCCACCGTTCCAAGGCGGTTCTTCTGTCGCGGTTTATTTTTGTTATGGTTTGCCTTTAGAGTTTGCATCGTTTATATTATTTTGTTTTGGATAGCCAATTGGCCATTTTGTCGGCTATTTATGTTTCCATTAGGGTCTGTTGTTTCATGTTTGTGTTTATTTCCCTTTGGTGTCTCTGGTGGGAGCTGTGGGTTAATTGTATCGATTCCTGATCATTTCCTTCGTCTCTATTTTACGTCATCTTAAACTAGTCATTCAAGAATGTCATACGAAGTATGTTTTGGCGCCGGAAGGCAAGGTCGCAATCAATGTCGTCGCTGTTATACGTCTCCACTACCCTGCAGGCACGTGACGTAATTGTGACGTCATATCAACATCGGTGCAACGTCATGACGTTTATGCAACGCCACATCAACGTCGGCGCAACGTCGTGACGTTGCATCGACCTTGATTTGACGTTGCCCTAGCGACCAAGGCCTATGAACTACAGCATTTGGCTGAAAGAGGTTTGTATTAAATGAACAAATATGTCATTCAGCCACCAAAATAGAAGTGAAGGTAATGATCAGGAATCGATACAATTAACACACACCTCCGATTAAAGACACCAAACAGAAGGAAACAATGTCATGAAATAACAAGACCTTAATGGAAAAGCAAAAAGGACATTTACTTTCCCACAAAATGGCCAAATAGGTATCCAAAATAAAAACATATAAGCAATACACACATGCGAAGACGAAGAAATAGATGGGCTGTATGGTGCTTCCACGCACAGCCGAAACCGACCCTCACACGAGAACTGGTAAACCGCTTAGAGGATCTAAGCCTGCCCAGGTAAAGCGGTGCTTATAAACCAAATTGGTTTCATTGGACGGCAAGGCTTGAGATGTCATTTCATCTCAATGTCGAGTAAAAGTCCCACAAAATCGGAAGCAACGTCTCCAAAATGACCTTTACAGTGTTGACGCGGACGTAAAAATCAAATCAAACAAACAAACAAACATGCGAAGAACTATAACAAAAATAAACCTCGTCAGAAGAACAGGTCTGGAGCGACCAGTAAAATGTATTTCACTGGGTTCCTCGCCTTTATTTCTGTCGTGGTTAAAACAAATAAAATGTTCAGTCGGAATGAAGGCTTCCAAACTCATCAGTGCTACAAATCCGATCAAATGAAAACAAAAGGATTACAGTGATGAACTAACGATGAGGACTCGGCAGCATGAAATAACATAAACACTGGAGCACTAAAAAAACCAACAGTTAGACTCCGATGGGCCCGATTAGAGACAAAGCATCAGGTACCAACCAACATGACCTAAACTTTAAGGAAGCTTTTACGCTGGAACTATCATAGAATTTGACGCCTGACCCACAGGCGTGTAATTGAGAAGGGAAGGATAATTGCCAACCGTGATTGGGTTAACTACAGTACACGCAGGCTGTCGTATAACATATACTAAGGGAAACAAGAAACGCAACATTATGATTTTTGGCGAGAAAATAACCATATTTTTCTGGTTAACAATAGTTTTAAATTGTACTATCTAACCGTGAATGAACCATAGCAAAAAACGTCTGAGAATTGTAAACGTCCCGGAGTTGACGCTTCCATATTTTACCAACCCCATAGAAAAAGAACTGCACAAAATTGCATTAAAATCGCAAAAAGAAGAATGGTGTCGTGTTTGTAACACACTATACGCGTTGAGACTCGATTCACCGGAAAGGAATGAATAAAGCCAAAATTCCGGTACTTGTTTCGACGTTGACGTCATAAACGGCAGTGTGCAAAAAGCGCATGAAAGACGCAATTTTCCGTTTGAGTACGGGTTTGGATGCTAAAAAAGCTTCAATGTTGTCTACGCCAGATAACATTTCCGTATACAGATCGTTTAGCCACAGTCAACACCCTAAGAAAGACGTTGAATGCACTTCTTTGTCATTGCGCGTATGGTTATGCATTAACTGAGTTTGAAACAAGTTTATCCAAATGTTCTTTAACTTTTTATGCTGGTCCATACTCGCACTTTGTAAAGTCGACGTGAAGGGCTTTAAAGCCGCAAAAAAGCATCCATAAGTCCGACATGCTGACGTCAACGTCACATTGATTGGTTTAAAGTGATTTTCATATACGACATGTAACGCATTATTTCAAATGACGTTTTCAGTAATAAAATAACCGCAAAAATAGTCAGTTCATTATACAAGATATAGAAATTATAAAACGTCAGCAATTTACGCAGACATTCAAGAATACACCTGTTGCGTTTCTTTTTTCCTCTAGTATATATGTTGTGCCCAATCGTTTAACATCGAAGAAAGGTTTAAAGAATTCGGTGATTGAAGTCATTGCAAGCATATATTTTTTTCTGAATTTAAATACTAAGTGACCATAAATTTCGGGCTCCTTGAGGCCTTGTTGCAGGAGGGATTCAAGTCAAATATTGGATTTTAAACTAAATCGGTATGAGGCCTAAAAACTCAGACAAGAGGTCCATGATGGCCCTGAATCGCTCACCTGGCCCATACTGTGCAAATATTTATATGTACCAAATGGAATCGCCCTCCTTATATCCAACAGGAGTCCATTTCAAAATTAAGGGGTGTCAGGTTGTGTTTTTCTTCAATATACTGAGCTTTGGGCAAACAGTGGATGCCCTAATCAGACGCCCGCATTCGGGTTTCTGGTACTAAATGGGTTAAGGTGGACTGGAGGGTTTGCACAATTTTGGATGACGGTGACCCTAGGAACATTTCTATAAAATGATTTCAAAATCAGTCTAGCTGTTAAGGAGAGAAGAAATTTAAATGCTTTTTAATTTTCATCACGTGAACAAGTCCGTGAAATGAACACCCCCTTACACCCCACTTTGTATAGAGAAAACTGGGGTTTACGGGGGTAAACATTATTTTTCTTATTTTTACTCCAAGAATTAGGTTGTGGGTACTCGTTAGAACCGCCTCATTGAGGCGGTTCTAACGAGCACCAACAATCTATGATGAAAGCAGAAATAATAATGTTGTTATATTTTTTACCTAATATTTATCATTTTCTGACACCATGTTGGACGCCATTATTTCTTACGGACATGTGTTCCTAATGAGAAGCAAATGTAGCAATTTTGTAAGAAGATCACCCATGCAACATTCCTGTAAAATTATTTTCAAATCAATTAAAGTGGTTTAGGATAAGAAGTCGTTTAAAATTGTTTTTGTTTTGTTTTTTCTATTTTAGCTCTGGTGGCAATATTCATCCAAAAACATTACTGTAATATTATTCTGGTTAAGAAGGAGGTGATGTTTAAAGATTTTTTTTTCTATTTTTTTTTTACCTCTGGCAGCCAACGTTTTCATCAAAGTGAAGGAGTTAGGCAATTTTGGTTGAGGGTCAGCCAAGGAATATTCCTGTGAAAATATTTTGAAAAAGGGCCAGTGGCGTTTTAAGTTTTTTTTTTCTATTTTTAGCTCCGGCGGACCAAAACCAATACGAAACCATCCTGTATAGCGGACAGGTACCAGTTAGACGTTTATGGTAGAAGGTCACCCAATGAACATTCCTTTAAAATTATTTCAAAATCCGTCCTCTAGTTAAGGTGAAGCCGCTTAAAGGAGCCCTTGCGGTCATTTTGTTTATCCGAGCGAAACGGTTAGGGAAAGTTTGAAAATAGGTCACCAAAGGAATATTCCTGTGAAATTATGTTGGGATTGGACCAATTTCTTAGGAGGAGATGGCGTGTAAGTTTTTTTTTTACTTTTTTTCTATTTTTTTTTTTTTAATTATTATTATCACTTTTAGCTCTGTTGGCCATCTAGCGGATCGGAACAAATTAGGCAATTTTAGTAGGGGGTCACCGAAGGAAAATTCCTGTAAAATTATTTTAAAATCCGTTCAACTGCTCTCGACGAGATGTATTTTAATTACATTGCGACAGACGATAAGTTTTCTAGTTTAGCAATGGCGGCCATCTTATTCATCCGAACGTAACGATTTGGACACTTTGGTAGAGGATCACCCAAGGAATATTCCTGTGAAACTATTCTGAAGTTAGCCTAGTAGCCTAGGATGATATGGCGTTTTATTTTTATTTCTATTTTTTTATCTTTCATTTTCTCTATTTTTAGATCTAGCGGCTATCTTGTTCAGCGGACCGAAATCAATTAGACAAATTGGGTAGAGGGTAACCCAAGGCACAATTTTTTGAAAATTATTTCAAAATCCTTTTATTTGTTTAGGAGCAGATGTCTTTTAAGTAAAGTATTGACAGACGGACTACGCACAACGGACGAAGGACATCTAGCGGGCACAAAAGCTCACCTGTCACGTAGTGACGTGGTGGGCTAAAAAGGCTTTACGTAGGTTATGATACCGATAAACCTAATTAAAATTTTAGCAGTTAACAAATCATTACGCGTGTTGAAGTCAAACACATGACTAGATCCTTCGCAAATTAAATAAATTGCGAAATATAAACACCGTAGAATGCTGAACGATGACTATCACCATCCAAGAAAGGAAAATTTCCAATCTCAAAATCAAAAACAGCGCATTTGTCATAAATTTTGCAAAAAAAAAAAACCCATCTATAATATATAAATATAAATCCAAAAAAGGGCTTCGGTATCAGAAAAAAATTGCTTCTGATGAAGGTCTGGGGGTTAATTAAAATGATCAAACCATCAAAGCATGTATTGTCATTATATAATAAATCATCCCAATATCTTGACGTCGAGCTAAGAGATTTCCATGAGTTCCGAACGGTTTTCAACTGAAAGGGACATCATGAAGTCTCTTTCATAATAAAATAAGAACAAATCAGCCAAAAGGAGCTGAAACCACATTTTTCTAACTTTCACAAATGAAGTATTATTTTAACTGAAAGACAGTTTACTAAGCATTCGATTTTGTCACAAGTAAGGCTGACACGATCAATATGTTAATCGACTAATCGATCGATAAATTCCAGAAAAATGATTATCAGTACTAATTTGCCTGTAATCGATTATTTGAGAATTACACTTGACTATCCAAAGTTGTGCCTAAAATACTCGATGAGTGGTAAATAGTGCAGACCCTGATGAGACGCCGCGTTCTGCGGCGTCTCATCAGGTTCTACACTGTTTGTTCAGGCCTGTCTGTTCAAATACATATGGTAAAGTATAACATATGGTTGGAGTCATGCGTAGACAGAAAGCTAGACCACTAAAATTATGAAAAAATCTTCAGTGATTATTAATAGATTATCAACCGCAATGACAGGACTGATAATCGATTATCTTTTTGGCTCCGATTAGACAGCCCTAGACTCACAAGTGGCAACTCCAAACTGTGATTTATTACTCAACAAATCACAGCTAGATCTGATCTTTTTGTTAAGTAGTTTAAGTCGTAGTACCAAAGCGTTAATCCAAAATCGTAAATCCATAGACAAAATGGCAAATATCAATGTTCGGATCAACAGACATGGACTCAAGAAGTGTGTAATCAGGCGTCCGCGAATATTAAGCATTACTTGGTAAGCAAGCTTCGCCCACCATGCCCATCGACCCGAACGAAGAAAAGGTGTAAATGCCGGGAAGGGTATGTCCGAGATTTTGGAAGTCTTCCTATGGCTTTCTATTGGCAAACATATCAGAAATAATTCTTGAAATGGCCACATTGTACGGATCCACAAGATCATGGTGCCTCCCATAAAACTTCTTTAGTGTTGATACCAGTTTGGTTTTTTGATACCCCTGGCATAACAACCTGGTAGTGAGCACCTTCCCACGTTCCATAAAGTCCTGATACTTTGAACAGGCTCTAGCATAACGGATTAACTGTGAAACGTAAACTCCATATGCTGGTGCAGACGGGATATTACTGCTCAGGAAGGGAAAGTTAACAATGGGAAAATTGAAGTCATCTCGTTTATCGTACAGCCTAGTAGTAAGCTTTTAAATGAAACATAAAGTACGAATGACACGAATCCACGCAGAAGACAAAACAATACATGATCCAATATCATTTAGGCATTACGAAACATGAAACAAACGGCCGCCTTGGGACGGTCAATAGAAACGTCCGATAATTTAACATAGATTGCTTAGAAGCTATTTTTGCTAAAAAAAGACTTTGTTTAACTCGATCAATGCAAACTCTGTTATACAAACAAAAAACATGGCCAGCAGCTGTTTGTTAAGAAATGAACTTGACCTTACCACACTTAAGAAATGAAAGTAATTTATTTAACGTTCATGTAGTATAAATAGCATCGAGTCACAAGTAATAGGATGTTATTCGTTCTTTTCTGGACGTCATTTACGATTTTTTTTCTGCAGTTCATAGACGAATGAACGCAGTGGGTCACGTGTAAAGTAAATGAACCAGGGGTTCATGTAAACTTTGCTAGCGACCTACTGTCGTTCATACTTTCATGAAAAACAGAAAAAAAAATAAGTTTATTTTCTATATTTACATTATTTGCCCCTCATCACTGGGCGATATGCTTGTAGGGCAAACTTTTAAAGCTGAAAAAAACATTTACACTCTGTTTTTCGACAAAGAGCGGAGCAGCGTTGACGTCATCAACGCTCGTAGAGAACAATGGTTTAGAATGACGTCACTTAACGTCACAGAAAATCATGTGATTCGATGCGTTCATGGAAGTATGAGCGTAATTGTTTTCTGTAAGTTTACATAAGACTTTACACGGGAAATGTAAATATTCCGATTAACGTTCAGAATTGTTGGACTTATATCTCTTCCGCAACTGCGTCAACGGTAGTTAATCCATTTCAAGGAATTTATGACAACAATCTTCTGATGTGAACTACTTTCACATTTATTCGCCGGTTGAGTTAAATTTTGTACGTGTATATTCACAATGTGTTGTAGCTGTTCGAGACGTAAATATAATTTTGGTCAAGAAAGGGTCAAGGTCACTGTTGCTAAGAGCATAATAATCTTGTGATGCGAACTTCTTCCTGATGCTCTGTCTCTGGTCGGGCCCATCGGAGTCTAACTGTTCGTTTTCTTCTGCTCCAGCATTTCAGTGGTTTCTTGCTGTCGAGTCCTCACCGTTGTCTCACCTCTGTGGTTCTTTGATTTTTTGTGTTCACGGAGATGTTGCACTGATGAGTTAGGAGGCCTTCATGCGGACTGAACAAATTATTTGTCTAAACCGCGACGGAAGTAAGGGCGAGGATTGTGGCCACGTAAAATCGATTTAAGCCCCCCAGTGGAAATCATTCCACTGACCGTTCCAAGGCGGTTCTTCTGTGGCGGTTTATTTATGGTGTTGTTTGTTACTTACTGTGTGTATCACTTGTGTCTTTTTATTTTGGATGGCCATATGGCCATTTTGTGGGAAAGTAACTGTCCTTATGGCCTTCCTTTGTTAGGTTTCCATTATGGTCTGGTCGCTTAATGTTTGTTTTTCTTTCCCTTTGGTGTCTTTGATGGGTGGAGTAAGTTAATTGTATCGATTCCTGATCTTTGTTTTACTTCTACTTAGCTAGAGAAAAGCTTTAAAAAATCTTCTTGTCTGAAACCAGAAGGCTCAGGTGTTTGATATTTGGTATGAAGCTTCGTTTTGTGGACGTTTATCAAGATTATTCAAATTATTGCTCTGGGGCCAAAAATGCCCCCTACCTGGGGCCCCTGGGTTTTACATTGACTTATATAGGTACAATCTTAAAACAATCTTCTCCTTTGAAACCGCAAGGCCCAAGTCTTTCACATTGGAGAAACAGTACAGTGGGGATATTAGTATTTAAATTGTCTTATTTGTCTCTAAAAGTAACAAGAGGGTCATGATGGCCCTAATAGCTCACCTGATCCACGGGGTAACAATTGGGCCCCTGGGAGAGCCATTTTTGGCCACGGGCTATAATTTCAATTCTCGTAGTTGTGGTCTAAAAAGGGAGGCTTCATACCAAATATCAAAGACCGGAGCCTTCTGGTTTCAGACAAGAAGATTTCTTTGGTCGGGCCCCTCGGAGTCTAACTGTTGGTTTTCTTTTGCTCCAGCAATTCTGTTGTTGTATGCTGTCGAGTCCTCAACCTTGTTTCATCTCTGTAGTTTTTTGATTTGTATGTTCTCGGAGATGTTACACTGATGGGTAAGAAAGCCTTCAAGCGGACTAAACAAAATTAGTGTATACCGCGACAGAGGTAAGGGCGAGGATTATGGCCATGTAAAATCGATTTAACCCCCCCCCCCCCCCCCCAGGAATTCTTTCCACTGATCGTTCCAAGGCGGTTCTTCTGTGGCGGTTTATTTATGTTGTTATTTGTTACTTACTGTGTGTATCACTTGTGTCTTTTTATTTTGGATGGCCATTTGGCCATTTTGTGGGGAAAGTAACTGTCCTTATGGCCTTCCTTTGTTTAGGTGACCATTATGGTCTGGTCGCTTCATGTTTGTGTTTCTTTCCCTTTGGGGTCTTTAATAGGTTGAGTAAGTTAATTGTATGGATTCCTGATCTTTGTTTTACTTCCACTTTAAAGGTTTTCCTTATATCAGTCTATATAAATCTTGGAGTCCCGGGGCGGGGCCATGTTTTGACCCTAGGGCTATAATTTGAACAATCTTGGTAGAAATCCACAAGACGAAGCTTCATGTCAATTATCAAAGACTTTGGCCTTCTGCTTTCAGACAAGAAGATTCCAAATGTTTTCATTGCCTTGACTTGTATTTCCTAGGGCTATAATTTGAACAATTTTGATTAAGGTCCACTAGATAAAGCTTCACACCAAATATCAAAGACCTGGGCCTTGCGGTTTCAGAGTAGAAGATTTTTTTTAATTTACCTATATAAGTCAATGTAAAACCCGAAGGGTCCCGGGGCGGAGGCATTTTTGGCCCAAGGGCTATGAATTGAATAACCTTGGTAGAGGTCCACACCAAAAATCAAAGACCTGGGTCATGCAGTTTCGGAGAAGATTTTCAAAGATTTTCGTCGAAGTACCAGTCTAAGAAAATGCATGTGTGATTATATGGCCTTATGCGTTAATACGGAATAACCAAAGAACCCCGGGCGGGCACATTTTTGGCCCCAGGGCTATAATTTTAACAATCTTGGTAGAGGTTCAGTAGATGAAGCTTCATACCAAATATCAAAGACCTGGGCCTTGTGGTGTCAGAGAAGTAGATTTTTAAATATTTTCCCTATATAAAACCAAAGGGCCTCGGGGTGGGGGCATTTTTGGCCCTAGGGCTATAATTTGAATAATCTTGATAGAGGTTTACTAGATGGAGCGTCACGCCAAATACCAAAGACCAGGGCCTTGCCGTTTCAGAGATGAAGATTTTTAAAGATATTCCCTATATAAGAATAGAAGTAGAGGCAATGATCAGGAATCTATACAATCAACCCATAGACAATGTAAAACCAAAGGCCCCCGGGGCTGGAGCATTTTGGCCCCAGGGCTATAATTTGAACAATCTTGGTAGCAGTCCACTAGATAAAGCTTCATACCAAATATCAAAGACCAGTGCCATCCGGTTTCAGAGAAGACATTTTTTGAAGATTTTCCCTATATATGCCTATGTAAAACCAAAGGCAATTATCGCACTAGGTCTATAATTTGAACAAGCTTGATAGAAGTTCACTAAATGAAGCTTCACACCGAATATCAAAGAACTAGGTCTTGCGGTTTCAGAGAAGAAGATTTTTAAAGATTTTCCCCATATAAATCTATGTAAAACTAAATCCAACGGGCCCTGGAGCGGGGGCATTTTTGGCACCGGGGCTACAATTTGAACAGTCTTGTTAGAGGTCCAGTAGATGACGCTTCATGTCAAATACCAAAGACCAGGGCCGTGTGGTTTCTAAGAAGAAGATTTTAAAATATTTTCCCTATACAAACCTATGAAAAAACCAAAGGGCCCTGGGCCGGGGGCATTTTTGGCCCTTAGGGCTAAATATTGAACAATGTTGATAGAGGTCAACTAGATGAAGTTTCACACCAAATATCAGAGATCTGGGCCTTGCAGTTTCAGAGAAAAAGATATTTAAAGATTTTTCCTATATAAGCCTCTGTAAAACCAAAGGCCCTCAGGGCGGGGACATTTTTGGCCCCAGGGCTATTATTTGAACAATCTGGTAAAGGTCCACTAGATGAAGCTTAATACCAAATATCAAAAGCCTGGGCCTTGTGGTTTCAGAGAAGATTTATCAAGTTTTCAGTGAAAAAAAATATTTTAGCTCCTGTGACCTAGATGTGCAAGAGCCGTAACCATTTGAACAACATTGCAAGGGGTCCAGCTAAGGATCATTCCTGTGAAGTTTGGCCAAAATCCGATCAGTGGTTTAGGAGATGTGGTTTGAAGAATTGTTTACGGACGCACGGACGGTTGCATGGACGACGGACGAAAAGTGATCGCAAAAGCTCACCTTGTCACTATTTGACAGGTCAGCTAAAATTGAATGTTGTGGGTACTTGTTGGAACAATCACAACATAGAATTTCACGGGTATCCATAACATCTCCTTCAAAAAATCAAAAATATTATCATCATTTTCTCATCTTTTCTTTTTATCTGAATCGCAAATACTGTCTGGCATCATGAATGAGTTCAGATCCCATGGGCAGTAAATTTGTCTGTTAACCAAGTCATCTACATCTACCAGTCATGTGCTGGGATCTGCAGGGTCGTACGAACATCTGTCTCAATCTGGCTGTCCAAGAACAGATCCAAATCAAAGTAGCTGCCTTAAGGGTACACAAGATGCATGTCAAAGAAACACTTCTTTAACTGACAATGTTTACAAATGACATGCAACCAGTGTCTTTCATGGGTGTGTCCTGATCTATCGCCGTTGGTCCCAAGTCAGGCTCTAACGGCTCTCTTCTTCAACCAGATAATGAGTCTGCTGTACGAAAGGCTATCAATCGAATTTGCCATCCATTTCACTCATTTGCCGCAGTTTTCGTTCATGATTAGACCATCATCTATTAATAGACAAATCAGCTGATCTGCTGCACAGCGTCAGGCAAATTATTACCAAATCGTTCTACTTTCTTACCTTGGAATCGATCCAGGTCATCGGGGATATATTCCTTATCGTCAAATGAAAACATTAATTCTAGTTTCCACTCCAAAACAATATTATTAACTCTGAATTACGCGAAAAATGATCCAAATACAAGAAAAATGGCAGCTGATCATGAAATTGGAAATCGATTTCTGAGTGTATTCATCAGTGTGATTGACAGGTTAATGTCTGAGGCTCCAAATGGCGTGATACTTGTAAGTTTTCTGTTAAAAGAAAATACTGTCATTAAACCCATAAAAATTAACCGAAAGATAAAATGTAATAACTAGATTCAACTACGCACTCGTTTTTTTATCAGATTTGTACCCCCTCAGGAAAGAAATCCCGTATTTCAAACCAAAAACTGGAATAACCTCTATTTAAACTAAACTATAGGTCATTTTGAAGATGTTGCTTTAAATTTTTGTTGGACTTTTACCCGACATTGACTCATTGAGATGAAATGACATCTCAATCCCTGCCACCCAATGAAACCAATAGGGTTTATTAGCATTATTGGTCCTACTTACACAGCTTTGCTTGGGCAGGCTTAGAGCCTTTAAGCGGTTTACCAGTACTCATGTGGGGTCGGTTTCAGTTCTGCGAGGATGCATTATTCAGCCCCTTTTTTCAAGCCCTGATGGGCGGGGCCACAACCTTCTATAATATGTGTACATATGATTTTTCGGTATTGATGCTTTGTCGAAATTCACCATTAACAGCTGAACTTAACAAAAGATTGAGAAAGCAGTTTCCATCACCTGGTACCCTGAATTTGGAGTAATCAGTACCCTAAGAACAGACTGGCTTCCTATACAAACGTGAAAGAAAGAACGAAATTTGAAAGTGGCAAGATAAGCAATCGTGGAATGGATTGGAAAAAACTGAATTAACTGTGCTTGCGTATGGAGCATGGTAGCTCAGTAGTTAGTGCAATTGCCTATCATGCTAGAGTCCCCCGGTTCAGTTCCGGGCAGCGGTAAGACAAGATGTAAAAAAAACAAACAAAAAAAAAAACTTCAAGCTCATGTGTCGAATAGTAACGCAGCCGGAAGGTAAACAGAAGACCGGTACTTGATGTTTTTATTTTGCGCCAACTGTCAGACAGTTTGTCTATGAAAATGCAATAAGCGTAGCTGCAACATGGATCAATAATGGAAAAGCAGTCATCGTGTCGTTTTTAAAGAATCCGAATTTACAGTTTTTATTTATTTATTTATTTTTATTTGGTCGGATACGACAAAAAGTAATACATACGTAATTAAGTAGGCAGCATTTATGATCAACAAAAGGAAATAAATAAAAAAGTGACAGTCATGCAGTGCGCCTCACCGGAAGTCTCGCGTCTCGCGAGAAAATTGAAACACTACGACTTTTTTTACTGCAGCTGACAACAACAACAACAACAAAAACACCAACACGTGTGCTCGTATACGCGCTACCTATAGTCGGACACGAGTCCGGACGACATCGGCGGATGCCGAAACATCGGCCGATGCCTTCGGCATCCGCCGACTCATGTCCGTATAAACTATAACAAGGCAATGCTGATCATACCTGAATGACAACGTTAAATCACGCGAAGGCCCCGTGAGCATTAATTTTAACGCACTTCCGTATGTAACGCGACGTTTGATTGGATAACATCAAACATTTGCGACAGTAAATCCTGCGCTATACTGTCCGAAATCCGACGCCATCATGTAAAGTCGCGTTTTATTGGTTGGTAGTTGGTTTTACGCAGCTCACTGCGCTTGCCGTTTAGGGCAAAAAAATATTTTTAAACATAATAAGTGCATTAGTGCATTAGAATGGGGATAAAAGAAAATTGTCAATTGGGGAGGTAAATCGTCGGTAATTCCGTCGCAAATTCCGTTTTACGGCTCCGCTGACGCGTCGCCGTAAAACGAAATTTCCGACCTTAAAACCGGTCAGCGGAGGCGTAAAACGGAATATGCGACCGTAAAACCGACGATTTACCTCCCCAAATAACAATTTTGAATACAGTTTATCCCCTTAGTGACATCAACTTTACCATGAATTAATTCCTATGGAATTGGATTATAGTGTCGTTATGTCGTCAACGACGGGCTTTCGGTGTTAAGGTGAATGAATACACCTTCAGGGGAGGCAACTCCTGCAAAAGTTGTTTGTCTCCCATGTCGATAGGGGTCAACTCTTACAGGAATGAATTTGCTCATGGGAGGAGCAAATTCTTTCCTTTAGGCGTAGTCCCCATTTTCAGTGGGACAGGGCTTATAGAAAAGTGAACAGGAAGTTACGAAAGTGGCCTCCCTATTCTTCCAGGTGTTCCCATTTCCCTTTAAGAAGAAAATTATGTACACTTATGTTTTCACTTTTAGCCCCCCTCAAACCAGATTCTTTTACCCTTAACGGATTGAAATAATGTTAATATAAGTAATAACGTTTATTTATTCAACGTGCATCTGTGTGTTGTTTTGTTGACGGGGAAGCAATCGTCAAGTGTTTGACAAATTCGTTTTGTTAATTCTGTTGTCTGCGGAATAGATTACGTGCATAACAGTTTCCCTAAATTTGCAAGTCAAATCATTGTTGACTGTCACGCCATTACCACTTATATAAATGCGGAGTGGTTTACTGACAAAACATCTTGCTGTCAATATTTAAGACATGGGAGCGCATGAAATGATTGTATATTTTTTTCATTGTGTGGGGCGCCGTTATACTACTTATTCTCTATGTATAGATATCCATAATTATTTAAGGATGTCCATAAATGGAATGTGATATCGATAATTCGAATTATGGCTATCCATAATTATTTATGGATATCCATTATCATTTATGGATATCCATAGTTCGAATAAATGATATCCATAATTTGAATAATGGATATCCATTAAACAATCTGAATGCATGATATTCATAAATTGAATTATGGATATCAATTATTCGATTTATCGATATCTATAATTCGAATATGGATTTCCATTATTCGGCTGATTTATGGATATCATGAATTCGAATGATGGATATCCCTAAATCAATTTATGGGTATTCATAAGTCGATTTATGGATATAATTAATTCAGATCGATTTATGGATATCCATAATTCTAATTATGGATATCATTAATTCGAATTATGGATATCCATAATTCGGTCAATTTATAGATATAACTGATTCGTATTGGATATCAATAATTCTATTTTGCAAATAAATACAACACTTAATGACTGAAACCAAAGGCTTTTGCGATAAATAATGGATACCTAGTATAGATATCATTAATTAATCCCGATTCATAGATTTCCATATTTCGATTTATGGATCTATGTGATTCGAATAATGAATATCTATTATGCAGCTGATTTATGGATATCCATAATTCGAATTATGACTATCCATCAATCGAATTATGGATATCTATAAATATTGATTAAAATGTAAAACCGCACCCCATATCAATGGACTAACAGACTGTGCTGGTTGTCTTTTGTTGTAAGGGCAAGTATTGTGGGGACGTAAAACCAATTTACGCCCATCAGTTATTTCTTCGGACCGTTCTAAGGCGTTACCTCTGGTGTAATATATAAGGTATTGTCATTAAATGCCCTGATTATATTTCATTATTTTGGACAGCCAATTAACAGTTGCTTAGAAATAAAAATGTCTTTTTGGTTGTCTAATTGTTTCGTTTAATCATAATATCGTTGTGCGCCGTTTTGCCTTTTCGGTGTCTTTGGCGGAGGTATTAAGAAATTGTACCGATTCCTCCTCATCGTCTTAGCTTTTCTTTTGTTTTCCGCGCGTTTGAAACAACTTCAAAACAGACGATACCTTTGGACAATGGTCCTTTAATTCATCTTGTACCAATGAAATAGTCAATCATTTAGGTTTTCAGAAGGAGATTTTAAGTGAAATGGCTGTGGTGTCTGATCTCGACCTGCACAGTTTGCCAGTGTAACATTACGCTATAAAAACCCCTGCGACATAGTGCATTTTCTCACATCTCCATAATGGCTACTTTTCTGATGAAAATCTGTGATATGTTTTCTTATTTTTACTCCAAATATAGCTTGTGGGTGCTCGTTAGAACCGCCTCATTGAGACGGTTCTAACGAGTACCCACAACCTATATATAGGAGCAGAAATAAGTAAAATAATGAATATTCCGAACCTGTTCACGTGATGCGATTGTTGGTGTTTTAGTACATTACGATAACACATCCGTGAGATATAATGCATTTTCATACCTCAAAAACGGTATTTTTTCTGGTGAAAATGTGTGATATTTTTCTCATATATACTCCAAACAAAGGTTTTGGGTGCTCGTTAGAACCGCCTCAATGAGGCGGTTCTAACGAGTACCCACAACCTATGTCTTCGAGCAGAAATAACGAAAATGATGTTTACCCCCGTAAACCCCAGTTTTCTCTGTATAAACTGGGGTTTAGGGGGTCTTCATTTCACTGACTTGTTCAAGTGATGATAAAATGGGTCAAATTGTTATTATGCCAAATAGAACAAGAAACGGAAGTTATATAAATGTTCTGTAGATTGTAGACTTCAACTGCATATATGTTATAAATGCTAATTACCATGATTTTTAGCCCATAGGGGCTTGAAGAAATATATGGGCTGCATGATGCTTCCACGCAGAGCTGAATCTGGCCCGCACACTAGTACTGGTAAACTGCTTAGAGGATCTAAGCCTGTCCAGGAACCGCGGTGCGAGGCGGACCGTCCATGCTAATAAACCCTATTGGTTTCATTGGGCGACAGGGCTTGAGATGTCATTTCATCTCAATGTCGGGTAAAAGTCCCACAAAATTGGAAGCAACGTCTCCAAAATGACCTTTACAGTGTTGACGGGGACGTTAAACCTCAAATCAACCAACCAACCATGATTTTTAACATTTTTAGTTTCAGTCGTTTCAAAATTTGTTTTGCACTATCCAGTGGATCAGCATTACACGTACAGTATCACAAAAGGAAATGCAGGAGGCCTTCATTCGGACTGAACAAATTATTTGTCTAAATCGCGACGGAAGTAAGGGCGAGGATTGTGGCCACGTAAAATCGATTTAAGCCCCCCCCCCCCCCCGACCGTTCCGAGGCGGTTCTTCTGTGGCGATTTATTTATGTTGTTGTTTGTTACTTACTGTGTGTATCACTTGTGTCTTTTTATTTTGGATGGCCAAATGGCCATTTTTGGGGAAAGTAACTGTCCTGATGGCCAACTGCATAAATGTTATAAACGCTAATTACCATGATTTTTAACATTTCAAGTTTCAGTCGTTTCAAAATTTGTTTTGCACTATCCAGTGGATCAGCATGTGTGTATCACTTCTCTCTTTTTATTTTGGATGGCCATATGGCCATTTTGTGGGAAAGTAACTGTCCTTATGGCCTTCCTTTGTTTAGGTTTCCATTATGGTCTGGTCGCTTAATGTTTGTATTTCTTTCCCTTTGGTGTCTTTGGTGAGTGGAGTAAGTTAATTGTATCGCTTCCTGATCTTTGTTTTACTTCTACTTTACACGTACAGTATATCAAAAGGAAAAGCAGGGTTATTTCTAACATTCATTGTAGTAGGAACAACAGCGGGTCACGAGAAAAATAAATGAACCGCAAAATGATTCTTTCAAAGGATACTGTTGATCCGATGTCGTTTATACTTAAATGAGCGTTAAATAAATCACATTTAGTACCTACATTTACATTCTTTTCTATCCATTATTTGTCGGAAACTTCTATAAATAGCGGAACAACGTCCTTCACATCTTGACGGCATAACGCTTCCAGCGTCCAATATTATTTCAGAGAACCATGCTTTGTTCTTGTTTTGTTATGAAAGAGAACTCATGATGTCGCTTTCCGTTGACAATCAAACTGAAACCGGAGTCTAAGTGTTGGTTTTCTTTTTCTCCAGCATTTCAGTTATTTCTTGCACACCAGACAAGGAAATCCGTGATTTTACCCTGGGATAGAAATTAATGTTCTGACCCTGGTGTTCCGGCCCCAAATCGTACATAATCGCGTGTTTGATAAATGCACTGGTTGATTACAACCTCATGTGCGGCGTCGTCATGCGTGACGCCACTAAACATTCCTGTTGTGTCATCACAAAATGGCGGACGTCGGTAACCGAAGTGACAGCAGCATTAAAAATTCGCCATAGAAATGGAAGGTATGCTAGAAAAAGAATCAAATATGGGTGTGAGGGGTGGATAGAAAAAATCCGTCCCTCGGGATCACTGTCTGGCATCACTCGGCAAGCCTCGTGATGCCGGACAGTGTCCCTCGGGACGGATTTTTCAATCCACCCTTCACACCCATATAAGATTCTTATATTCCCGCACATCAGTTATTTGTCGAGTCCTCATTGTTCTTTCATCTCTGTTATCGTTTGGTTTTTATGTTCTCGGAGATGAACGACTGATGAGTCAGGAAGTCTTCATGCGGATTGAACAAAGCCTTTGTCTAAACCACAACAGAAGTTAGGGCTTTAGGGCCGCGAGGACTGTGGCCATGTCAAATCAATTTAAGCGTCCCCAGTTGAATACTTTCACTGACCGTTTCAAGTAATTTGGTCTTCGCTGTGGTCGATGTGGTCGTTGCCTGACGGATTCACTATGTTAACACTCTTCAGCAAGAACTTGGTGGTACTAAGGCTTATGAACTTCGGCCTTCAGCTGTAGAGAGGGCTTTAAATTATTGGTTTAGACTCATATTGTAGACAGGTTTTTAATTATTTAGACTCCATTTTGATTTATATCAGTCATTGTATCGACTGCCTTTTCGAAATTCGCAAAATTGCAGTATGTTTCCTCTGGCTTTCTTTGCCGGATCATTACAGGGTCACTGATGAGGCTTTATTAGCCGAAACTACGTAGTATGACCCATCTTCTTTCTTATGAATGTTTTCATTGCTCTTAAAGGAACTCATTTTTGATTTTTATTTGCCTTCACTGCAGCTGGTGTTGTGCCGTGTGGCGGCGGTAAAACGTCTCCCCGTACATCAACCATAGTGCAGTTTATATTTTACTTTTGGTCCTTTGAGATCAGCGTGAATATTCTGAGAAATCAGAAATAAATTAATGGTTTAGACTCATATTCTAGACAGGTTTTTAATTATTTGGACCCAATTTTGATTTATATCAGTCTTTGAATCGACTGCCTATCCGAAATTCGCAAAATTGCAGTATGTTTCCTCTGGCTTTCTTTGCCGGATCATTACAGGGTCACTGATGAGGCTTTATTAGCCGAAACTACGTAGTATGGCCCCTCTCGTTTCTTATGAATGTTTTCATTGCTATTACAGGAACTGATTTTTATTTAGTTGATGACCACATTTAACATTCAGCCACCAAGTTTGCAGCCTGTGTTACAGAAGGCCAAGATAAGCTTCCTACGTTTTATTGGTTACCTAAACTTCAAAAAAGACCATACAAAGCACGTATATTGCAAATTCAAGCTCTTGTACCACCACTGAGCTCTCCAAATTATTAAATTCATATTTGACTGCCATCAAAAAGCATGTGATAAAATATTGCGACAAAGTCTTCGAAAGATCAGGTTGAAATCTGTTTGGTCTATAAAAATATAATGGAGTTTTAAATAAAATGAAATCCAGGCGGTTTCGTGCTTCAAGTCTGTCTACTTATGATTTTTGCACCCTTTACACTACACTTCCTCACATTCTTATAAAAGAAAAACTTAATGATTTAATTGAATAGACATTTCAAAGGGAAGACTCCCTCTATCTTGCATGTACTGTAAGAAATGCTTTTTTCATTTCTGAAGAGCATAAGAATTATACGTTATGGTCATGTCAGAAAGTGTGTAAAGCTCTCGCATTTCTACTTGACAATTTTTACATAAGATTTGGTACTAAGTTATTTAGACAAGTTGTGTTTTCTGATGGGTACTATTTGCGCACCACTCGTAGATGATTTGGTTTTGTTTTGTTATGACAGAGACTTCATGATGTCCCTTTCTGCTGAAAACCAGTCTGAAATCATTGCAGCTTTTAGCGCCACTTCTAGATACTTGGATGATTTATTAAATATTGATACTACCTATTTCGATGGCTTGATTAGTCAAATTTACCCCCAGAGCTTCAGTTACATAAAGCAAACTCTTCTGATACCGAGGCCCCGTTTTCGGATTCACATCTATCTATTGTAGCTGGGTTTGTTTCGTGCAAAATTTATGATAAACGCGATGATTTTGATTTTGAGATTGTAAATTTTCCTTTTTTGGATGGTGATGTTCCTCGTGCGCCATCCTATGGCGTTTATATTTCGCAATTAATTCGATTTGCCAGAGTGTGTAGTCATGTAACTGACTTCAACATCCGTAATAAATTGTTAACGGCTAAACTTCTTAATCAAGGTTATCGGTACCATAAACTACGCAAAGCCTGTTCAAAATTTTATAGACGTCATTCTGATTTAATTTCTAAATTCAATATTGGGCTTAAATCTCTTCTTCAACAAGGTCTATCGAAACCCGAATTTTATGATGACTTAGTATACAAATTCAGAAAAATATATAACCGCAATGAATTCAGCACCCAATTTCGTAAAATCGTTCTTCGATATAAAAAGATTGGGTACAACATAAATGTTATACGACAGACTGCATGCATGGTAGTAAACCCAATCACGATTGACACCTTTGTTTCCCTCTTTAATTGCACGCCGGTGGGTCAGGCCTCAGATTCTATGACGGTTCCAGTGTAAAGGCTTATTGAGAATTAAAGATATCTAATTCAAGGTAATATTGGTTGGTACCTGATGCTCTATCCCTGGTCGGGCCCTTCGGAGTCTAACTGTTGGTTTTCTTTTGCTTCCGTATTTTAGTGGATTCTTGCTGTCGAGTCCTCACCGTTGTGTCATCTCTGTGGTTGATTGATCATTTGTGTTCACGGAGATATTGCACTGATGAGTTAGGAGGTCTTCATGCGGACTGAACAAATTATTTGTCTAAATGGCAACGGAAATAAGGGCGAGGATGAGGCGGTTCTAACGAGTACCCACAATCTATATATTGTGGCCACGTAAAATCGATTTAAGCCCCAAGTGGAATTCCTTCCCGCTGACCGTTCGAAGGCGGTGTTTCTGTCGCGATTTATTTTTGTAATGGTTTGTCTTTGGGCGTTTGTGTCGTTTGTGTAATTTTATTTTGGATAGCCTATTGGCCATTTTGTGGGAATATAACAGTTCTTTTGGCTTTCCGCTGTTGGTGTTCACATTAGGTCTGTTGTTGCATGTTTGTGTTTTTTCCCCTTTGGTGTCTCTGATTGGAGCTATGGTTTGATTGTATCGATTCGTGATCATTGCATCAACTTCTATTTCGAAAGCCAGTTTCCATTATTGAGAAAGTACCTGTCATTTTGGCTTTTCGCTAGTGTAATCCATAAGGGTCTAGATATTTCATGTTAGTGTTTCTTTCCCTATGGTGTCTCTGATGGGAGGTGTGGATTAATTGTATCGATTCCTTGTCAGTGTTTTCATTTCTATTTCGCTCCAATTGTTTTGTGATATTTTTCTTCAAAGGTAAAACTTCCCAAATTTACAAATGGCCATAATTCGAAGTATATTTTTATTATTTATTATGCCAAGGTTCTAGCAGCATGTTTTTTTCTATATATATTTTATGGCCATTTGAAAAGTTATTTTTTGGCAATCTTCTCAGCAAAATATTTCAAAAGCTACTGGAGCTAAAACCTTGAAAGTTGGTGACTGGTTTGGTAGTGATGAGTAGATGTGTTGATAACCAACTTAATTCCGAAAAATACTTTATTAGAAATGCCCCTTTGTAAATTTGGGCATTTGAACAGTGTATGCTTTGTGATACATAGAATAACTTTAGAACTATGTACGCAAGGGTTTTCATTTATGGGTACCTCCGGGAAAAATAGCTAAGGCATATATTTTGCTTGTCGGGATTATGCCCCTCTCAATAGTTTTGCCCTTTGGATTTTATGCTGAAATCTTGTCAGCAAGTTATCTAAAAACCTGTTGGAGCTAGAGTCTTGAAAGTTGGTGACTGGCTTTGTAGTAACGCGTAGATGCCCTGAGTGACTTTTTAATGAATTCCCCCCCCCCCCCACAAAAAGAAACCTGCTTGAGTTTTGGCCCTTTGTAACTTTTGGCATTCGTGCATAGCATGCTTTGTGATCCATAGCATTGCTTTTGAACTATGTATGATAAGGTTTTGAAATTTCATATCTGGATTCCTGATGTAAAAAAAAATGGCGACGATCATATTTTATCATTGAGGGTATGCCCCTTTTAATGATATATATATCATCTTTTCAGCAAAATGTCTAAAAATATTAGAGTTAGAGCCTTGAAAGTTAGTGAATAGATTGGTGGTGATGAGTAACTTTTGACTGAATTCCAAAAAAAGTTCGTTCGCTCTTTGTAACTTTTGGGCACTCGTACAGTGGAATCATGAGTATAAGTCTACAATTGAAAAATAGATGTGAAGGCAATGATAAGAAATCGATACAATTAACCCAAAGCTCCCATCCGCGACACCTTAGGGAAAGAAACACAAGCATGGAATAACAAGACCCTGATTGAAACACCAATAGTGGACAGTTACTTTCCCACAACATGGCCAGTTGGGTATCCAAAACAGAAAAAAATATAAGCGATACACACACTCAAAGACAAACCATAACAAAAATAAACTCCGACACCGCCTGGGAACCGTGAGTGTAATGAATTTCACTTTGGGGTGTGGGGGTGGGGGATGGGGCTTAAATCGATATTACGCAGCCGCACTCCTCGCCCTTCCTAAAACATCTATAATACTTCCGTTTCTTGTTTTTATTTTGTAACTCTAGTGACGTTATGATATCATCTGTAGTAAACATATTTTTCTCAACCTGATTGTGCTCGTCTATTGCCCTTTGAATAAAATTGGATGTAATCTTGTTAGCAAAATATCTCAAGAACTATTTAAGTTTGGGCCTTGAAATTTTTTTTGTGTATTTCTAGTGATCAGTAAATGAACTGATTAGCTTTTGTTTGAATTTCGAAAACTCCTTATGAGTTATGGCCATTTGTAACTTTGGCAATTTGTAAATTGCATGTATGCAGGGATTTTGAAATTTCATATTATTGTGGATTCCTAATGAAAAAAAAAATGCTGACACATATTTTATCATCCGAATTGTTCTCCCTTCTTGAGTTATTGCACTTTGAAAACATTTGAATGAAATAATTAATCTTGTCAGTAAAATATCTTAAAACCTGTTGAAGCTAGAGCCTTGAAAGTTTATAAATGGATTAGCAGTGATAATAAGTTAACCTGATTAACCGTTTGAATAAATTCGAAAAAAAAAATGGATGAAAAGTAGAAGTAAAACAAAGATCAGGAATCGATACAATTAAATTACTCCACCCATCAAAGACACCAAAGGCAAAGAAACACAAACATGAAGCGACCAGACCATAATGGAAACCTAAACAAAAGAAGGTCATAAGGACAGTTACTTTCCCACAAAATGGCCAAATGGCCATCCAAAATAAAAAGACTAAAAAGACACAAGCGATACACACAGTAAGTAACAAACAACACCATAAATAAACCGCCACAGAAGAACCCCCTTATAACGGTCAGTGGTAAGAATTCCATTGGGGGTCTTAAATCGATTTTACATGGCCATAATCCTCGTCCTAACCTCTGTCGCGGAAAACACTAATTTTGTTTAGTCCACATGAAGGCTTTCTAACTCATAAGTGTAACATCTCCGAGAACATACAAAAAAAACTACAGAGATGAAACATGGTTGAGGACTCGACAGCATACAACAACAGAATTGCTGAAGCAAAAGAAAACCAACAGTTAGACTCCGAGGGGCCCGACCAAAGGCGAAGCATCAGGCGCCAACCAACATAAAGAACACTAAAATAAAATAAAATTCCATTTATGCTTTTACGCTGGAACCGTCATATAATCTTAAGCCCGACCCAGCGGTGTGCAATCAAAGAGGGAAGCAAAATTGGCAACCGTGATTGGGTTAACCACCATGCATGTAGTCTGTTTTATAACATTTATGTTGTACCCAATCTTTATATATCGACGAACGATTTTATGAAATCGGGTACTTAAGTCATTACAGGCATGTATTTTTCTAAATTTATACACTAAGTCACCATAGAATTCGGGTTCCGATAGACCATGTTGCAGAAGTGTTTTAAGTCCTACATTGAATTTTAAGACCAAATCAGAATGACGTCTTTAAAACTTAGAAAAGGCTTTACATCTAAGTGTAGATAATATTTTCTTGTCCTTTGGGATCATTGATTCCATTGTGGAATTTTGAAAAAGTCTGAGGGCCACTGATGAGGCCTAATTGCCCGAAACTAGCTAGTCTGGCCCAGAAAACATATACACTCCATACTTTTCAGTTCTGCGGTGTATTCCTTGCTTCCAAAGGATAACCATTTTATAGAACATATTTAACTTCACTACTGATAAACGCGATGACTTTGATTTTGAGATTGTGGATTTTCCTTTTTTGGATGGTGGTGTTCCTCGTGCGCCGTCCTGTGGCGTTTGTATTTCGCGATTGATTCGATTTGCTAGAGTGTGTAGTCGTGTGGCTGGCTTCGGCACTCGTAATAAATTGTTGACGGCTAAACTCCTTGGTCGGGGTTGTCGGTGCCGTGGGCTGCGCGGGGCCTTTTCGGGATTTTGTGGACGCCGTTCTGGTTTGGTTTCGGGATTCAGTGTTGGACTTGGGTCTCTTCTGCGGCAGGGTCTGTCGGAGCCCGGGTTTTATGGTGACTTAGTATTTGGATTCAGAAGGATGTGTAACCGCAATGACTTCGGTACCCGGTTTCGTAAGGTCATTCTTCGATGTGGGGGGATTGGGTACAACATGGATATTATACGACAGACTGCATGCATGGTAGTTAACCCAATCACGGTTGGCAGCTTTGCTTCCCTCTTTAATTGCACGCCGGTGGGTCAGGCCTCAGATTCTATGACGGCTCCAACGTAAAGGCTTATTGAGAATTAGAGAGATCTAATTCAAGGTAATGTTGGTTGGTGCCTGATGCTCTGTCTCTGGTCGGGCTCATCGGAGTCTAACTGTTGGTTTTCTTTTGCTCCAGCATTTCAGTGGTTTCTTGCTGTCGAGTCCTCACCGTTGTCTCACCTCTGTGGTTCTTTGATTTTTGTGTTCACGGAGATGTTGCACTGATGAGTTGGGAGGCCTTCATGCGGACTGAACAAATTATTTGTCTAAATCGCGACGGAAGTAAGGGCGAGGATTGTGGCCACGTAAAATCGATTTGAGCCCCCCAGTGGAAATCTTCCACTGACCGTTCCAAGGCGGCTCTTCTGTGGCGGTTTATTTTATGTTGTTGTTTGTTACTTACTGTGTGTATCACTTGTGTCTTTTAGTTTCGGATGACCATATGGCCATTTTGTGGGAAAGTAACTGTCCTTATGGCCTTCCTTTGTTTAGGTTTCCATTATGGTCTGGTCGCTTGATGTTTGTGTTTCTTTCCCTTTGGTGTCTTTTATGGGTGGAGTAAGTTAATTGTATCAATTCCTGATCTTTGTTTTACTTCTACTTTTCACTACAGCTGGTGTGTGGGAATGTGTGGCGGCGGTAGAACGTCTCCCTGCCCTACATCATAGTGTAGATTATATTTTCTTGTCCTTTGGGATCATTGATTCCATTGTTGAATTTTGAAAAAAAAATCTGATGGTCACTGATGAGGCCTAATTGGCCGAAACTAGCTAGTTTGAACCAGAAAACATATACACTCCATACTTTTCAGTTCTGCGCGGTATCTTTGCTTCCAAAGGATAACCCTTTTATAGAACATATTTACGTAGTTTATGATACCGATACCCCTGATTAAGAAGTTTAGCGGTAAATAATTTATTACGAGTGTTGAAGTCGGATGCATGACTAGACACTCTAGCGAATCGAATTAACTGCGAAATATAAACCCCGTACGATGTCGCACGAGGAACATCACCGTCCAAAAAGGAAAAATTGCAATCTCGAAATCAAAACGAAATCATCACGTTAATCATAAATTTTGCAAGAAACAAATCCATCTACAATAGATAAATGTAAGCCCAAAAAGGCGGCCTCGGTATCAGAGAAATTTACCTTGTTTAACTGAAGTGCTAGGGGATAAATCTGACTGATCAAACCATCAAAGTAAGTATTGACAATATTTAATAAATCATCTAAATATCTAGAAGTAGAACTAAAAGCTTGAATAATTTCAGATTGGTTATCAATGAGAAGCGACAACATGAAGTCTCTTTAATAACAATACAAGAACAGATCAGCCACAAGAGGTGCGCAATTCGTACGCATCGGAATACCCACAATTTGTCTAAATAACTTAGTACCGAATCTAATATAAATATTGTCAAGTAGAAAGGTGAGGGCATCACACACTTTCTGACATGACCAAATTGTTTAATTCTTATGCTCTTTAGAAGTGAAAAATGCATTTCTGACATTACATGCAAGATAGAGAGAATCTTCTCTGTGAAAAGCCCATTCAACTAAATCATTAAGCTTTTCTTTTTTAAGATTATGGGGAAGTGTAGTGTAAAGTGTGGAAAAATTGTAAGTAGACAGACTTGAAGCACGAAAACATCTGGATTTCAATTTATTTAAAACCTCATTCGATTTTTTATAGACCAAAACAGATTTCTTCCTGATCTTTCTTGTCCTTCAATTATGGCAATTTGAAAAGTTTGTCATGAAGGGACAAGCATCTTGTTGAGGGTAAAGTATGTTACGAACCCCATTTCTAGCTCAGAGTTATGTCAAATGTTAATTATGTCTTCTACCTATCGATGGCTATTCAATCACTAAACACCAAGGCTCTAGCTCCAATATATCTTTTTTAGATATTTGATGTCAAGTTAAAGGTGCATTATTGAGCTACCGGGTCTCATTTTTTCTGGTTTTTATCTTCAATGCATACTCAATACTCTATCTCTAGTCGGGCCCATCGGAGTCTAACTGTTGGTTTTCTTTTGCTCCAGCATTTCAGTGGTTTCTTGCTGTCGAGTGCTCACCGTTGTCTCACCTCTGTGGTTCTTTGATTTTTTTGTGTTCACGGAGATGTTGCACTGATGAGTTAGGAGGCCTTCATGCGAACTGAACAAATTATTTGTCTAAATCGCGATGGAAGTAAGGGCGAGGATTGTGGCCAGGTAAAATCGATCTAAGCCCCCCAGTGGAAATCTTTCCACTGACCGTTTCAAGGCGGTTCTTCTGTGGCGGTTTATTTATGGTGTTGTTTGTTGCTTACTGTGTGTATCACTTGTGTCTTTTGATTTTGGAAGGCCATATGGCCATTTTGTGGGAAAGTAACTGTCCTTATGGTCTTCCTTTGTTTAGGTTTCCAATATGGTCTGGTCGCTTAATGTTTGTGTTTCTTTCCCTTTTGTGTCTTTGATGGGTAGTGTAAGTTAATTGTATCGATTCCTGATCTTTGTTTTACTTCTACTTTGTCATGTGTACACTTTTGCAGCAAAATACAGCTTCATAACTTTGTGAAAAAGGTCGTTTTCATTCGTGTTTACCCTTCGCTCTGAACATGTGTTCGGAATTTCTGTTCTAAAAATAAATCTGTCACTTTACACATACATGGCGGCCGTATCGTCTCTGAGTGCCGTTACTTATGGCATGGTATTCAGCGTCATATTTTTTCCGATTCAGGCATGGCCTAAGCAAACAAGGCCAAAAATGAACGTCGAATAACGTCATATGTGGGGATTCTATTTTTGTCACGAACTAAAATAGATCTAACTAGTGTTCGAAACCTAGTTAGGGAATCCCTCTCAAACTCATTTACCTGTCATCATAATTGTTCGCATTTTTGCATAAAATGCATTCATTTCTAGCTCTAATGATGGTTGAAATATTTTGCTGACAAGGTCAACAAAGCTAAAAATTTACAAAATGAAATAATGCAAGTAGTATTTTCAAAATTTATTTCAGAAATAGATCAGCTCTATCTGTGATTTGTTGAGTCACATATTCCTCACTACCAATCCATTTGTCAAGGGTCAAGCTCCAGCATCGTTATTTTTCAAATATTTTGTTGATAATGTTTCATACTTAAATTTGCAAAGGGTGATAACTCTATAAAGGGGCATAATCCTGATGTGCTAAAAAAGATTTCAACTACTTTCTAAATATTAATCTATATCTGACACTTCACATTACGATAACACGCCCGTGTGACATAGTGCATTTTTTCATATCTCCGAAACGGCTACTTTTCCGATGACAATCTGTGATATTTTTCTTATTAATACTCCGAACATAGGTTGTTGGTGCCCGTTAGAACCGCCTCATTGAGGCGGTTCTAACAAGTACCAACAATCTATGTCTTGGAGCAGAAATAGGAAAAATAATGTATACCCACGTAAACCCCAGTTTTCTCTATATAAAGTGGAGTTTAAGGGGGTATTCATTCCACGGACTTGTTAACGTGATGAAATCCATAGCATACACAGGTTCCAAGTTATGCTATGTATTAAAAAGCGTGGCGAACGGGCGGACAGACGGACGAACGGACAGTCCAATATGCCCCTTTTTCGAAGTTGGTCGCATCAAAACTATCATTTCGAGATATGAAATAATGTGCCATGCCACACGGATGTGTTTTGTTATGTATTAATTCCACCTTGGAATATCATAAATTTTGTTTTATATTTTCAGGCAAACTTGTTCCGTACCTGGAGAACACAGTCGCGCATGCCTCAGTCCTCACTATTTTGGCAATTAGCATCGAGCGATATCGTGTTGTATGCTATCCTTTAAAAGGCGTGACTGAAAATTACAGGAAAGTTGGAAAACTTGTTGTCATCATTTGGATTATCTCGGCAGCTGCTAGTGTGCCGTGGATTTCTATGTCTATTTACAAAGATTCCGTGTATAAAGATGGAACACCATTGAAGGCATGTAGGACCTATCTCTACTTACACTGGCATAAAGCTTACATTGTGATACTCACAGTTATTTTCTTTATATTGCCTTCTTCGATTCTCTTCGGTCTTTATTGCAAGGTATGTTATGTGTTGCAACTGGCGAGAAAGGAATCTATTCGTCTCGGCCAAACAAACAAGTACAAGGATAAGAAGCGGTTAAAACGACAGGTTATTAATATTTTAACAACAATTGTGCTCCTGTTTTTCATATGTCACCTGCCTTACCGTGTTCTTGGTATCTGGACAACATTCGACACAGGGAGAGAACTACAGAGACTGGGATTCGAGACATATTATAATATTTTGTATTCTTGCAGAATCATGTTTTACCTCAATCACGCTGTGAATCCTATCATATATAATTTCGTATCGACCAAATTCAGAAATGCGATGAAATACATGTTCACGGGTCATACGCGGTATGGGTCTCTGATATCGAGTCATCAACAGAGGCAAGCGGCGGAAAACAGTCGTTTTTCCCACCAGAGACATAACCGTGTGTTGATCATCAATAAAGAATGTACTAACAAAGAATGTAAAACCACACCGGAGCCAGTTTCACCAGAGCTTCACTTATCAGCACGACAAAAAAGAAACGAGTTTTTCCCAATGTATGCGAGTATAATAGAGGAGAATGCTATGAAGGGTGGTGACTCTACTAACAGCGATGATGAAGATACATGTGAACTTAAGATAAAATTGGTAGACAAAGATGTGAACATGTGCATTAATTATAAAAATATCAACGGAAAAAGCACCGTCAGTAGCAACTGCTGTCATATGGTGTAGACAACATTTATTCCAGGATAAAAAAGAGCGTGATCAAATACCAAACGTATAAAAAGCATTTAAATCATCTCACTAAAGATTGATGGAGCCTTCTATATTTGATATCTGAATTCCAGGAATTTTATTGCTCCGGCATGCAATCATTTACCCGCTTTCCTTACCTTGGCTTGAAACGAAAATGTTGAGATAGCAAGGAATATGTTATTCAGAAACATAGATTGTTGGTACCCAAACTCCATCCATCTACGTTGGCATAACATTGATTGTAGGTAGCCCTTAGCACCGCCTCATCGAGGTGGTTCTAACGTGCACAAACAATCTGTGTTTGAATAATTAGATAAAAATGCATAAATTGCCATAATAATAGTTACATTGAGTACCAGCATTAACTCACATAAATGTAGTTTTCTAATAATTGTAATATTAACAATGAGTAGATTAGCTAAAAAAGAGGTTTTGATGTGAGTTTTAAATATAACCAGGAAGTAGATGTAAAGCAATATAGACGGATCCAATGTTTTGAGACGTGATTTTGTTTACATTTCACCGCGCATGCGCCAATTACCTCCCCTGTAGAGTACCTCTTTTATCTGGTTGGCGAACATGACTGTTGCCTTATAGTGTCAATGAGAATTTCGAATATTTATCGTGTAATTAAACTCCTTTCTTCTCCACAAAATTATCTGATCATTGTCATGTTGTGCTTTTGAAGTATTAAATGATATAGAACCAGTCTCTTGTGACATTTTATCGCACAATGTGTCGCATAAAATCGTTATAAAACTACCCACCATCATACCAAAAGGTAGTCGACGCGCTTTATTTAACGAACTGAAATAAGATTAAAGCATCTATATTTTCTATTCAAATGTATACGAAAAAGAAGCAGTTTAATGTTCAAATGGTTTGTGGCAAACAGTTTTGACGGAAAAACGATTCAACAATAGCAATTACAGAAAACAATTCGTGCTTCATCAACAGTAGAGTATGGAACGGGAAGTTTTTTGCCCGCCAGATAAAACGAGGCTAATGACCTTTGACCTTGTGTGACGTAGACTTTGGATGTGTCTATATTGACAAATTCGAACAAAGCTTTTCACATATCTTAGAGTTGCATAGAATATGAATGTTGCATATAGTTAACAATATACCCGTGATACTTTTTGAGTTGTATGACGGAGATTTTCCATTCGAATTAGGAAGAATCTAATCCATGTAAAAACACACACATATATAGGGATCTGCTCAATTCAGATGAGCGAGACTCTAAACGTTTGGCATAATTCGGACAAAAAATAGCATCAAAACATAACGAAAAAAACACAAAAAAACACGCCTTTACAAATACAATGCAAATGTTGCCAGCGAAAAGAAAAAACAGACTGACCTTTATGCAAGGAATAAATTAGGCGATAACAATTTTTAATTTATTCCTTGCATAAAGGTCAGCCTCAGGTTAATTGTTCGTCCTATAGGAGAGATAAGCATTTCTAGTTGAACAAATAATTTGTTTTATTGGTTTGGTCGCCATGAGGCGGGCAAACCGGGTCTAATGACCAGATTGTAACTGTTCCATGGAGGGGCACGTGACGCGATCAACCAATCAGCTTTAACGATGATGCAATACTATACTAACAGCCTGTCGGACTAGCGAAACAGACAGAAAAGCAAGCGTTTCAACTCCAACAATAAATATCTTAAGGGAAATGGATACACCTGGCAGGTGTGGCAGTTAGTCTACCATTTTTACCGTGTTTCGAAACACACCTTTTCAAATACATTGTCATTTTTTTTGGCAAAAGAAAAAGAAATTTTAAAAAGAAAAATTGGAATATTGCCTTTCTTGCTCAAAACATAGATTGTGGGGAGTCGACAGAAACGCCTCGACGAGGCGATTCTATCGAGTACCCACAATCTAGTGTCTCAGAGCATGAATACGGAAATTAATGTATACCCCATCAAACCCGAGCTTTACTATATAAAAGTGTAGATTATATTTTCTTGTCCTTTGGGATCGTTGATTCCATTGTGGAATTAGGAAAATATCTGAGGGTCACTGATGAGGCCTAATGGGGGACTACCGCAATACGGAGTTATCTACCCGATTGCTTCCCTTGTCCGTTAGGTGGCGCTATTATTGGGTAGTTCCGGTTTCGTGTTGTTTGGGTAAACAAACATAGTAGAAGTGAGACTGTACAGTGGCCTGCGTATCTGTGCAGCCTGATCTGTCTTGTCTAATATGTCGGTGACTGTATTATGATGAGTCTTGCGTAGCCGCAGGACAATCGGTTATATGCAAACATAGGTCCTGCATGTTGATCTGACTCTTTTACCGGTACGGTTGTGGGGACCAACAAAAACGCAGCTCGGTCTGTGAATCCAAACAGTCTGATCAGTGTCACTGATGATCGCATTAGCCTTTAAAAGCACCACGGACAATGAATATCGCAACTGAAATTAGCGAAATCCAGTTGCGCATAAGTCTATGCAGGTAACTGAACGACCATCAAAGATGCAACTCAGCCTGTGAATCGAAACAGTCTGATCAGTGTCATCGATGATCGCAAGAGCCTGCTAATGGATATCGCAACAGAAATAAGCGAAATCCAGTTGCGCACATTGATATAAGTCTTTGCAGGTAACTGAACGAACATGGAAGACGCAGCTCAGCCTTTGCATTGCATCCAAAAGGTCTGATCAGTGTCATTTATGACTAAGTTGTTTTATAAAGCCACACGGATAATAAATAATGCAACATACTTAAGCGGAATCCAGTTGCGCATATTGATATAAGTATTTTCAGGTAAATGAAGGACCAACGAAGACGTAGCTCAGCCTGTGCATCCAAAAGGTCTGATCAGTGTCATCGATGATCGTATCGCCTTACAAAGCCGCACGGATAATGACTAAAGCAACAGAAGTAAAATAATTCCAGTTGCGCATATTGGAATAACTCAATGACCAACGAAGACACAGCTCAGCCTGTACATCCGCGAAGTCTGGTCAGTGTCTTCGATGATAGCATAATTCTTACAAAGCCGAATGGATAATGGATAATCAAGTCTCCATTTGCCTATGTTGATACAAGTATATGCAGGTAACTGAACGACCATCGAAGACGCAGCTCAGCTTGTGCATCCAAACAGTCTGATCAGTGTCCTCGATGATCGTATGAGCCTTACAAAGCCGCACGGATAATGACTATGGCAACCGAAATAAGCGAAATCCAGTTGCGCATATTGATATAAATCTTTGCAAGTAACTGAACGATCATCGAAGACGCAGCTCAGCCTCTGCATCCAAAAGGTTTGATCAGTGTCATTTATGATCGCATGAACCTTACAAAGCTGCACGGATAATAAATTATTCAACAGAAATAAGCGAAATCCAGCTGCGCATATTGATATAATTCTTTACGCGTAACTGAAGGACCAACGAAGACGCAGCTCAACCTGTGCATCCGCGAAATCTGGTAAGTGACTTCGATGATGGCATAAGTCTTACAAAGCCGCATGCATAATGGATGTCGCTATAGAGATAAGCAAACCTTGCGTTGCCTATGTTGGTATATGTCTATGCAGGTAATCTAGCGACCAGCGAAGACGCAGCACAGGCTGCACATCCGTGCGGATGTGCAGTATGATCAGTATTCGTTGCTCTAGCAAAACAGTGCTATTCAAATTAAGATAAACATAAACATTTGCTGTAGTCCGTGTTGATCTGAGTCTTTGCATGTCAAGCCGAGCGTACTGATCAGTCTTACATAGCCGCTGGAATATTGCAATAGATATTTACAAGTGAAATTACAATCATTGCGCATGTTTATTTGAACGACCAGCGAAGTCGTAACAACATGCGAATCCGTGCAGTCTGATCAGTCTGCACTGTGGGTTAAAGAGATGCATCTACTACCAGAAGCACCGAATGTGTTTTCGCGCTATGCTTAAAACCGGAACTACTCATTCGTGGCGCCCCTAGCGGCCAAGACGCGATTACGGGAATTATCTCTTGATATCGGTAGCCAGCCATTGGCCGAAACTAGCTAGTCTGGCCCAGAAAACATGTACACTCCATATTTTGCAGTTCTGTGGTGTATTCCTTGCTTCCAAAGGATAGCCCTTTTATAGAACATATTTAACTTCACTACAACTGGTGTGTGGGAATGTGTGGCGGCGGTAAAACGTCTCCCTGCCCTACATCATAGTGTAGATTATATTTTCTTGTCCTTTTGGATCATTGATTCCATTGTGGAATTTTGAAAATATCTTAGGGTCTCTGATGAGGCCTAACTGGCCGAAACTAGCTAGTCTGCCCCAGAAAACATGGGCACACCATATTTTTCAGTTCTGTGGTGTATTCCTTGCTTCCAAAGGATAACCCTTTTATAGAACATATTAAAGGGGATCACAATTCTATAGGCATGATTTCGTGATGGAAATACAACTTTAAGTACCTTATGGTTGCTACTCTGCTGACTCTGTCCAACTGAAAAAGGGGTCTTCTCTAAAAGGGAAAGAATTTGCTCCTCAAGGGGTCTACTCTAAAAGGGAAGAATTTGCTCCCCAGGAGCAAATTCTTTCCTTTAAGAGTATACCCCTTAGACATATCAAAAGAGAAACTACTTTTGCAGGAGTAGCAGTCATTTTCGCAAATTTTACGTCTTGCAATGTCATTATGGAGTAAGTCCATGGGGCCATGGAAACGAAAAACAACAGAACATAACTACTACTACTCACAAAGTGTGGCTGGCTGCGGTAGCTCAGTCGGATGCAGTCTGACTGGCGATAAGGAAGACTCGGGTTCGATACCTACCGGGGTTGGCAACATTTTTTCGTAGAGAATGATTATGAAATCTTTTCTATGGTCATTCTCTCCCTTCCGCTGATTCAAGAAGGGCAAGGGTCAGTTTTTGGCGACAGAATGTGCACTGAACTGGTAAACCGCTTACGGATAAGCCTGCTCAGGAAAAGCGTGGATAGGTACACTGACAGGCACAAACATGACCCAAATCAGTGTTGACTGGGCCGTTAAATACAAATAAACAAAACTTACAAAGTTTACTTCACACAGATAGGAACAGATTTATATATTCTGAACATCTTTCGGTACGCTGGTAGGTCTGATAATACGTATATGTAAATGTTGGAAAGACATAGAATGTTATTTTTCCTCATTTATAAAGATCGCTGGATGTAACGGGCCTCCGTGGCCTAGTGGATAAGAGTGCTGACTCTTAATCATTAGGTCTCTCAACGCTGTAGGTTTGAGCCTGGCTCAGGTCACATAATGAGAAGTTCTGCAACGGAAGGTCAGGAGGTTTTTCATCATGTACTCTAGTTTTCGCTCACCTCCGATTAACGATCGGCTTGATGTGAGTGAAATAATCTTGAAAGGATCGTAAAACCAAACATAAAAAAGATCGCTGGGTGTATAAAACATTTTCATGTCTTTGCTACTAGAATTAACGTCAGTGCCAAGAACGAAGGTTCTGACTCTTCCAAATATATAAAATATTTAGGGAGCGAAACAAAGTCATAACGTTGATGGGTCGTTGTTTATTGTTCTTGAGCCCAGCACAGATAGCAATAGTTTCTGTTCAAACCCTTCATGACTACTATTAAGTGACCTGCAACCAGTTACAGAGTGAGTTGTTAAAAGACTTTTTGGCGCATTCGATGGGAGCTATTGTATCTGATAAGCCGAGAGTTGTGTTCTTTATTTCCACTCAATACTTGACGTTTTACTAATCAGTTTCTTTCACAATTAAATTGTGATCCAGAAAGATATAAAAAAGGATTGCAAATTTCAGGTTTTTGCGGAGGTACCGCTCAAAGAAACTGCCGAGGTTTAAGATACAGTCTGATTCGCATCACTTTGTCTGGGCAGGCTTAGATCTTCCTAGGCGGTTCAGCAGTACTTCAAAGTTCGGTCGGTTTCAGCTCACGCAGTCCAATATATTGCCCAAAGGTCTGATCGGCCCCCGTCCATCGGGGATTGAAGAAATAGATTGGGCTGCATGATGCTTCCACGCAGAGCTGATACCGGCCGCACATGAGTAGTGTTAAATCGCCTAGAAAGTCTAAGCCTGCCCAGGAAAAGTGGCTCGAGTCGGACCGTTCATGCATTTCAACCATTTAGTTTCAATGGGCGACAGGGCTTGAGAAGGAGTTTTATCTGCCCGTTTTATCTGAGTAAAAGTACAACATTGGAAGCAATGTCTCAAAAAAGACTCATACAGTGTTAACAGGGACGTTAACAACACATGAAATAGATAAACAAGGCCCTATAGAAGGCCTGATGACTAAGGAAAAATCTTTGTATATGCCCGTTTGAAAAACAACAACAACAAAAAAAAAAAAAAAAAAAAAAAAAAAAAACGGCCGTATTAAGTTATGCGGTTGGTGTCCGTCCGTCCGTTCGTATACTTTTCTTTTCGTTTCCGTATAACTCATACTATACATTTTCTTCCGATCAAGCCTAAAATGTGTATGTAGTAAGGCTAAGATGTGAAGATATGCCACCAAATATTAACAGAGTTATGACCCTTTGAAAAATTCGGTTTACATTTTCGTTTGATTAAGTTTTGTGCAATACATGTGTAAACCATATGTAAGTTACATTTACTTTATACTTGTCATGGCGTTAAACAATTTACCACAGAATACTCATCACTACTTACCCCTCCTGATACAAAGGTCACAAACTTAAAATTTTATATACACGTTTTGTATAAAAGTTTATTATTTTTATTAAAAAAAATGCATTAAGTGGGATAATGATATCAGCTGGCTCAAATCAGAATGTAGACTGACAAGACCAAACCTATTGGATGCTTTTTGAAAGCAGCCAACTTGTTCGTATGTACGGTGTCAACAGAACAGTTATGTCCTGAAACTAACAAACTGAATATAGATCTGTATATGTATGATATATTCCGTTCAAGTAAAATATGTATTTAACATCAGTGTTGGGTGTTATCACAAACGATATGTAAGAATGTTTGTTTGTTGGATTTGAGGTTTAACGTCCCCGTCAACACTGTGAAGGTCACTTTGGAGACGTTGCTTCCCATTTCGTGGGACTTTTACCCGACATTGAGAGTAAATGACATCTCAAGCCCTGTCGCCCAATGAAACCAATAGGGTTTATAAGCATGGACGGCCCGACTCGCACCGCTCTGCCTGGGCAGGCTTAGATCCTCTACGCGGTTTACAAGTACTCATGTGCGGGCCGGATTCAGCTCTGCGTGGAAGCATCATGCAGCCCATATATTTCTTCAAGCCCCTATGGGCGGGGGCCGATATGTATGAATGATTTATTAAAATTCAACAAACTAAATACTGCTTTTGTGACTGTTTTGTCTTTATTCACATTGGAGGTATCTGTTTGTATATCCATGTATGTTGCTACTTAACTTGCTCATTGTGCCAATTACAGGAACAAATCGAGGGCCCCATTACGATAACACATCCGTACGAATTGGTGAATTTTTACATCTCTAAAATGGCCCTTTTTTCTTATGAAAATCCGTGATAATTGTCTTATAAATACTGCAAAAATAGGTCGTGGGTGCTCGTTAGAACCGCCTCATTGAGGCCACAACCAAGTCTTGAAGCAAGAATAAGGAAAATAATGTATACCCCCGTAAACCCCAGTTTTCTCTATATAAAGTTGGGTATCGGGGGTTCTTCATTTCACGGACTTGTTCACGTGATGCACTGACCACGAACCAAGCACCTGATCATCTGCGTTTTGTGCTCTACAAATTCGAGCTAGTGTATCAATGATCGTGCGTCTTTGGAAATCTAACAGCAACTCGTGATTAGGCAGTCAATTACGATAACAAATTGACCAATTTAAGCCTCACTTACTCAAGCATTTAGGCTCTGCCGAAAAAGCTGCAAATACCTATTTAAAGGTACTGAATATGCAGTACATTACGGAAACGCGCGTATATAATTTTACCCCTTGAACCCCGCTTTTATATTGTAAACATGGAGTTTACAGGGGTCAAACTTATTTTTTCGTTTATGTTCTAAAATATAGATTGTGGGGACTCGTTAGAACCTCTTCAATGAGGCGGTTCTAATGACTACCCACAACCTATATTTTGAGCAGAAATAAGCAAAATAGCACGATTTTCATCTAACAATTTTCGTAGTTTTCATCGGTATAGTTACAGCCCCCGCCCATAGGGACTTGAAGAAATATATGGGCTGCATGATGCTTCCACGCAGAGCTGAATCCGGCCCGCACACTAGTACTGGTAAACCGCTTAGAGGATCTAAGCCTGTCCAGGAACCGCGGTGCGAGGCGGACAGTCCATGCTAATAACCCCAATTGGTTTCATTGGGCGACCGGGCTTGAGAGGTCATTTCATCTCAATGTCGGGTAAAAGTCCCACAAAATTGGAAGCAACGTCTCCAAAATGACCTTTACAGTGTTGACGGGGACGTTAAACCTCAAATCAAACAAACAAATCGGTATAGTTAACAATGTGTTTTTGTAATGACAAGCAAACTGACTGATCATGAGAAACTCATGAGCCGATAACATTTATACTGAAGTCTAACTGTTAGTTTCCTTTGCTCCAGCATTTCAGTGGTTTGTCGCTGTCGAGTCCTCACCGTTGTTTCATCTGTGTGCTTGTTGGATTTTTGTGTTCTCGGAGGTGTTGCACTGATACGTTAGGAAATAGGGTAGAAAGGCAATGATCAGGAATACAGTCGAACTTCGATGGCTCGAACCCCTTTGGGACCATGAAAATTTAAAAGCGGTAGTTCGAGCCACTGTTGCATACTTCCAGAAAACATAACGGGGGTATTTTTGGATTTCTTTTCGGTGTTCTGTAACATAAATGTATGCTGTGTGTACTCATTAGAATCGCTGTGTGTACTCATTAGAATCGCCTCATTGAGGCGATTCTAATGAGTACACACAGCATACATCTGCAAGATAATAGTCGAAAATCTCCTTAATTATCCCACACTTTTTCTTATGCAGAGGAATTCCCTAAGGACTCAAAAACGGGTTCGACTCAGCCATGGTAAACGAGCCATCGGTGTTCGAGCCATCGAAGTTCGACTGTAAATGCAATTAACCTACAGCTCCCATCAGGGACACCAAATGGAAAGAAACACAAACGCTAAAAAACTAGACCCCAATGGAAACACCAATATAGCGAATAGCCAAAAGGACAGTTACTTTCCTAAACAAAATAATATAAGCGACACACATACTCAAAGATAAGCCATAACAAAAATAATCCGCGACAGATTACGGTTAATTAAACGAATTCCTTTGGGGTGGGGGGTGGGGGTAGGGGTCTTAAATCGATTTTGTGTGGCCAAAATCCTCGCCCTTACTGACGTCGCGATTTAGACAAATATTTTGTTCAGTCCTCATGAAGACCTTCTAACTCATCAGTGCAAAATCTCCGTAAACACAAAAATCGAACAATCACAGAGATGAAACAACGTTTGGGACTCGACAGCAAGCTGGAGCAAAAACAACTAACAGATAGACTCCGATCGGCCCGACCAGCAACAGAGCATCTGGCACCAACCAAGATTACATAAAATGATATTCTCTCATTCTAATGGAAGCCTTTACGCTGGAACAGTCATAGAATCTGAGGCCTGACCCATCGGCGTGCAATTAAAGAGGGAAGCGAAGTTGTCAACCGTAATGCCTTTAGTCAGACTGAGCAAGGCCTTTATGCAGACTGAACAAGTTATTTGTCGAAATCGCGGTGGAAGTACGGGCGAGGATTGCGGCCACACAAAATCGATGTTTAAGACCCCGCCCCCCAACACACACAGAGTGAAATTCTTTTCACTGACCGTTCCAAGACTGTAAAAGATAATAGCACCACATGTAGGTTGGACAAGTTGTACCGTTATCATTATCATACCCATCACTGGCTGGCAAGACAGACTATACCGTTATAATTATCATTACCGAAGCGTCGTTCCCTTTTGACAAAAATGGACAATGCTAAGTAACAACAAGAGGGCCATGATGGCCCTAGATCGCTCACCTGATCCATAAAGTAACAAGTGGGCCCCGGGGTGGGCCATTATTGACCCCAGGGCTATAATGTGCATAATGTTGAGGGCGATCTTAAAAGATGAAGCTTCATACCAAATATCAACAAAGGCTATAATTTGAACAATCTTAGCAAAGGTCCACTAGATGAAGCTACACACCAAATATCAAAGACTTGGGCCTTGCGGTTTCAGAGAAGAAGATTTTGTTTAAGATATTCCCTACATAAGCCTATGTAAAACCAAATGGCCCCGGGGCAGGGACATTTTCGGTCTCAGAGCTATAATTTAAACAATCTTGATAGAGGTCCACTAGATGAAGCTTCACACCAAATATCAAATACCTGGGCCTTGCTGTTTCAGAGAAGAAGGTTTTCAAAGAGTATCTCTTTATAAGTCTATGTAAAACCAAAGGGCCCCGGGGCAGGGGCATTTGTGGCCCGAGGGCTATAATTTGAACAATCTTGGTAGAGGTCCACTAGATGAAGCTCCTTACCAAATATCGAAGACATGGGCCTTGCAGTTTCAGAGAAGAAGATTTTTATAGATTTCCCTATATAAGTCTATGTAAAACCAAAGGGTCTCAGGGCGGGGGCATTTTTGGCCCAATACTATAATTTGAACAATTGTTATAGAGGTCCACTAGAGTAAATGTTACATCAAATATCAAAGACCTAGGCCTTTTGGTTTCACAGAAGAAGATTTTTAAAGATTTTCGCAATATAAGTCTATGTAAAACCAAAGGGCCCGAGGCGGGGGCAATTTTGGTTTCATGGCTATGATTTGAACACTCTTGGTAGAGGTCCACTAGATGTAGCTTCATACCAAATATAAAAGACCTATGCCTTGTTGTTAAAAAGAAGAAGATTTTTCAAGATTTTCCCTATATAAGTCCATGTAACACCAAAGGGCCCCGGAGCGGGGACATGTTTGGCCTCACGGCTATAATTTGAACAATCTTGGTAGAGGTCAACAAGATGAAGCTTCATACCAAATATCAAAGACCTGGACCTTGCAGTTTCAGAGAAGAAGATTTTTTAAGATTTTCCCTATATAAGCCTATGTAAAACCAAAGGGCCCCGTGGCGGGGTCATTTTTGGCTCCAGCACTATAATTTGAACAATCTTTGTAGTGGTCCACTAGATGAAGCTTCATACCAAATATCAAAGACCTGGGCCTTGCGGTTTCAGATAAGAAGATTTTTAAAGATGTTCCCTATATAAGCCCATGTAAAACCAAAGGGCCCCGGGCGGGAGCGGGGGAATTATGGCCCCAGCACCATAATTTGAACAATCTTGGTAGGGGTCTACAAGATGAAGCTTTATTCCAAATATCAAAGACCTGGGCTTGCGTTTTCAGAGAAGAAGATGTTTAAATATTTTCCCTATATAAGCCCATGCAAACCCAAAGGGCCCCGGGGCGGGGGTATTTTTGGCCCCAGCACTATAATTTGAACAATCTTGGTAGGGGTCCACTAGAGGAAGCTTCATACCAAATATCAAAGACCTGGGCCTTGTGGTTTCAGAGAAGAAGGTTTTTTAAGTTTTCCGAGAAAAAAAAAATCTTGATGAAGCTTCATTCCAAATATCAAAGACCTGGGCTTGCGTTTTCAGAGAAGAAGATGTTTAAATATTTTCCCTATATAAGCCCATGCAAAGCCAAAGGGCCCCGGGGCGGGGGGTATTGTTGGCCCCAGCACTATAATTTGAACAATCTTGGTAGGGGTCCACTAGATGAAGCTTCATACCAAATATCAAAGACCTGGGCCTTGTGGTTTCAGAGAAGAAGGTTTTTTAAGTTTTCCGAGAAAAAAAATCTTGATGAAGCTTTATTCCAAATATCAAAGACCTGGGCTTGCGTTTTCAGAGAAGAAGATGTTTAGATATTTTTCCTATATAATCCTTTGTAAAATCAACGGGACACTGGGCGGGGGCATTTTTGGCCCCAGCACTATAATTTGAACAATCTTGGTAGGGGTCCACTAGATGAAGCTTCATACCAAATATCAAAGACCTGGGCCTTGTGGTTTCAGAGAAGAAAGTTTTTTTTAAGTTTTCCGAGAAAAAAAAATCTTTTTTTTTTTTTGGCTCCTGTGACCTAGATGTGCAACGGACCGGAATCATTTGAACAACTTTGAAAGGGGACCACCTAAGGATCATTCCTGTGAATTTTTGTCAAAATCCGATCAGATGTTGTTTGAAGAAATTGTTTACGGACGCACGCGCGCATGGACGCACGACGGACGGCGGACAAAAAGTGATCCCAAAAGCTCACCTCGTCACTACGAAACAGGTGAGCTAAAAACATTCGCTGGGGTCACTTACAACTTAAACTGTTGTCAGAGGATAATTTGAAAGTGACAAGCGAAAGTAAATGTAAATTGTAGAAAATGCTCTGCCTTGGTGTAAAATTTGTTTAAAATCTCTCGATTTCTAAGAAGGCAAATCAGACATTTGGATTTCTCAAGCGAAATATCAGAATACATGTACAGAATTAGGACCTCGAGGCAACAGCATACAACACAGTTGTACACACAGCAGCTAGAATACGTCTCAAGCGTATGGTACCCATTTCACCGGAGCTACAATAAATCAAGCAGAAACAGTTAAACGCCGCGCGACTCGCTGGGTCAAAAGAGACTATAGCAGAACTTTAAATGTGACTGCAATGCTGCACTCACTTAGAGCTAGGAACTAACTTTCCATATCACAGGTCTTGTTGTATGAATGTCATTTGACATATCGCCAGTAACAATTCTGATTCTGATGCCGACTAACACCGCATTGAAGTATGCGTTACTGCTTCGCACTGCGTCGAAAACGACCATATTGAACACTTTTGCGGGGACTTTTACCCGATATTGAGTTGAAATGACATCTCAAGCCTTTCCGCTCAAGGACATCATTTAATATCAGATATGTGTCTTTTTATGCCATGCTTATCAGTCTCGGCTTCGAGAATGCATGTAGAATCGCTCGGCAAGCCTCGCGATTCTACAAGCTTTCTCGAAGCCTTGCCTGATAAACTTGATATCAAAAGACACCCACCTTGTATTCTCTGTATACCTTCTTAAGATACAGTTTGGTTTGAAGATGCTAGGCTGAAATTATGAGGTTTCGCAAACCAGCATCGTGACTGAAGATAACGAGTTAGTCCAGAAATGTATGACCCCAAAGATTTATTCTATATTTCCGTCTCTGGAATGTGTACATTTGTTTATTGATAGTGTACTTTTAAGCCTAATTATTTCCTTTTCTTTGTACATTTCAGAAATAAAAACTGATATAGCTAACATTGATGACATTGGGCTGCATGCTGCTTCCACACAAAACCATAACCGACGCAAATGAGTACAGGTGACAAGCTTAGAAATTCCAAAGTAGAAGTAAAACAAAGATCAGGAATCGATACAACTAACTTACTCCACCCATCATAGACACCAAAGGGAAAGAAACACAAACATTAAGCGACCAGATCATAATGGAAACCTAAACAAAGGATGGCCATAAGGACAGTTACTTTCCCACAAAATGGCCAAATGGCCATCCAAAATAAAAAGACACAAGTGATACACACAGTAAGTAGGAACAAACAACAACATAAATAAACCGCCACAGAAGAACCGCCTTGGAATGGTCAGTGAAAATAATTCCATTAGGGGGAGAGGTGGGGGGGGGGGGGGGGAGGGGGCTTAAATCGATTTTACATGGTCATAATCCTCGCCCTTACCTCTGTCGCGGAATACACTAATTTTGTTTAGTCAGCATGAATGCTTCCTAACTCATCAGTGTAACATCTCCGAGAACATACAAATAAAAAAAACTACAGAGATGAAACAAGGTTGAGGACTCGACAGCATACAACAACAGAATTGCTAGAGCAAAAGAAAACCAACAGTTAGACTCCGAGGGGCCCGACCATGACCAAGCCTGTCTAGGAAAAATGTGCAAAAATATAAAGATAGGTGCACAGGAAAAGCCACGATTAAAGATAACAGCCTACCAATGACACCAAGAGGGAGTGTAACTAACAATGAGGGAAACGAAAAACAACAACTACAGTAGAGCTTCGATGGCTCCAACACCGCTGGCTCGTTTACCATGGCTGAGTCGAACACTTTCTTGCGTCCCTAGCGAATTTCGCTACATAAGAAATAGTAGGGGGAAATTTAGGCTATTTTCGTTCCTTATCTTGCAAATGTATGCTATGTTTACTCATTAGAATCGCCTCAACGAGGCGATTCTAATGAGTACACGCAGCATACATTTATGTCATAGAACACCGAAAAAAATCTCCAAACCATCCCATTTACGCCTCCTGGCAGTAACCCTCAGTGGCTCGAACTACCCCTATCTCGGACAGAATTTGGTAGCCCAAAAGGTGTTCGAGCCATCGAAGTTCGACTGTTCCTCCCTCTTCCCAACAAGAGTCGATCAAGGTACAACAGGAACAATTAATGAAAATTAAATAAATAATAATAACAATTTCAACAATAACCACATACAATATTAAGAGCCCCGTAGGAAAATCTGACAAAGCTACATTTAAGATGAACAAGTCGGACCGTTCATGCAAATAAACACTATTGGTTCCTTTGTGTGGCAGGGCTTGAGATGTCATTTCATCTCAGTATCGCGTTAAAGTCCTTCAAAATTGGAAGCAACTTCTCAAAGTATCCTAAATAATGTTGATGGGGACCTAAAATCAAACGGTAAAAATGTCCAATTTTGCCTGACTAGGATTAGCTGATTAAGCTGAAGATTCTGGAAACGGGCATCGTAGTGCAGGGAATATCCTATCAGGCACATGACGTAATTGTTACGTCACATCAAAGTCGGAACAACGTCATGACCTTTATGCAACGCCATATCAACGTCGGTGCAACGTCATGACGTTACACCGACGTTGATTTGACGTTGTCATAGCGACGTGTGCCTGCTGGGATATATGATCACAAAGATGTATTGTGTATTTGTCTCAAGAAATCGTGTGTTGTTTTAAAGTACACTCAGTGTACGTCATTACGATTACACACGCATGCGTCATGGGGCATATTTTAACAATCCAAAATGGCTACTTTTCTTATGGAAATCAATAGTAGCAGTCTGACAAGAGTCTTCGTTGTGCGCTCTAAGGATAGCTAAGGGCCCGATGCTCCTTCATGCAGCAAGAGAAGTCTCTGGCCAGACTACATGGATGCGCAGGCTGATCTGATTCTTCGATTAGCGCACAGGTAAATTGCAGGAAATGTTGTGTTCCGACTCAAATATATACTCTGCTGATGGTACCCGGCCCCCGCTCATCGGGGCTTGAAGAAATAGAAGGGCTGCTGAATCCGACCGCACACGAGTACTGTTAAACGGCTTACAGGATCTAAGCCTGCCCTGGCAATGTGCTACGAGTCGAGTCGGACCGCCAATGCTTATAAGCCCTATTGGTTTCATTGGGCGACAGGGCTTGAGATGCCATTTCATCTCAATGTCGGGTAAAAGTCCAACAAAATTTGAAGCAACGTCTTCAAAATCACCTATACAGTAATGACAGGGACGTTAAACATCAAATCAAACAAACAAACTAAGTTGCTGATAGTGGTCTCTTGTAGGTAGTAACGATTTTAGCGGGTCGTCGTGACCTTGTGACGTATATGACTTTGTATTTGTAGGGATTAATTTTCATGTTCCCGGCCTTTTCCCAGGACTTCAAGTGCCGAAGGTCTTGCTGGAGTATGGCTAGTAAAGCAGATTTAACAATATGTGTTTGTGAAACACTGATGCCCCCGGACAGCGCATGTTAAATATCAAAGCAGTATCACTAAGCAATCGAAAGGTATGGCCAATGTTCAAGTCTTAAAAAGGTAGGTCATGGTCCAAAAATTACATCACGTGAACAAGTCCGTGAAATGAAGACCCCCTACACCCCACTGTATATAGAGAAAACTGGGGTTTACGGGGGTATACACTATTTTTCTTATTTCTGCTCCAATACATAGGTTGTGGGTACTCGTAAGAACCGCCTCTGTGAGGCGGTTCTAACGAGCATCCTCAACCTATGTTTTGAACATTTATAACAAAACTATCAAGGATTTTCATCAGAAAATTAGAAATTTTGGAGGTGTGAAAAATGCACTATGTCGCACGGGTGAGTTATCATTATGAAGGATCGTTGGAGAGGACTTGTGACATTGAAAAGTAGGTCAAGGTCACAAGGTAAAAAATTATGGGATTGTTGAAAAGGACTTGTGACATTGAATGCACATGTGAAATATGAAAGCCCTATCACTTACCAATCAAAAGTTATGGCCAAAGTTATAGTTTTTAAAAAGTATGTCAAACGTCAAGGTCAAGGTCACGGGGTCAAACATTATGGTACCACTGGAAATGTCTTGTGAAAAAGAATGCACATGTGGAATATGAAAGCCCTATCACTTACCAAGTTACCAATCGAAAGTTATGGACTATGTTAAAGTTTTTAAAAAGTAGGGCAAACGTCAAGGTCAAGGTCACGGGGTCAAACATCATGGTACCTCTTGAAATGTCTTGTGAAAATGATGCACATGTGAAATATGAAAGCCCTATCACTTACCAAGTTACTAATCGAAAGTTATGGACTATGTTAAAGTTTTTAAAAAGTAGGACAAACGTCAAGGTCAAGGTCACGAGGTAAAAAATTATGGTACCACTGGAAAGATCATGTGACAAGGAATGCACATGTGAAATATGAACGTCCTACCACATACCAATCGAAAGTTATGACCAATGTATAAGCATTTAAAAAGTAGGTCAAGGCCACGAGTCAAAATTTATGGCACCATTAGAAAGGCCTTGTAAGAAGGAATGCACATGTGAAATATGAAAGCCTTACCACGTTCTAATCGAAAGTTATGGCCAGTGTTAAAGTATTTAAAAAGGAGGTCAAAAGTAGGTCAGGCCAAGGTCACAATGTCAAAATTTATCGTACATCTTAAAAGGTATTGTGACAAGGAATACACATGTGAAATATGAAAGCCCTATCAGTTACCATTCAAAAGTTATGCCCAATGTTCAGGCTTTTGCGAGCAGACAAACGGACGGACGGACAGACAGACAGACAAAAAGCTATATGCCCCCTATATGCTAGTGAACTGTATTGACAGCAAATAATCTTACACCGGATACGTCCTGTTCAGACAGGTTATTTATGAAAGCTACATGTAAAACTGTATGGGCCCTGGGACTGATCCCTGGGATACCCCTGATGATGAGTGGTATTTTGTCTGTTTTATCAACGTTTTGAGACAACTTAAAATTAGTTTACCCCCCCCCCCACACCTCCTCTAATTATGTCATGATGCAGTTTAAATGCAATTTCTTATTAGCCACCTTATCAAATGCCTTATTAAAATACAGAGGGCCCGCGTTATAACGACATTCGTTATAACGGCAAAACTCGTTATAATGACAATTTCAATGGAACGAATTCTAAGCTCAAGGTTTAGCCTCGATTCCGAGCGGCTTCGGCTTCCCTCGGGTTGGTTATGACCGAATTGAGTCCATAGTCATGAAATATTCTTGTATTTTAATACTCCAAGAAACAAATGTTATCGACATTTGTTAGAATCGCCCCATCGGGCGATTCTAACAAATGTCTATAACATTTGTTTCTTGGAGTAATGCTGTGCAAAAGACCTTTTATAACCTATCATACTCCTAATTGGGATTCTTTATAGCGACAAATTCATTATAACGGCACAAAAATACGAAACATTTACTGTCGTTATAACACGGGTCCCCTATACAAAAGAATAAGATCAGGCTGTTTTCCATAATAGTCAGAACCCATCAAGAAAACACGCCTATATAATTTTGATCCCCTTGAACGCTCCTTTTATATATTAAAACTGGGGTTTACAGGGATAAATCTTATTTTTACTTATTTCTGCACAAAATGTAGATTGTGGGTACTCGTTAGAACAGCATCGTTGATCTTATTTCTGCTCTGAAATACAGACTGTGGGTACTCGTTAGACCCGCCTCGACGAGGCGGGTCTAACGAGTACCCACAATCTATATTTTGTGCAGAAATAAGAAAAAATATCACAATTTTCATCCAAAAAGTTTTAATTTTTCGGCGATAAGGGTTGCAATGTATTTGTATAGGCGTATTTTCGTAACGAGAGGTAAGAAAACGTTTTTCATTGTCTTCACTTATATCTGTCATGCTCCAGTGAAGTGAAAATGAGTTCTCTCCTGCTCATAATTTTTAAAATGCCAAGTTTAGGCTAGTTCAGTTTTCCTTGTTGGCAGAGTGCACATGTGAATTTTCCTTATCTGTTATTCTTTTGATAATGAACAAATCATCATTGGAGTTGATGCAATTTCTTTACATCGTTTGTTTGATTTCAGGCTTTGGGATCATTGATTCCATTGTGGAATGTTGAAAATATCTGAGAGTCACTGATGAGGCCTAATTGGCCGAAACTAGCTAGTCCGGCCCAGAAAACATGTACACTCCATATTTTTTACTTCTGTAGTTAATTCATTGCTTCCAAAGGATAACCCTTTTATAGAACATAGTTAACGTCCCCGTCAACACCGTATAGGTCATTTTGGAGACGGTGCTTCCAATTTTGTGGGACATTTACCCGACATTTAGATGAAATAACATCTCAAGCCCTGTTGCCCAATGAAACCAATAGGGTTTATGGTTTACCAGTGCTCGTGTGCGGTCGGTTTCGGCTCTGCGTGGAAGCACCATGCAACCCATCTATTTCTTCAAGTCCCGATGGGCGGAGGGGGGGGGGGGCGGGGGTTAAAAATGAACAAAATATCACTGGAGTGCATTCATTTTTCTTTACATATCAATTGTAGGCACTCAAGTATATATGGTTGTTACATAAAGAAACGTATAAGCTTAAGCAAAATGTAACTGACTGGTGTATAACTACTATATACAGTAAAATTCCTATATTAAGACCACCTTTGGGACTGGTCAAAAGTGGTCTTCAGGACCACTTTTGAACAGTCCCAAAGGTGGTCTCAGACCAGAGGACAGTATATACAGAAAAAAGGCGTAAAAGAATAACTGTAAGCTTCTTAATAAACTTCTAAAAGCAAATTTGGTCTTAATTTTGGGGTGGTCTTAATAGCGGGATTTTACTGTATTTTTATTTCCCCACCCATCAGGGCTTGGGGAAATAGGTTGGGTTGCGCTTCCGACGCAGAACTGAGACAGCCCCCGCCGAGCACTCACCGACCAATGCAGATCATGAGACAGGTCAACTGGAGCCATCAGGCAAGAGACGCCTACATCAGGACTATTAGGCGTCCCCCACCGAGCCAAAAAAAAAAAACCAGCAAATATGGCCCGCACTCCACGGAAGTCCCCGGAATCAGGAAGGAGATGTCCAAAGTAGCGAGACTTGCAAAATTTTAAAATATAACAAAAAGTGGCAACCAAATCCGCTAAGATACATGTCTCACCTCACAAGTCAGTCTTAGTTGTAGAAAAAATAGAATTTTATGCTGCAAAAATTAAAGATATAATATAGTAATTTAAATCAGTACCTGAGTACTGACGTCAACACCACAGTATCAACCTCAGCACTGAGGAACTGATACAGAGCTGATGATACCCTCGGGGATGAACGAATCATCCACCAGCAGAGATACCGACCCAGTGTTTGCAACTAAGGCGTAACTATACCAAATTTAGTGACACAGAGGCCTTTCTGATATTTAATCTTCATCAGTGTGTCTCAACCCCAAAGTTCTGAAACCGAAACGAATATAAACCACATTAGTTTGCTTGGGCGGATGGGCTTGAGGTGGCATTTCATCTCAGTGTCGGGGAAAAGTCTAACAAAATTGGTAGCAACGTCCCCAACATCGACTTAATAGTGTTGACGTAAAACCTCAAAACAAACAAACAAAACAATATATTATTACAATAACACACCCGTGCGACAAGGTGCATTTTTTCACATCTCCAAAATTGAAAATTGATGATACTTTACTTATGTATACCCCAAACATAGGTTGTAGGTGCTCGTTAGAATCGCCTCAAGACATACCCACAACCTATGTCATGTAACAAAAAGTAGGAAAAATAATGTATACCCCGTAAACCCAAGTTTTCTCTATATAAAGTGGGGTATAGGGGGGGGGGTATTTATTTCACGTTACTACTCACTGTGTGTATCACTTGTGTCTTTTTATTTTGATGACCATTTGGCCATTTTGTGGGAAAGTAACTATCCTTATGGCCATCCTTTGTTTAGGTTTCCATTATGGTCTGGTCGCTTCATGTTTGTGTTTCTTTCCCTTTGGTGTCTTTGATGGGTGGAGTAAGTTAATTGTATCGATTCCTGATCTTTGATTTACTTCTACTTTGTTCACATGATGTTTTAAAGGCTAATTATCTTTTAAGGTTGCCGTCTCTACAAAACAATAATTAAACAGTTAAAACAAATTACTTCAGCTTAGAACAATTTATTTGTCTTTTATTATCATCACGTGAACAGGTGCGTGAAATGAAGACCCTCCTAAACCCCACTTTATTCAGAGAAAATTGGGGTTTACGGGGGTATACATTATTTTTCTTATTTCTGCTCAAAGACATAGGTTGTGTGTACTCGTTAGAACCGCCTCAACGAGGCGGTTATAACGAGCACCAACAACCTATGTTTGGAGCAAAATATGAAAAATATCACTAATTTTCATCTTAAAACTTCTGTTTTTTTCGGCGGAAAAATTTTCAATGTATTTGTATAGGCCTGTTTTCCTAATGAAACAAACAAAACAATATGTTGTAAAGGCTAATTATCTTTCAAGGTTGCCGTCTCTAAAAAACAATAATTAAACAGTTAAAACAAATAACTTCAGCTTAAAACAATTTATTTGTCTTCTAATTGGATGCTTCAGGTGCGTCTCAGAAATTTTATTCCACTATAAACATACTGTCTCTAATTGCCTAGCTGTGTAATTACTGACTGGTAGATTTTATTTGCAGTTTTATTGCTTTCAAAATGACACTTAAGCAACAAATTTAAAAAGTCTGAAATTAACATTAGCTCAAGTTCTGGCTAGTCACTTTATAGCTCCATTTTATCATGTTATAATCGTGCTCGAGACGGTGGTACACATACTACATCCCGTGGTTAAAACTTTAAATGGCTTTGCATAAAATAAAACACACAAACACATGCACACACACGCACGAGTACGCAGGAGTGCGCTTGATTGAAAATAGTGAATCTAGTTTACTGGACCAGCCTAACCGGCGTAGACAATAAGGCCTTATTATATACTCATATATTAAAAGTCAAAATAGAAGTGAAGGCAATGATAAGGAATCGGTACAATTTATCCAAAGCTCCCATCAGAGACACCAAACGGTGAGAAACACAAACACGAAACAACAGGCCCCAATGGAAACATCATACGCGGAAAGCCAAAAGGACAGTTACTTTCCCACAAATCGGCCAATTGGCTATCCAAACAAAAAAAATAAATAAAAAGACAGAAACACCAAAGGATAAACCTTAACAAAAATAAACCGCGACAGAAGAACCGCCTTGGAACGGTCAGCGGAAACGAACTCTACTGGGGATGGGGGGGGGGGGGGGTTGGATGGTGGTGCTTAAATCGATTTTACGTGGCCACAATACTCGAGCTTTCTTCCGTCGCGATTAAGACAAATTATTTACTCAGTCAGCATGAAGGCCTCCTAACTCATCAGTGCAACATCTCCGTGAACAGCCTGAAACACATCCGTGCGACGGTTATTTTCTGATGGAACTGTTTACTTGTATTTTAGGTTAACTCCGAACACAAGCTGTAGGTACTTTAAAGCGAGTACCCACAACCTATGTGTTTGAGCAAATAAATGAAACTAATGTATATGTTAGGAGGCCCAGAAATGGTGACTGACCTGTTTCGGTGACACTTAGTTCCCTCGCAATATTTTCTTAGTAAAGAGTTATATGACGTCATCACATCCAGCTGTTAAAAGTATAAATAAGTAAAAAATATGTTCAAAGATGACATTTAATTATAAATTTATATTTCCTTGCATATTTTAGCTGTTTTTCTTAATGCCTTTTTTAATATGTATTGATGTGCCTCCCAAAAGCAATAGTTTATTTTTTTTTTAAATAGTTTCCCCATCACAACATTTTCTGTCTTCTGCTACTTCAAGTAACATGACCTGTGGGAGTTAGCTTCTATTTTTTTATTTACAGGGACTGCCCCAAAATTGATGCCATTGCTTAACTTTTGTCTTTGCTTTGCAGTTCAAAAGAGAAATACATACCTTGTTTTAGTTTAGCTCCCTCTTCTTTTTCAATTGCAGCCTCAAAAAGCTGTGGGAGACTAATAAAAACACTGGGTATTTTTATCATAAAAAGGGGACCCAGTGTTACATACCCCTATGAAACACTGAATACAGCTTATATATTGCTACAAGCAAAGGGTTGAAAAATGGCATGATAGATTTGTGTGTCCCGGACATGCTGAAAAGTAAATTAATTTGAATATCTTTTATACCATTTGTAAATATGTTCTTTGACTGTTAACAGTTTCTGGTAATGTTGTTTTAACCATCACAACATTTTCAATACATAATTATGCACCGTTACTGTACCATGAGGTAAAGTTCAAAGGTCACTGATTCTGGTCACTTGTAATTTCCGGTTTTGAAATAGGTAGGTCAAAATAATGGCTGCCTCAAACGCACTATTGGTGTTTTGATAACCAAATTTGTCAGGGTGGAAAGGGAATAAAACAAACAAAAGAAAAAATGCATTTTTTATTTATTTGTATGGATTTAATCATTATATAAAATATAGTGCTTACAGTCACTGAAACTGGTCACTCAAGGATACCCCTGTATAGTTTAACCCAGCTTTCGTTGGAAATTTAAGGAGAATGAGAACACCTTCAGGGGAGGCAACTACTGCAAAAGTGTTTTGTCTCCCACGTCAAAAGAGGCAAACTCTCAAAGAAAAGAAGAGGAGCAAATTCTTTCCTTTAAGAGTAGACCCCTTTTTCAGTGGGACAGGGCTTATAGAAAAGCGAACAGTAAGTCCCGAAAGTTTTCTGCCTTTGAAAAATAGCGAAAAAAACTGCCAGGTGGTCCGGTTCCCCTTAAAGTTTTCAAAATTGAAAGCATACCGGTTGCTATATCATGGTTTATTATTGTTGTTTTTCGTCTTTCCTTGTATGTATTTGCTAATATCTTTTCTATAACCATTTTTGTGTAATGTAGCCGTCCTTTTGGCTTTCCGATTATGATGTTTTAAGCATTATATTTTAGATAGCAGTTTTTTGAGTAATTGTACTTTTAGCTTTCCGCTTGGGATGGTTCCATGAGGGTCTAGTGATTTCATGTTCGTGTTTCTGTCTCATTGGTGTTCATCACGAAAACACGCCTATATAATTTTGACCCCCTTGAACCCCACTTTTATTTAGTAAAACTGGGGTTTCCGGGGGTATTCCTTATTTTTCTTATTTCTGCTCTTAAATATAGATTGTGGGTACTCGTTAGAACCGCCTCATCGAGGCGGTTCTAACGAGTATCCACAATCTATATTTTGAGCAGAAAGAAGAAAAATATCACAATTTTTCATCATAAAATTTTCGATTTTTCGGCAGTAAAATAGTCAATGTATTTGTATAGGCGTGTTTTCGTAATGAATGCGTGGGAGGTGTTGGGTAGTTGTATCGATTACTGATCACTATGTATATTTCCATTTTGTACATGCCTATTCTTGTTCCTTTCCCCTAGATGTTTCCTCACTTGTGAGTTAATTGCATCGATTTCTGACAATAACCTTCACTTTGGTCATGTTTTCAAGAACTGTTGAATAAAGCAATACACCACCTACGTACTTCTTATCAAAGTGATTCATTGTTTGTATTTTGGATTTAGTGTAAAAGAGCTAGCTTTATGCAAATTAAATAGGTGTAAATGGCAAGCAGTGATGCAAAGTCACTGCCGCTCTCTTGTGCACAATAAGTGTTCGAGAGCGATTCAAATAAGCTTGAAAAATAGAAGTAGAGGCAATGATCAGGAATAGATACAGTTAAACCACATCTCCCATCAGAGACACCAAAGGGAAAGAATTACAAACATGAAGCAACAGACCCAAACGGAAACACCAACAGCGGAAAGCCAAAAGGCTATCCAAAATAAAAATTAATATAAGCGACACAAACAAAAAGACAAACCATAACAAAAATAAACCGCGACAGAAGAACCGCCTTGGAACGGTCAGCGGAAACGAATTCCACTGGGGGGCTTAAATCGATTTTGCGTAGCCACAATGCTCGTCCTTACTTCCGTCGCGATTAAGACAAATAATTTGTTCAGTCCACATGAAGACCTCCTAACTCATCAGTGCAACATCTCCATGAACACAAATCTCAAACAACTACAGAGATGAAACAACGGTGAAGACTCTTCATCTCAATCGAACGGTGAAGTTTCCATCCCAATCGAAATAAAATATGCTACTTAAAGTTTGATAGGGATCACTTTTTTTAATGCAAAATAATTTTTGGATAAATTAATCAGCTGAATCCAAATTTGATACATAATGATAGAAGACGTATCCTTCACAAAATCTAGTGATTAATTTTGTCAACTGGTACTGCATTCAAGCGTGACAACAGCAACCGTCTTGCCACCCCCAAAATTTGCCGTAACACGAAGGGATTTGGACAATTGATTTTTCACAAACTGCCGAATTTGTTTAGACAAACGTGCCTAATAACGTGTATTGCGTCCATGGGCATCAATTACAGTACGACATCGCCTGCGCATGCACGTAATCAGAGTCTGTATCCGGTTTTGTGGAATCAGCTTTTATTCAGCAACCAATGCATCTTTGAGCTCCTGTAAAGTCCTAGGATGCACTTGTCGGCCTGAAACAGCACGCTGTAGCATGTCCCGCGCATGCTCAATCGGATTTAAGTCCGGTGATCGAGCAGGCCAGTCCATACAAACGATTGTCTCACGTTCCAGATAGGAATCAGTGCATACATGCACACACACATGCATGCATGCACCCACACATGCATGCATGTACTCACACATGCATGCACTCCACATTCACACATGCATGCATGCATGAACAAACATACATGCATGCATGCATACATTCACACACGCAAATGCATGCATGCACATACGCATGAATACGCGTACATGCAGTCATGCATGCATATACAACATGCATGCATGCATGCACGCATGCACTCATACATGCACGCACACACTCACTCAGCTGTTGGGTATAACACATTATTATCTCAAGCAATGTCGACTTTAAGGGTCCTGGGCTCCAGGTCAAGATCACTGTCTATTTTTAGAAACCTTTGTCAGCGCTGTAGTGCCTACATTTATAAATAGATTTTAATTTAACCACACAAATGATCGGTATGAACTGCTGCAGTATGTTGATCTCTTTTACAAAACAAAATGGTATATATGTATATATTTACTTATTTTTTTTGAAAAAAAAAAAAAAAAACCTACATAACTTAAATTTTATTTTGATAACTTGTTAAATTTAGCCCCTACAGGTGACCTATGTTGCCTTCTGCCAACCCTTGCTACATATGCCGGTTGCAGCTTTGCTGGCGTCAAAACTGTACTGAAAAACCCGTCGATGATGCCGTTAGGCATTTTTCTTGTTAATAAATATGACATTTGACTGAATTTAGCCAGCGGAGTGGCAGGCCCTTTTGTGCCCCTTGTTATAAAGTAAAAACGAAGTAGAGGCAATGATCAGAAATCGATACAATTAACTTACAGCTCCCACCAGATACACCAAAGGGAAAGAAAGACAAACATGAAACAACAGACCCAAACGGAAACACCAAGAGCGGAAGGCCAAAAGGACAGTTACTTTCCCACAAAATGGCCAAAAAGGCTATCCAAAATAAAATAATATGAGCGACACAAACACCTAAAAACAAACCATTACAAAACTATACCGCGACAGAAGAACCGCCCTGGAACGGTCAGCGGGGCTTACAGGGGTAAACTTATTTTTATTATTTCTGCTCTAAAATATAGATTGTGAGTACTCGTTAGGACCGCCTCATCGATGCACTTCTAACGAGTACCTACAATCTATATCATTACCATAACACATGCGTGTGATATAGTGCATTTTTTTCATACCTCCAAAATGGTATTGTTTTTCTGATAAAAATTTGTGATATTTTTCTTATTTATACTCAGAACATAGGTTTTGGGTGCTCGTTAGAACCGCCTTATTGAGGCGGTTCTAACGAGTACCCGCAATCTATGTCTTGGGGAAGAAATAAGAAAAATAATGTTTACCCCCGTAAATCCCAGTTTTCTCTTTATAAAGTGGGGTTAGGGGGGTCTTTATTTCACGGACTTGTTCACGTGATGTTTGGGCAAAATAAGACAAATATCACAATTATTATCTGAAAATTGTCATTTTTCGAAGGTAAAATTTACCATGTATCTGTATAGACGTGATTTCGTAATGTTTAAGCGAGTGTTTGTGATTGATTGCACCGTCTACTTTCAAGATCATGTTACACCAAAACTAGAGCTTAATCTGCAAACTATAGCCAGTTTTATTTATTGTAACACTAGAGAAAACATATCTGGAGAAACTGAAGCTTTCTTTTTAGGAACAAAGATTATCAAAATGGGTACATCTACGGGAAACAGTCGCAGGCCAACTGAACTTTAAAATTAGGACGAGGTTACAGAAACCGTGCCTACCCTCCGAGTGTTGTACTAATAGGTAAGTTTTTTTTCTAGAGATAGGCAATGATATATTGAATTTCAAGATAAATCAAGATTTTTATTAATTGCAAAGCTTTGCTATAGCTTTCATATTATATTTCAAAGAGAGAAAATGTTAGATATACTATTAACTAAGGCATTGTCATAAAAACAGTAGAATACTTGGCTGAGTGTGGTAAAACATTGCATAAAATATGATGCCTCGGGTTCATAATGAATAATGCCATCCACATTTTTGTTACATATTTCAAAAATATGGCTTACGCCGCAAAATCATTAGTGTTATAGAAAATGAGACGGTTTATGCAATATTTCAGAAGAAAGTTAGGATTTTTGTTGCCGGGCAGCGAAAAGGGCCTTTTGGGCACCCCAACCCACTACCATCACCACACAAACACACTTTGTGATTTTCTGCAAATAAAATTGGAACAATATTGTCCTAAAGTGAATAGCTTTGATTTAACCTTTATTTTGGTTGCATCAAAGACAACATAACTTGCAATAATACAATACTTTCCAGGATCTGGATTATGATAACACAACCGTGCGACATTATGCATTTTTTCACATCTCCAAAGTGGCTACTGTTCTGATAAAAATCCGTGATATTTTTTTTTATTTATACTGTAAACATAGGTTGTGGGTGCTTGTTAGAACCGCCTCAATGAAGCGGTTCTAACGAGTACCCACAACCTATGTATTGGAGCAGAAATAAGAAAAAATAATGTATACCCCCGTTAATCCCATGTTTTCTCTATATAAAGTGGGGTTTAGAGGTGTTCATTTCACGGACTTGTTCAAGCGATGCGGTTGTTGGTTTTCCAGTATTAAATGGAAAAAATTATGCATAGCCCCGTAAACCCCAGATTTCTCTATATAAAGTGGGTTTTAGTGGGGTATTCATTTCACGGACCTTTTCAAGCCTTAGCTTGTCTGTAAGTAATCTCCTGAATAGACATAGATGAGAAAGAGAGTGTAGGGCCCATTAGTTCAAAGTTAACTATGTCAGTAGTGAACAACAAAAGGCTCTCCAATGGTTTTTCGTGCATTAACATCTGACGGGGCCCGAGGAAGCTGTTTGAACACGTGGCGACCAAGCCGTGTGTTCAGATATCTTCCGAGTGACTCGACAAATGTTATTGCAATGAAATAACCATGGATGATCGTTGTTCTTGCATAACTTGCGATTCTAACGTCAAAGTGTGACGAAAAAGCCCCGAAACTCCATATAAATATGTTCTAGAAAGGGTTATTGGAAGCAAGGAATACACCATAGAACTGGAAAATATGAAGTGTACGTGTTTTCGGGGCCAGACTAGCTAGTTTCGGCCATTTAGGCCTCATCTGTGACCCTCAAGTAGTTCAAAATTCAACAATGAAATCAATGATTCCAAAGGACAAGAAAATATAAACTACACTATGATGAAGGGCAGGGAGACATTTAACGGCCGCCACACATTCCCAGACACCAGCTGTAGTGACGTTAAATATGTTTTCTTGCATAAATACCTATGCGCATGGCTGTTTGAAGCCATTGTCAAATGGACCGAAAGCCGTGCTCAAACAGCAAAAACCATGTTCAAATCATGAAATTCATGTGCTGTTTGAACATGGATTTTGTTCTTTGATATAACAAGACGGGCCTTGCTTTGTTTGCGTTACGTTGAGCGACGTAACGTTATCGCCCTGAACGTAGCGTTTTATGGTTCTATGATGACGTCACTTCATGACAACGTCATTGTAAACAACATTCTGAACTGGCCGCCATTTTGGTTAGCCTGTCGCATTTGAAGAGTTTATATTGAATTTATATGGAGCTTTTGGGCGTTTTCGTCAAAATTTGCTGTCGGATTCATAAGTTATGCAAGAACAATGATCATCCCTGGTTATTTCATTGCATTAACATTTGCCGGATCCCTCGGAAGATATTTGAACATTCAGCCTAGCGGCCTCATGTTCAATCAGCTTCCTCGGGATCCGGCAAATGTTAATGCATGAAAAACCATGATTGATCCCTATAATAGAAAGGGTTATCAAACCCTTCAAATGTGACCGTTAATCCAACATGATGGCGATAACAATGACGCCCGTTTCCCAACAACTTTCTGAAGTCATCATTCATAAAAAATAAAATTCTACGTTCAGGGCTACCATATTACGCCTTTCAACAAGCAAAGGCTCATTTTACACTATCAAAAGATCAAAACAGCACGTGAATTTTAAGATCTATATGTACAAGGATTTTGTTATTTGAACGCGGTTTCTGTCCCATTCAGGCAAAGCTTCAAATAGCCATGTCCATAGGATTCTATGCAAGACTAGACCTAACTGTTAACATTTACGGGGTATTCGCTATTGTCCTTGTAGTTTGCAAAAAAAAAGATTTCCGATTTACTCTAGGAAAACGGCAGATTATGTTTGATTTGAGGTTTAACGTCCCCAGCAACACTGTAAAGGTCATTTTGGAGACGTTGCTTCCAATTTTGTGAGACTTTTACCCGACACTGATATGAAATAACATCTCAAGCCCTGTCGCCCAATGAAACCAATAGTGTTTATTAGCATGGACGGTCCGCCTCGCACAGCGGCTCCTGGACAGGCTTAGATCCTCTAAGCGGTTTACCAGTACTAGTGTGTGGGCAGGATTCAGCTCTGCGTGGAAGCGTCATGCAGCCCATATAGTTCTTCAAGCCCCTATGGGCGGGGGCGGCCGCCAACGGATATACGATAGGCGTTATGTAACTCGTGATGACTTTTTCCGTTTTCGACCCTTTTACACTGGACAAGGTTGGTTTACTCTTTAGTTACTTGTAGGTTGACTGAAATTTCCAATTTATAAACCCTTCTCCTGCTCAATATGTTCTAGAAAGGGTTATCCTTTGGACGCAAGGAGTACACGACAGAACCTGAAAATATGGAGTGTACATGTTTTCTGGGCCAGACTAGCTAGTTCCGGCTTTTAGGCCTCATCCGTGACCCTCAAATATTTTCAAAAATCCACAATGGAATCCATTACGAGAACACGCCTATATAATATTGACCCCCTCATACCCCACTTTAATATAGTAAAACTGGGGTTTAAGGGGGTTCTATCGAGTTCCCGCAATCTATGTTTTCAGCAGAAATAAGAAAACTATCACTTTTTCATCTTAAAATTTCTAACTTTTGGCCCCAAAATTGGCAATATATTTGTATAGGCGTGTTTTCGTAATGTGCTGCTCAATACTTTAAGTTCTATGTTTCAAAACATTGTTGCTGCAGATTAGATGGCTTCACGCCTATACAAAAACAGTGTAACCTTTCCGCCGAAAAAAAGAAAATTTTAAGAAGAAAAAATGTGATATTTTTTCTTATTTCCGCTTAACATATAGATCGTGGGTACCCGTTAGAACCGCCTTATCGAGGCAGTTCTAACGAGTACTCACAATCTATATTTTAGAGCAGAAATAAGAAAAATAAAGTTTACCCCCGTAAACCCCAGTTTCACTATATAAAAGTCTCTGGTCGGGCCCATCGGAGTCTAACTGTTGGTTTTCTTTTGCTCCAGCATTTCAGTGGTTTCTTGCTGTCGAGTCCTCACCGTTGTCTCACCTCTGTGGTTCTTTGATTTTTTTGTGTTCACGGAGATGTTGCACTGATGAGTTAGGAGGCCTTCATGCGGACTGAACAAACTATTTGTCTAAATCGCGACGGAAGTAAGGGCGAGGATTGTGGCCACATAAAATCGATTTAAGCACCCCCCCCCCCCAGTGGAAATCTTTCCACTGATCGTTCCAAGGCGGTTCTTCTGTGGCGATTTATTTATGTTGTTGTTTGTTACTTACTGTGTGTATCACTTGTGTCTTTTAATTTTGGATGGCCATATGGCCATTTTGTGGGAAAGTAACTGTCCTTATGGCCTTCCTTTGTTTAGGTTTCCATTATGGTCTGGTCGCTTAATGTTTGTATTTCTTTCCCTTTGGTGTCTTTGATGGGTGGAGTAAGTTAATTATATCGATTCCTGATCTTTGTTTTACTTTTACTTTTCAAGGGGCTCAAAATTATATAGGCATATTTTCATGATGGCTTGGTTCATGTTTCGAAAGTTTTTGTGTGTGCCTCCGTGTCAATTTCTATTGGTGACTTGAGATGGCTGCGTTCTTGGATTGTGACCTTTCCTGGGTGACCTTTTCTTACTAGTTTTCTTTTAAAGAAGCAATCAATATTCTATACTATTTGTCATTAGGTTTACAAATTTCAGTGAAAATCGAGAAATTTGAATGGTTGCTAGTCAGAAACTTTGTGGCAAAATAATTAATTCACCAGGACAAAGCCGTTTGGCCATTTTGTGGGAAAGTATTTGTCATTTTGACTTTCCGCTAGTGACGTTTTCATTATTGTTACCGTTGTTTTATAGTGCTTCTTCTTTACCTTAGGTGCCATTGATGGGTGTTGTGAGGTAATTGTATCAATTCCTGATGAGTTTCCTCCCTTCTAGTTTACTCTTGTGCAAACACCCCGCCCCACAAGCCCAACCCCGTCCGAAAAAAAAAAGATAAAACACTAGTTAAAATAAGAAAGACATGTGCAAATATACATTTATATATGTATATTTTTATTTTCTTTCGCTTGATCGATTTTACGTCACTACAATTAATGCCCTTGGCACATATGATTTGCTCAATTCCAATGAACGGCTTCAAACTCATAACGCAACATCTCCGAGAACCTAAAATCGAACCAGTGCTTCAGCTGAAGTGCACGACCCACCGGATGCTTTTAGCTTTATGAATGTTACCATATATGGGTATGGCGGCCATTTTGGTCATGTGACCTGGACCTAAAACGGTTCCCCCAATAAATGCGCCTTATCGTAAGGAGCACAAATATATCTTATACTTTAGTACTGTATTCTGAATCGTTTGCAGGATAAAATGCATTCTTACTTTTCCAATACAAAAGCATTTGTGTCAAAGTTTGACCTAGGCACAAAGAATGTCAAGGTCAACCCAGGGTCACCATTTTAGCACTTTATTATGGGCCTACGTCCCAGATGCTATTTATCAAGTTTCGTGGAAATCTGCCCAGTGGTTCTGGAGAAGACTTTTTTTAAGGGTTTTTACCATATATGGCTTGGCGGCCATTTTGGTCATGTGACCTGGACCCCATGAGCAAATTGTGGTTTTACCAATCCCATAGAGGCTCCAATTTGACTTCAATCGGCCCAACGGTTTCCGAGGAGAAGCAGTTCGAAAATGTTCACATTTTTCGCCTCGGCGAGGCTATACTAGATGGAATGTAATATTTGGCAAGTTCATTGGTTAGATCTCATTGATATCTATCAGTATGCCAAACATTATTTAAATATTCCAATCGGTTAAGTCACTATCACCAATTTTCACAAACGGGTTACGGACGGACAGACAGACTGACAGAATGACACGGTGATTTTAGGGCATTCTTAGAAAATCAACCGACTTCAGTCGGTCGCTTTTTCTGCGGGTCGTGCAATACAGAGATAAATCAATAATGAAACTGATTATAGTAAAACCATCAAACTTGCAAGTATAGCAAAGTTAACTCTTGTAGACCAGTGATTTCATTGTAGAATTTGAAATGCTTGAGGGTCACTGATGATGACCAATTGATCGAAATTAGCTATTCTTGCAGACAAGACAAGGAAATCCGTGATTTTACCCTGGGATAGAAATTTATGTTCTGACCCCGGTATTCCGACCCCAAATCGAATATAATCGCGTGTTTGATAAATGCACTGGTTGATTACAACCTCATGCGCGGCGGCGTCATGCGTGACGTCACTAAACATTCCTGTTGTGTCATCACAAAATGGCGGACGTCGGTAACCGAAGTGACAGCAGCATTAAAAATCGCAATAGAAATGGAAGGAATGCAAGAAAAAGAATCCTATATGGGTGTGAGGGGTGGATAGAAAAATCCGTCCCTCGGGATCACTGTCCGGCATCACTCGGCAAGCCTCGTGATGCCGGACAGTGACCCTCGGGACGGATATTTCCACCCACCCCTCACACCCATATAAGATTCTTATATTTTTCCCAGAGAACGTCTTGCAAACAGTGTTCAATTCTGTGTTGTAGTCCTTGCATCCAAAGGATATAAGAATCTTATATGGGTGTGAGGGGTGGATTGAAAAATCCGTCCCGAGGGACACTGTCCGGCATCACGAGGCTTGCCGAGTGATGCCGGACAGTGATCCCGAGGGACGGATTTTTCTATCCACCCCTCACACCCATATGGGATTCTTTTTCTTGCATACCTTCCATTTCTTAGCGCGGGTTTTTAATGCTGCAGTCTACTCGATTACCAACGTCCGCCATATTGTGTTGACACTACAGGAATGTTTAGTGACGTCACGTAGCGTGCTGTGACGTCAACATTAACGACGGCGCATCCGAGGTCGTCATCAACCAGTGCATTTATCAAACACGCGATTATAATCGATTTTGGGTCGGAACACCAAGTTCAGAACATAAAATTCTATCCCAGGGTAAAATCACGGATTTCCTTGTCTGGTGTACAAGAATAACCTTTCTATAGTACACATTCAAATTCAGCACAGCTGATATTAAGAGAATGCGTGACGGATTTTAAATGTCCCCCTGCCCTTCAGCACAGTGTGGAGTATATTTTAGATTTCATTGTGGAAATTTGTAAAGGTTTGAAGATCTGGGAACTGATGAGGCCTTTTTGGCCGAAACTAGATAGTCTGGCACAGAACAACCTTGCTAGTAACATAGCGTCATTTGACGTTATCTTTATCTTCTGTCGCGATTAATTTTTTTAGTTCACCTTTGCATGTGCGTACTGCTTATGTCTTTTTTATTTTTTGATTGCAATTTGACCATTCTGTAGAAAAGTAACTGTCCTTTTTGGCTTTCCGCTAGTAATCTTTCCATTAGGGTTTGGTTATTTCACGTTCATATTTCTTTCCCTTTGGTGTCTCTGATGGGATCTGTGGGGCAATTGTATCGATCATTGCGACCACTTCTATGTTATTAGCCTCAACTGAGACGCAATACGAGTTAACTTCATGGGACTTAAATGATATGAGCCCTGCCAAGCGAATTTGTGTCTTCGAGCATTCCGTCATGACAAATTTTAACTGCTTATGCCCAGCCATTCAGAGGGGCCAGGGATATGGATTTCTGTCTGAAGGTCCCTCTTGATTCACTGCTTGTATGAGCGAGCAGGGAAGGTTCTGGCGAGACTGCGCGAATGCGCAGGCTCGCCTGAACCTTCGCTGCTCGCATAGGCGATAAGTACCAAAATCGCTTGAATGGGCCCATATGGTGACACCGCGTCTATAGAAAATATCTGGAAAGACGTTTCCAAAATATATATCTTTTGAACTGAATCTGTCAGGTAATAACTACCACATATATCGAATATAAGCAAGGCTAATGGTATATCAGACAAGGCGGTAAACGCTCAATGGTAAAACACCCATTGATAACAAATACTACACTGTTTGCATTATGCACCAATACACATGCACTTGCCCAGCAGGTAAACACCCGAACTATGAATATCTCGTGGAATCTGCTGACATCTCAAAAATTAAAAAAAATGTAACAATTTGGAAACCTTATTTTCAAGCTGTATCTTGATAAAAAGACAAAGGATCCCATTTGCCTACATGGAAAAGACATATACAACATCTTTCTTTTAAACTCAATCTGTCAGGAAATAACTATTACATATATCGTACACGGCTAACAGTATATAGAACAAGGTGGTAAATGGTCAAAAGAGGTCACGACGGATAGAAAGTCGGATCTTTGTTTTACTTCTACTTTACACGACTGCTTAACTGCCAATGGCTACATGAAGGAAAACGATTCCAGGGAAGCAAGATCAAAAGCCAAAGTACAAAAAACAAACGACAACAGTATTAACTCCATGTTTTACTGCCATAAAAACATGTTATAAAATAATGCGACAAAGTCTTTGAACAAGAATTCCACCGAAGGCTATGTCGCGCCTATGGGAGCGAACAGTCACCGAACCATGACATCTAGGCCAAGGTCAAACATAGATGCTTGAATAAAAGGCTTGTACTAAGTATTATTAATGAAGTTCAAATAATTCTTGAGAAATAAACTTAACCATTAGGGTGATCGCTAGGGTGGTCGCAATATTTTACAAAGTCAGTGAACCATGAAATGTAGGTCAAGGTCAAATATGGATGCTTGCATTTAAGTTGCCATCCCAAGATATACGTTTGTACCAAGTATCATTAATGAAGCACCTATAGTTCTTTAGAAATTAACTTGACCATTAGGGTGATCGCTAGGGTGATCGCAATATTTTACAAAGTCAGTGAACCATGAACTTAAGGTCAAGGTCAAATATGGATGCTTGCATTTAAGTTGCCATCAAAAGATTCATGTTTGTACCAAATATCATTATAGAAGCTCTTATAGTTCTTATTAAAAACTTGACCATTAGAGTGAATGCTGGGTGGTCGCAATATTTTACAAAGTCAATAAACCATTAAATGTAGGTCAAGGTCAAATATGGATACTTACGTTTAAGTTGCCAGGCAGAGATACAAGTTTGTACCAAGTATCATTTATGAAGCTCTTTTAGTTCTTAAGAAATAAACTTGACCAATAGGGGGAACGCTAGGGTGGTCGCAATATTTTAAAGTCAGTGAACCGTGAAATTTAGGTCAAGTTCAAATATGGATGCTTGCATTTAAGTTGCCATCCCAAGATTCAAGTTTGTACCAAATATCATTAATGAAGCTCCAATAGTTCTTGAGAAATAAACTTCACCATTGGGGTGAACTCTAGGGTGGTCGCAAATGTTGACGCCTTGACAAACGGACGGACGAATGGAGGAACGTTCGATCGGACGGAAAATACAGACGGCGCCTATATCGCGCCATGCTAATAGCAGGCGCGACAAAAATCAGGTAGAAATCTGTTTTGGTCTATAAAACATTCTAATGAAGTTTCAAATAAATTGAAATGCAGACGTTTGCGTGTTTCAAGTCGGTCTACTTATGATTTTTCCACCTTTTACACTACACTACCTCATAATTTTATAAAAGAAAAACTTAGCGATTTGACTGAGTAGAAATTTCAAAGGGAAAACGCCCTCTTTCTTGCATGAAATGCAAGAAATGCTTTCTTCATTTCTGAAGAGTATAAAACTTATACTTTATGGTCGGTCAGAAAGTGTTTGAAGCTCTCATCTTTCTACTTGACAATATTTACATAAGATATGGTACTAAATTATTTAGACAAGTTGTGGGTACTCCGATGAGTACTAATTGCGCACCCCTTGTGTCTTATCTGTTTTTGTTTTGTTATGAGAGATACTTCACAATGCCCCTTTCTGCTGAAAACCAATCTTAAATCATTGAAGCTTTTAGCCCGACTTCTAGATATTCGGTTGATTTATTAAATTCTTCTGATACCGAGGCCCCGTTTCGGGGGTTTGCATCTGTCTATTGCAGATGATTGTTTCTTGCAACATTTTTATAAACGCGATGATTTTGATTTTGATGTAGTAAATCTTATTTTTTTGGATGCTGATGTTCCTCGTGCGCCATCATATCGCGTTTATATTTCGCAGTTAAATCGATTTGCCAGAATGTGTGGTCGTGTGGCTGTCTTCGATGCTCGTAATAAATTGTTAGCTGCTAAACTTCTTAATCGGGGTTATCGGTACCGTAATCTACGCAAAACCTTTTCAAAATTTTATAGTTGTCATTCTGATTTAATTTCAAAATTCAAAATTGGACTTAAATCTCTTCTGCAACAAGGTCTATCGAAACCCTAATTTTATTGTGACTTAGTATATAAATTCAGAAAAATATATAACCGCAATGGCTTTGGCATCCAATTTCGTAAAATCTTTCTTCGATATAAAAAGATTGGGTACAATATAAATGTTATAGGACAGACTGCATGCATGGTAGTTAATCAAATCACGGTTGACAGCTTTGCTTCCCTATTTAATTGTACGCCGGTGGGTCAGGCCTCAGATTATTGGACGGTTCCAGCGTAAAAGCTTACTGAGAATTACAGAGATCTAATTCAATGCAATTTTGGTTGGTATCTGATGCTCTGTCTCTGGTCGGACTCATCGGAGTTTACTGTTGGTTTTCTTTTGCTCCAGGATTTCAATGGCTTCTTGCTGTCCTGTCCTCGCCGTTGTTTCTTCTCTGTGGTTGTTTGATTTTTTGTGTATAAACCGGGCTGTTGGACTAATAAGTTAGAAGGCCTTCATGCGGACTGAACAAAGGTTTGGCTAAATCGCGACGGAAGTAAGGGCGAAGATTGTGGCCTCGTTAAATCGATTGAAGCTCCCTCCACCCCCGCCCACAGTGAAATTTGTGGCACTGACCGTTCAATGGCGGTTCTTCTTTGATCGCGGTTTAATATTTTGTTATGGCTTGTCTTTTGGTGTTTGTATCGCTTATATTATTTTGTCTGACAGCCAATTGGACATGTTGTGGGAAAGTAACTTTCCTTTTGGCTTTCGCTATTGATGTTTCCATTAGGGTTTGTTGTTTCATGTTTATGTTTCTTTCCCTTTGGTGTCTCTGATGGAAGCTGTTGGTTAATTGTATCGATTCCTGATCACAGCCTTCACTTCCATTTTGCGTAATTTATGATAGAAAGCCTCCATGCGTGAACACATAAATTGTCTATATCGCGACGGAGGCAAGGGCGAGGATTGCGGCCGCGTAAATTGGATTTAAGCCTTCACTGAGCGCTCCAAATCGGTTCAACTGTCGCAGTTTATTTTTGTTATGTTTGTCTTTGAGTGTGTGTATTGCTTATACCTTTTTAGATTTGGGTAGCCAATTGACCATTTTTTGGGAAAGTAACTGTCCTTTTGGCATTCCGTTATTGATGTTTCCATTAGGGTATAGTTATTTCATGTTCGTGTTTCTTTTCCTTTTGGTGTATCTGATGGGCGGTGTGGGGTAATTGTATCAGTTCCACTTCTACTTTGACAGTAAATGTAATACTCACAGAATATGTTCTAAAATGTCGTTCTTATTGCGATACCCTAATGGCTGATATAAGTAAAGTTTATTGCTATATAGACGCTGTTAGTTCCATTTTCCCTGACAAATACACATTAAATTCAACTTAAAATAACTTTTAAAAGAGGGTTTATTTAAACTGAGGTCGCCATTTGCATGTTTGAAAGACATAGCTTGGGTATAAATTAAAAACTCAGATACGTTGACGAGGATTTATTTCAAATTAGTCAAAGGCGTATTGTAGAAACACTTTCGTCTTTTTAATCTTATTTAACTGTGCTTTCCACAGCTCGTTTGTGCTATATAGGTTTGGCGCCACCCTCTTGACTATATATTATTCTGAGTTTTGTTATTTTCTTTGTTTGTTTGGAGTGTAACGGCCGTGTATCACGCGGACCACATAAATACGAATGGTTCACTGTGAAATTGTGGGTCAGGGTTATACGACAGACTGCATGCATGGTAGTTAACCCAATCAAGATTGACAACTTTGCCTCCCTCTTTAATTAAATGCCGGTAGGTCAGGCCTCAGATTCTATTACAGTTCCATTCAAAGGCTAACTGAGAATTAGGGAGAATTTAATTTTATGTAATGTTTGTTAGTGCCTGATGCTCTGTCTCAGGTCGGGTCCACCGGAGTCTAACTGTTGGCTTTCTTTTTCGGCAGCATTTGAGTGGTTCCTTGCTTTCGAGTCCTCACCGTTGGTTCATCTCTGTGGTTGTTTGATTTTTGTGTTCTCGGAGATGTTACACTGATGAGTTAGGAGCCCAACATGCGGAATGAACCAAATATTTGTCTAAATCGCGACGGAAGTAAGAGCGAAGTTTGTGGCTGCGTAAAATCGAGGAACAATCGTTCCAAGGCATTTCTTCTGTTGTATTTTACTTTTGTTATGGTTTGTCTTTGAGTGTGTGCATCGCTTATATGATTTTATTTTGGATAGCCAATTGACCATTTTGTGGGACAGTAACTGTCCCTTTGGCTTTCCGCTATATCAAGCTTAAACTCTCTTGAATTCAAAAGATTTATGATGGGACCGTCATAAAATAGAAGTGGAGGCAATGATCAGGAATCGATACAATCAACCCACAGCTCCAGTCAGAGACACCATAGGGAAAGAAACACAAACATGAAACAAAAGACCCTTATGGAAATACCAACAGCGGAAAGCCAAAAGGACAGTTGCTTTCCCACAAAATGGCCAATAGGCTATCCAAAATAAAATAATATAAGCGACACATACAAACAAAAACAAACCATTACAATAATAAACCGCTACAGAAGAACCGCTTTGGAACGGTCAGCAAAAACGAATTCCACCGGGTGTGTGTGCGGGGGGGGGGGGGGGGGGGTGGGGGGCTTAAATCGATTATACGTGGCCACAAACCCCGCCCTTACTTCCGTCGCGATTTAGACAAATACTTTTTCAGTCCGCACGAAGGCCTCCTAAATCATCAGTGCAACATCTCCGTGAACACAAATAATCAAACAACCACAGAGGTGAAACAACGGTGAGGACTCGACAACAAGAAAGCACTGAAATGCTGGTTAAAATAAAACCAACAGTTAGACTCCGATGGGCCCGATCGGAGACTGAGCACCAGGCACCAACCAACATTATCTAGAATTAGATCTATTTAATTCTCAATAAGCCTTTACGCTGAACCCGTCATAGAATCTGCGGTCTGACCCACCGGCTGCAATTAAAGAGGGAAGCAAAGTTTCAACCGTGATTGGGTTAACTACCATGCATGCAGTCTGTCCTATAACATTTATGTTGTACCCAATCTTTTTTATATCGAAGAATGATTTTACGAAATCGGGTGCTGAAGTCATTGCGGTTATATATTTTTCTGAATTTATATACTAAGTCACCATAACATTCGGGTTCCGTTAGACCTTGTTGCAGAAGAGATTTAAGTCCAATATTAAATTTTGAAATTAAATCAGAATGACGTCTATAAAAGTTTGAAAATGCTTAGCGTAGTTTATGGTACCGATAACCCTGATTAAGAAATTTAGCCGTTTACAATTTATTACGAGTGTTGAAGTCAGTTACATGACTACACAATCTGGCAAATCGAATTAATTTCGAAATATATACACCATAGCATGGCGCACGAGGAACATCACCATCCTAAAAAGAAAACTTTACAATCTCAATATTAAAATCATCGCGTTTATCATAAAATCTGCACAAAACAAACCTTTCTACAGTAGATAGATGTAAATCAAAAAACGGGGCCTCGGTATCAGAAGAATTTGCTTTATTTAACTGAAGTTAGGGGGGGGGGGGTGTAAATCTGACAGATCAAACCATCGAAATAGGGATCGTCAATATTTAATAAATCATCCAAATATCTAGAAGTGGAGCTAAAAGTTTCAATGATTTCAGACTAGTTTTCAGCAGAAAGGGACATCCTGAATATGTTCTATAAAAGGGTCATCCTTTGGAAAAGTAATACATCACAAAACTGTCAAATATAGAGTGTACATACTTTCTGGGCCAGACTAGCTAGTTTCGGCCAATTAGGCCTCATCAGTGACCCTCAAAATATTTCCAAAATTCCACAATGGAATCAATGATCCCAAAGGACAAGAAAATATAAACTATACTATGATGTAGGGCAGGGAGACTTTTTACGGCCGCCACACATTCCCACACACCAGCTGTAGTGACGTTAAATATGTTTTATAAAAGGGTTATCCTTTGGAAGCAAGTAATACACCACAGAACTGTCAAATATAGAGTTTACATGCTTTCTGGGCAAGACTAGCTAGTTTCGGCCAATTAGGCCTCATCAGTGACCCTCAAAATATTTCCAAAATTCCACAATGGAATCAATGATCCCAAAGGACAAGAAAATATAAACTACATTATGATGTAGGGCAGGGAGACTTTTTACGGCCGCCACACATTCCCACACATCAGTCTCTCTCATAACTAAACAAAAACAGATCAGCCACAAGTGTTGCGCAATTATTACCCATCGAAATGCCCACAACGTGCCAAATAACTTAGTACCAAATCTTATGTAAACATTGTCAAGTAGAAAGGCGAGAGCTTCACACACTTTCTGACATTACCATAAAGTATAATTTGTTTGCTCTTCAGAAGTGAATAAAGAGCATTTCGTGCATTGCATTCAAGACAGAGGGACTCTTCCCTTTCAAATGTCCATTCGTTTAAATCATTAAGATTTTCTTTTATAAGATTATTAGGAAGTGTAGCATAAAGGGTGGAAAAAATCATAAGTAGACAGACTAGAAGCACGAAAACGCCCCTGAATTTCAACTTATTAAAAACTTTACTATTAAATTCTATGGTGACTTAGTATATAAATTTAGAAAAATACACGCCTGCAATGACTTTAGTACCCAATTTCGTAAAATCGTTTGTCCATATATAAACATTGGGAACAACATAAATGTTATAAAACAGACTGTATGGATGGTGGTTAACCCAATCACGGTTGACAACTTTGCTTACCTCTTTGATTGCACACCGGTGGGTCGGGCTTAAGATTATATGACGGTTCCAGCGTAAAAGCATAAATGGAATTTTATTTTATTTTTATAATAATTAGTATTCTTTATGTTGGTTGGCGCCTTATGCTTCGTCTTTGGTCGGGCCCCTCAGAGTCTAACTAATGGTTTTCCTTTGTTCCAGCATTTCTGTTGTTGTATGCTGTCGAGTCCTCAACCTAGTTTCATCTCTGTAGTTTTTTTATTTGTATGTTCTCGGAGATGTTACACTGATGAGTTAGGAAGCCTTCATGCGGACTAAACAAAATTAGTGTATACCGCGACAGAGGTAAGGGTGAGGATTATGGCCATGTAAAATCGATTTAAGCCCCTCCCCACTCCCCCTCACCAGTGGAATTCTCTCCACTGACCGTTCCAATGCGGTTCTTCTTTGGCGGTTTATTTATGTTGTTGTTTGTTACTTACTATGTGTGTCACTTGTGTCTTTTTATTTTGGATGGCCATTTGACCATTTTGTGGGAAAGTAACTGTCCTTATGGCCTTCCTTTGTTTAGTTTCCATTATGGTATGGTCCCTTCATGTTTGTGTTTTTCCCTTTGGTATCTTTGATGGGTGGAGTAAGTTAATTGTATCGATTTCTGATCTTTGTTTTACTTCTACTTTTCATTAGATTTTTTACCGACCAAAACAGATTTCTACCTGATCTTTCGAAGACTTTGTCGCAATATGTATCACATGTTTTTATAGCAGTAAAACATGAAGTTAATAATTTTGAGAGTTCTAACGAGTACCCACAACCTATGTCTTTGAGCAGAAATAAGAAAAATATTGTTTATCCCCGTAAACCCCAGTTTTCTCTATATAAATTGGGGTGTAGGGGGTGTTCATTTCACGACCTTGTTCACGTGATGGTAACCAGTTTCTTGTTCTCATCAGTAAAATTATCACTACCTAGTATTCTTAGAATTTATAAACTAAATTTCCAAAGTAGAAGTAAAACAAAGATCAGGAATTGATACAATTAACTTACTCCACCCACAAAAGACACCAAAGGGAAAGAAACACAAACATTAAGCGACAAGACCACAATGGAAACCTAAACAAAAGAAGGCCATAAGGAAAGTTACTTTCCCACAAAATGGCCATATGGCCATCCAAAATAAAAACCCAAAAGTGATACACACAGTAAGTAACAAACAACAACATAAATAAATCGCCACAGAAGAGCCGCCTTGGAACGGTCAGTGGAAGATTTCCACTGGGGGGCTTAAATCGATTTTACGTGGCCACAATCCTCGCCCTTACTTCCGTCGCGATTTAGACAAATCATTTGTTCAGTCCGCATGAAGGCCTCCTAACTCATCAGTGCAACATCTCCGTGAACACAAAAAACAAAGAACCACAGAGGTGAGACAACGGTGAGGACTCGACAGCAAGAAACCACTGAAATGCTGGAGCAAAAGAAAACCAACAGTTAGACTCCGATGGACCCGACCAGCGACAGAGCATCAAGCACCAACCAACATTACCTTGAATTAGATCTCTCTAATTCTCAATAAGCCGTTACGTTGGAGCCGTCATAGAATCTGAGGCCTGACCCACCGGCGTGCAATTAAAGAGTGAAACAAAGTTGCCAACCGTGATTGGGTTAACTACCATGCATGCAGTCTGTCGTATAATATCCATGTTGTACCCAATCTTTTTATATCGAAGAATGATTTTACGAAATTGGGTGCTGAAGTCATTGCGGTTATATATTTTTCTGAATTTATATACTAAGTCACCATAAAATTCGGGTTCCGATAGACCTTGTTGCAGTAGAGATTTAAGTCCAATATTGAATTTTGAAATTAAATCAGAATGGCGTCTATAAAATTTTCAGGTTCCGATAGTCCCTGTCCAGAGGCCTCTCCAAAGAAACATCCAATTTAGAATTAATGTCATAATGTCGACAATAACATTTTGAAAATGTGTTGAGCATTTTATGGTACCGATAACCTTGTTTTTGGAAGTTTAAGTGTTATTTTTTTTTAAATTCCGTTACAATCATTAAAGCCATCAACATGAGAAGAGGTTGTACTAAAACGAATAAACTGTCACATATAAATCCCATTTTGGCATAGTCTTAGGGACGTCACCTTCAAGAAAGGAAAATTTACAATTATTATTCCAAAATTTGAAGCATCCACTTTATCATAAATTTTGGAAATACATTCAATACAGTCAAAAGTAAGCAGCATAGGACAAGAATGTTGTAGGAATCGGACACAAATGGTTGTATTTATGAAATTAATGAAACTTACCTCGTGCTCATCTTATAAATTTCATATCATTACGCTAACACACCCGTGCGACATAGTGCATTTGTTCACATCTCCAAAATGGCTACTTTTCCCATGAAAATCGATGATATTTTTCTTACTTATACAGCAAACATAGGGTGTGGGTGCTCGTTAGAACCGCCTCATTGAGGCGGTTCTAACGAGTACCCACAACCTTTGTCTTGGAGTAAAAATAAGAAAAATAATGTTTACCCCCGTAAACCCCAGTTTTCTCTATACAAAGTGGGGTGTAAGGGGGTGTTCATTTCACGGACTTGTTCACGTGATGTAAACAGGCCACCCTTGTGACACCAGCTACCTCCTTAAACCCCTATAGCCACTTAGTCAGCCCTTATCTACCTGAAAGCAGTAAAGATCTTCATCAGATGGGCCACACGATCAGGATCTACACTATTTTGCAATTCGTTTGCAAATTTGAATGAAACTTTATATTATGAAGTAATTTGATTGATGGGTAGTCATAAATGGGTTCGGATTATAAGAATCTGATATGGGGTTCTGTTGTAGATGAGCGTTTCCAACCCGAGGGATGACCGTGCTGAGCGGAACCGAGGCTACGCCGAGGTTCCGCTCAGCACGGTCATCCCGAGGGTTTGAAACGCCCATCTACAACAGAACCACATATTAGATTCTTTTTCTTGCACAACACCTCCGGTTAGTTTTGACGGGAGCTTACCACTAAATATTTTCCATAGGCGACAATAGTAACCTTTTACATGCTCCCACAAAAACTACACATACAAAACTTTTCAAACCTTACTCATTTAAAGAGCCATCCTAGCTCAACAAGTTGATGAGAAAAAATCCACATGTAGCCCGTCTCCTTTTCAAGTTATGGTCCGCCATATTTGTTTACATGCAAATTCGCAGTGAATACAAACCGGATTTTTAAAGGAGAGGTAACAATATAAAATCAGTAACAATTTCTTTGAAATTGCAGATATAATTATAAAACACACATCATTTTATTTCCTTATAACTATCCTTTTCTCAAATTGAAATGAAACATGGGATATTTATCCAATGGAAGCCTGCCTGTTATTTAGACTGCAACTAAAAGCTCTGTCCCAAAGTGATAAAATCCGGTACCTCCCATATTTAGTGCAAAGCTACCTATACCAAACCCTTATTGTCTTTATGATCCATCAAAAGCATTGTCAAATAGAAATTTAGATCATATCTACTAATTTAAGCATGCATAATAAATGGTCAGTGGCAAAGAATCTTTGAAAGTTGCGAAAAAGTTATCGCTTCCAGATTCTACAATGAAAGCCGAACAAACCATATTTTGTGAAAAAGTGCAAATTTTACCTCTTTCTGGAATGGAACCCAGACACCGGCTTGCATCAGTGGTTCTTCTCCTATGTCTTTGGAACACTTCAATCCTAAAATGCACTAAATTATGCCTTATTAGCATACCAGCTGGTATTTATGGCTAATTTCACACCTATACCCCCTATTTTATGTAAAGATGGCATTTTGAGGATATTTTGATGATAAAACTTTGACAAAAATGATTATAATTGCCTTAATACCATGTGAAACAGTGGATACATATCTGTTCAGATCCTTTAACATGATCTAATCAATTAGAACCAATAATAGATGAGAAAACTTATCCTGGTATTGCAGCAGAGACAAGTTTGAAGTTTTGCTTTGGCTAGAGACCAAGGCCATAAACCATGTAACCTTACTGTTAAATTCCAGCTGGAGTAGATTCTTTCTCTTGTGTATCCGGTTATACACTTACTGTAAGCTTTTTTCCAAAACAACCCCAATAACAATTGATTAACATGGATTTAAAGTACCCCCCCCACCCCCAATACACAGATCAGAAGCAAAAACTGATCAAATACACCCAGTTAGACTTAAGTACCACTAACCTTACACATTTTTACAGTTTCTATGGCAAACCACATGCCATGAATATCCATTTTATGATACAGAATTGGATAGAACCTACCAATGTGTGAAAATATGATGTAATGACTGAAAACTGGAGTGTGGGGCTAATTTTTGTTCTTTTGGTATAGGGAGCTTACCACTAAATATTTTCCATAGGCGACAATAGTAACCTTTTACATGCTCCCACAAAAACTACACATACAAAACTTTTCAAACCTTACTCATTTAAAGAGCCATCCTAGCTCAACAAGTTGATGAGAAAAAATCCACATGTAGCCCGTCTCCTTTTCAAGTTATGGTCCGCCATATTTGTTTACATGCAAATTCGCAGTGAATACAAACCGGATTTTTAAAGGAGAGGTAACAATATAAAATCAGTAACAATTTCTTTGAAATTGCAGATATAATTATAAAACACACATCATTTTATTTCCTTATAACTATCCTTTTCTCAAATTGAAATGAAACATGGGATATTTATCCAATGGAAGCCTGCCTGTTATTTAGACTGCAACTAAAAGCTCTGTCCCAAAGTGATAAAATCCGGTACCTCCCATATTTAGTGCAAAGCTACCTGACAGCTCGCACATGTATATTGTTTAGAAAATATAAGTAGTGCGGAAGTAGTTCCGGCAGTTGAATAGAATTGAAGCGCATTTATGTAAGTTGCCTGGGTCGGAACACCAGGGTCAGAACATACATTTCTATCCCAGGGTAGAATCACGGATTTCCTTGCCTTGTGTGCAAGAGTAAATAATTCATTCAGCGAGATTCGGGATGAAAGATTAAGTTACAGAGGTTTGTGTTGTGTCGCGTGTCTAGACTAGCATGTTATCACATACCCCAACGATTCTTAGCACGGAACTTGACCATTTCACCAATATATAACAGGGATATTATCTAACCATCATGTTGAATAACTGATATATTTCGTGAGATTCATTTGGTCTTGCAATATTCCCATTGAACTTTGTGTAGTTAGGTATAATTTACATCAAATGTCCGTGTGGTTTTACTAACATTAAACATTGTGCTGACTAACTTTCAATCACAAATGTAAATTAGTGATATTACTTGTGTCGTGACATAAATGAATTACAAGCATCCCTTTGTATTTTAGCATGCTTCTATTAATTAAATAAGGCTGCATTTGGAAAAACTTGCGCTAGATTTACCATTTATATCGAGGTCGAGGAACATTTTTGAAACTTGTTGCAATCAAAAACGGAATAATTACAGGGCGACTCCTTTACGGTAGGGTAAATGGATCATCCCTATGCTGTTCAGTCAATTGCAGTAATTTGAATGCCAACAGAAATTTCTGACATCCAGACGGCGTCATGTAGTGATTTGTCTTAATGGTGCAATAATGCAAATGATTTGCAATGTTTCAGTAGATTCATTCGTGATGCATCTCTATTTTAGCTCTTTCAATTACTTGAATGTTGTGACAAACAGACGGTATTTTTGTATTCTGTGACATTATCTAAACTGTAGGCTAACTTTTGTTTGAGATTAAAATATGAGGTCGACATGCGAAACATTACGAGAACACGCCTATTTAATTTTGACCCCCTCATACCCCACTTTTATATAGTAAAACTGGGGTTTAAGGGGGTATACATTATTTTTCTTATTTCTGCTCAAAAACATAGATTGTGGATACTCGATAGAACCGCCTCGTCGAGGCGGTTCTATCGAGTCCCCGCAATCTATGTTTTGAGCAGAAATAAGAAAAATATCACAATTTTTCATCTTAAAATTTCTAATTTTTTGCCCAAAAAATTGGCAATGTATTTGTATAGGCGTGTTTTCGTGATGAAAAAGTTTTCATTATAATTCCAATCCTCAATCATCTCAATAGGCATGGTGGGCGAATCTTGCTTACCAAGTAATGTTTACTATCCTAGGGCGCCTGATTACACTCTTCTTGAGTCCATGTCTGTTGGTCTGAAGATTGATTAACGCTTTCGGAGATGTTACACTGATGAGTTAGGAAGCCTTCATGCGACAGAGCTTAGGGCGAGGATTATGGCCATGTAATATCGATTTAAGCCTCCCAGTGTAATTCTTTCCAATTACCGTTTCAAGGCGGTTCTTCTGTGGCGGTTTATTTATGTTGTTGTTTGTTACTTTCTGTGTGTATCGCTTGTGTCTTTTTATTTTGGACAGCCATATGGCCATTTTGTGGGAAAGTAAGTGTCATTATGGCCTTCCTTTGTTTAGGTTTCCATTACGGTCTGGTCGCTTCATGTTTGTGTTTCTTTCCCTTTGGTGTCTTTGATGGGTGGAGTAAGTTAATTGTATCCATTCCTGATCTTTGTTTTACTTCTGCTTTACCAAGTAATGTTTACTATCCTAGGACGCCTTATTACACTCTTCTTGAGTCCATGTCTGTTGGTCTGAAGATTGATATTTGCCATTTGTCTATGGATTAATGATTTTGGATTAACGCTTTGGTACTACGACAAACTACTCACGATGTACATTTCGAGCGATTTGATTGGTTTAAATAAAAGTTTTATACTTCGACATATTCCATGATCCAGAATCTCAGATCTGTTTCACATGGCGGCAGGTAATAATATAACGTCAATGTGCACCTTCAGAACCCGCGTGTAACGTCATTGTATAGTGAGTGAGTTTTAGTTTTACGTCCCACCAACAGCTACGGTCATACGGAGACGGGACCTCGGTTTAAAGACTCATCCAAAAGTCTGGAGAAGCCCGGGATCGATCCTGCGATCCCTGGTTTACAAGGCGAGTAGCGTAACCACTGCACCACGGAGGCTTCTAACGTCATTGTATATAAACGACATCAACAATGTTCGGTTAAAAGATTGAAAACTTTTAAAAAACGTAGATGTTAGAATACAAACTTATTCTATAGACTTGAAGTTTTGTTCATTTAGGGGATAACTGTACTGAAAATTGTCATTTTGGGAGGTAAATCGGAGGTTTTACGGTCGGACATTTCGTTTTACGGCGACGCGTAAGCGGAGCCGTCAAACGTAATTTGCGACCGTAAAACCGACGAGTTACCTCCCCAAATGACAATTTTCAATACAGTTATCCCCATTCTAATGCACTTTTTCGGTTGTTCAGCTAAAATTTATACTAATTTGCACAAGGCGGCAAGCGCAGTGAGCTGCGTAAAACCAAATGCCAGCCAATGAAAAGCGACGTTACGTGGTGACGTCGGATTTCCGACAGTATATCGTGGAATATACTGTCGCAAATTTTTGACGTTATCCAATCAGACGTCGCGTTACATACGTAAGTGCATTAGAATAGGTTTTCTTTCAAAGAAGGCAGCTTCTTATTGGCTAATAATTCCGCCGTGGCCGATGTTAAGTTCATTCATACGCTTTCAAAATAATTCCTAAAGATACAGTAGAACTTCGATGGCTCGAACACCGATGACTCGTTTACCATGGATGAGTCCAAACATTCTTGAGCCCCTAGCGAGTTCCTCTACATAAGAAATAGTGGGGGATAATTAAGGAGATTTCAGTCTGCTATCTTGCAAATGTATGCTGAGTGTACTCATTAGAATCGCCTCGATGAGGCGATTCTAATGAGTACACACAGCATACACATTCATTATAGAACACCGAAAAGATGTCAAAATGTATCTCGTTTTGCCTCCTGACAGTAATCTCAGTGGCTCGAACTACCCCTGTCTCGAACAGATTTTCGAGGTCCCAAAGGTGTTCGAGCCATTGGAGTTTGACTGTACCACTTTTGTGGCATTTTAATATTTTGATGACATAGATGGAATAATAAGGAATGAATCATCTTTTTTTATTCTATCGATGTCGACGGTGCGGATCTAACGAGTACCCACAATCTATGTTTCCGAGCAGAAATAATAAAAAGAAAATACGGTGCACCCCCCCCCCCCCCCACCCTGTAAACCTCATTTGTTACTGTATATAAATGGGGGTTAAAGGCGGTCAATATCACGCCTTTTCCAATATGTTGAACATTTTAAATGAAATGTTACAGGCAAAAAAACGATAGTTTTCATATTTCTGCCCAAAATATAGATTGTGAGTACTTGTTGGAACCGCCTCGGTGGCTCTTGCGAGTATCAACAATCTGTGTTAAAAACAATAATGTAAACCCCAGTTTTAATATATAAAAATTGGGTTTAGGCGTCAAAATTATATGGGCGTGTTATCTATTTACGAAAACACGCATACACTATTTTTACCTCCTTAAACCCAACTTTCATACAATAAACTTGGGTTTACAGGGATAAACCTTATTTTTTTCTTATTTCTGCTCTAATATATAGATTGTGGGTACTCGTTAGAACCGCCTCGATGAGGAGGTTCTTACGAGTACCAACAATTTAAAGTTTGGGCAGAAATAAGAAAAATATCACAATTTTTCGCCGTAAAAATTCCTTTTTTGTCGGCGATAGAGTTTGAAATGTATTTGTATAGGCTTGTTTTCGAAATGCATATGAGCGTGTTATCGTGATGGCCAATGCCGATCAGCCTCGCAGTCTCATCAGCATACTGTTGTTTGCTGTTTGACATTACGAAAACACGCATATACAAATGCATTGTAAATTGTAACGCGAAAAAAAAAAAAAACGATAATTTTAAGATAAAAATTGTCATATTTTAGCAGAAAGAAGGAAATAATGTTTACAGCTGTAAACCCCAGTTTTGGTTCTTCTGTGGCGGTTTATTTATGTTGTTGTTTGTTACTTACTGTGTGTATCACTTGTGTCTTTTTATTTTGGATGGCCATATGGCCATTTTGTGGGAAAGTAACTGTCCTTATGGCCTACCTTTGTTTAGGTTTCCATTATGGTCTGGTCGTTTAATGTTTGTGTTTCTTTCCCTTTGGTGTCTTTGATGGGTGGAGTAAGTTAATTGTATCGATTCCTGATCTTGAACCCCACGTTTTCACCGCTGAATTTTATACGCCAGTTTAAAAAAAAAACGGTCGTATTATGTAATGGGGTCGGCGTCAGTCCGTCCGTTCGCACGAACGTCCGTCCGTCCGTCCGTCTGCACGGACATTTAGGGGGCAAAAAATTTGGACAGTTTGACACTTAAGTATATATTCGTGAGTCCAAATGGGGTTTATTCCGTTATTTGGGTACTTAAGTGGCAAAAATTCGCTCTAAGGTGGCTTGCCGCTTAAGAGAATTTGCCGCTTAAGTAGTCAATATGCCGACGCCTAGCCACTTAAGTATCCGTTCGTGAGAATGTCCGTCCGTCCGTCCGTCCGTAAACTTTTTCGTTTCCGGATAACTCTTCCTACAGTTTTCAACCGATTAACCTGAAACTTTGTAGATAGTAAGACTATGAGTGAGTGAGTGCGTGTTTGAGTTTTACGTCCCACCAACAGCTAAGGTCATACGGAGACGGGACCTCGGTTTAAATAAAAATCAAAATTGAGTTCCTTTAAGAGCAATGAAAACATTCATAAGAAAGAAGATGGGTCATACTACGTAGTTTCGGCTAATAAAGCCTCATCAGTGACCCTGTGAAGATCCGGCAAAGAAAGCCAGAGGAAAGATACTGCAATTTTGTGAATTTCGAATAGGCAGTCGATGCAAGGACTGATATAAATCAAAATGGATGGGGTCCAAATAATTAAAAACCTGTCTAGAATATGAGTCTCAACCGATAATGTATTTCTGATTTCTCAAAATATTCACGCTGATCTCAAAGGACCAAAAGTAAAATATAAACTGCACTATGGTTGATGTAAAGACTCATCCGAAAGTCTGGAGAAGCCCGGGATCGATCCTGCGATCCCTGGTTTACAAGGCGAGTAGCGTAACCACTACACCACGGAGGCTTCTAGTAAGACTTTGAGGTGGACATGTGCGTTAAGTGTCAAGGTAAACATACAACAGATATTAATAGAGTTATGCCCCTTTGAAAAATGTGGATAACATTTGCGTTTCCGTATGACTCCTCCTACAGTTTCCATCCGATTAACCTGAAACTTTGTACATAGTAAGACTAGGAGGTGGACATGTGCGTAAGGTTTCAAGGTTAACCATACACCAATTATTAATAGAGGTTTGCCCCTTTGAAAATTGTGGTAAACATTTTCGTTTCCGGATAACTCCTCTAACAGTTTCCATCCGATTAACCTAAAACTTTGTTGATAGTAAGACTATGAAGTGGATATGTGCGTAAGGTTTCAAGGTTAACCATACACCAAATACATGTATTAATAGAGTTATGCCAATTTGAAAATTGCGGTTAACATTTTCATTTTCGGATAACTCCTCCTACAGCTTTCATCTGACCAACCAACCTGAATCTTTGTAGATAGCAAGACTATGATGTAGAGATATGCGTAAAGTTTCAAGGTTAACCGTGCACCAACTATTTATAGACTTATGCTGCTTTGAAAATTTGGGTAAACATTTTCATTTCTGTACAACTCCTCCTACAGTTTTCATCCAGTTAACTACACTTGCTCATAATCTTATAAAAGAAAAGCTTAATGCTTTAATTGAATGGGCTTTTCACAGAGAAGATTCTCTCTAGTTTGCATGTAATGTCAGAAATGAAATTTTCACTTCTAAAGAGCATAAGAATTATACACTTTGGTCATGTCAAAAAGTGTGTGATGCCCTTACCTTTCTACTTGACAATATTTATATTAGATTCGGTACTAAGTTATTTAGACACAATGTGGGTATTCCGATGGGTATGAACTGCGCACCTCTAGTGGCTGATCTGTTCTTGTATTGTTATGAACGAGACTTCATGTTGTCGCTTTCCACTGATAACCAATCTGAACTTATTGAAGCTTTTAGTTCTACTTCTAGATATTTAGATGATTTATTAAATATTGACAATACTTACTTTGATGGTATGATCAGTCAGATTTATCCCCTAGACATTCAGTTAAACAAGGCAAATTCCTCTAATACCGAGGCCCCCTTTTTTGATTTACATTTATCTATTGTATCTGGATTTGTTTCTTGCAAAATTTATGATAAACGTGATGATTTTGATTTCGAGATTGTAAATTTTCCTTTTTTGGACGGTGATGTTCCTCGTGCGACATCGTACGGGGTTTATATTTCGCAGTTAATTCGATTCGCTAGAGTTTCTAGTTATGTATCCCACTTCAACACTCATAATAAATTATTAACCGCTAAACGTCTTAATAAGGGCTATCGGTATCATAAACTACGTAAAGCCTTTTCTAAGTTTTATAGACGTCATTCTGATTTGGTTTCTAAATTCAATGTTGGACTTAAAACACTTCTGCACCAAGGCCTATCGGAACCCGAATTCTATGGTGACTTAGTATATAAATTTAGAAAAATGTATGCCTGTAATGACTTAAGTACCCAATTTCGTAAAATCGTTCGTCGATCTATAAAGATTGGGTACAACATAAATGTTATACAAGAGTTGTCAGAAGACAACATAGCTCGCCTTTGGGGGCCTAAGATGGATGAGGGCAAGTTATCAAAAAATCTCTTCTGTAAAACAGCCCAATAGACTGCAGCAAATGAAGGAGAACCAAATAAAAATAGACACAGTGACCCTGACATTGAGCCCCAGACCCTGAAAGTTGAACTTCATACACAACATTTGTATGAAGTTATCTTTAAATCCATCAATAAATCTGGACACTAGAGAAATGATCAAGTTTTTCTAAAAAATAGCCACAGTGACCTTGACCTTCAGCCCCTGACCCGGAGAGTCAAAGTCACTCAAGATATCATCATACCAAACATTTGTGTCAAGGTATATTAAAATCCATTAATAAATGAAGGCGCAAGAGCGATGACAAAGTTTTTCTAAAAATAGCCACAGTGACCTTGACCTTCAGCCCCAGACCCTGAAAGTCGAACTCGCTCAAGATATCATCATTGCCAACATTTTTGTGAAGTTATATTAAAATCCATCCATAAATGTAGGCACTAGAGCGATCACAAAGTTTTTTCTAAAAATAGCCACAGTGACCTTGACCTTCAGCTCCGGAACCTGAAAGTCGAACTTGCTAGAGATATCATCATACCCAATATATGTGTGAAGTTATATTAAAATCCATCAATAAATTAAGGTACAAGAACGATGACAATGTTTTTTCTAAAAATAGCCACAGTGACCTAGACCTTCAGCCCCGGAACCTGAAAGTCGAACTTGCTAGAGATATCATCATACCCAACATATGTGTGAAGTTATATTAAAATCCATCAATAAATTAAGGTGCAAGCACGATGACAATGTTTTTTTCTAAAAATAGCCACAGTGACCTTGACCCCGTGACCCTGAAAGTAGTGACCTTGACCTAAGGCCCCAGACCCTGAAAGTCAAAGTCACTCGAGATATCATTATACCAAACATTTCAGTGAAGTTATATTAAAATCCATCAATAAATGAAGGCGTTAGAGCGATGAAAATGTTTGTTCTAAAAATAGCCACAGTGACCTTGACCTTAAGCCCCAGACCCCGCTATGTTTTTAAAAAGAAAAAAAAAAAGAAAAAAAGAAAAGAAAAAAAAAAAAAAAAAAAAAACGTTCCTCCCCCGGGATTTGAACTCACGCTGCTTTCAGGTAAACTTTAACACAGAGAAGTAAGGGAGGTAATACAGAGGAAAATATTAACTTCTCAAAAAGTCCAATTTAAGCCAAAAAACCTGTAAAATGAAGTACAATGATAATGTTAAATATTGTTTTTTTTTAGCAATTATTAATTACATATTCAAAATATTCAGGAAAATCACATATAAGAGCTTGCAGGTAAACTTTAACCAAATGCGGACGCCGACGCTGACGCCGACGCTGACGCTGACGCCGACGCCGACGCCGACGCTGACGCCGACGCCGACGCCGGATGCCCGGGGGTATGGCAATAGCTCCCCCTTACTTTCGTAAGGCGAGCTAAAAACAGACTGCATGCATGGTGGTTAACCCAATCACGGTTGGCAACTTTGCGTCCCTGTTTGACTGCACACCGGTGGGTCGGGCTAAAGATTATATGACGGTTCCAGCGTAAAAACATAAATGGAAATTTTTTTTTTTTTTTTTAGTAATCTTTATGTTGGTTGGCGCCTGATGCTCCGTCTTTGGTCGGGCCCCTCGGAGTCTAACTGTTGGTTTTCTTTTGCTCCAGCAAGTCTGTTGTTGTATGCTGTCGAGTCCTCAACCTTGTCTCATCTCTGTAGTGTTTTAATTTGTATGTTCTCGGAGATGTTACACTGATGAGTTAGGAAGCCTTCATGCGGACTAAATAAAAGTGCATACCGCGACAGAGGTAAGGGCGAGGATTATGGCCATGTAAAATCGATTTAAGCCCCCCCCCCCCCTCCCACAGTGGAAATCTTTCCACTGACCGTTCTTCTGTGGCGGTTTATTTATGTTGTTGTTTGTTATTTACTGTGTGTATCACTTGTGTCTTTTTATTTTGGATGGCCATTTGGCCATTTTGTGGGAAAGTAACTGTCCTTGTGGCCTTCCTTTGTTTAGGTTTCCATTATGGTCTGGTCATGTTTGTGTTTATTTACCTTTGGTGTCTTTGTAGGGTGGAGTAAGTTAATTGTATCGATTCCTGATCTTTGTTTTACTTCTTCTTTGTAAATAGTTAGACTACAAGGTGGAGATGTGCGTAAAGTTTCGAGGTTAATCATACACCAAATATTTATAGAGTTATGCCCCATTGAATATTTCGGTATAAATTTTCTTTTCCGGATAACTCCTTTTACAGTTTTCATATTATCAACCTGAAACTTTGTAGATAGCAAGACTTTGATGTGGAGATATGCGTAAAGTTTCAAGTTTAATCCTACACCAAATATTTATAGTCTTATGACCAGCTTGTGATCACCATATCTCCAATACCCTTTGAGACATATTGATGGTACTTTGTACAAAAATACATGAGCTTAAGCGGGCATGTCATGCGCAAGAACCACAATTCTGAGTGCCCTAGTTTTTTTAGTTGTCTCCCCTGACAGTTTAATCTCAGGATGACCATTACTGCAATACTTTTGTGATATATTGCTGGTTTAATTGTGGTGAACTTTCTATAGGTGAACAATCTTCTGAAGGCCAAATTGGCTTTTGGTCGGGGGATTCGCCATCTCTTCCGATAGCTATTTTTGTACCGAAAACCCCAAAATTGATGGTTGGCAAACAGTTCAGCATAATGCGGCGTCTGATCTGGGCGAGCACTGCTTGCAAAACTTTCAGACAGTTTCCAAATAGATTTTGAAGAGTACACAGCCTGGCACCTCTAAATTTTGAAATTGACTCAAACTATATATAAGGAGGATGAGTCCATTTGGTACTAAAAGGGTTAATCAAGGTTATTGTCAACCAAATAATAATAGAGTTATACCCCTTTGAAAAATTCTGTAAACATTTTTTTTTTTTTCGGATAACTCGACATTTTAGATCCGATTATGTTGAACTTTACATACAGTAAGACCATGATATGGAACAATGCATATTATTTTGAGGTACAGTCTGCCAAATATTAACAGAGTTATACACCTTTAACCGATTTTCCTAAAGAAGCCTCCGTGGTGTAGGGGTTACGCTACTCGCCGTGTAAACCAGGGATCGCAGGATCGATCCCGGGCTTCTCCAGACTTTGGGATGAGTCTTTAAACCGAGGTCCCGTCTCCGTATGACCTTAGTTGTTGGTGGGACATAAAACTCAAATACTCACTCACTCAGATTTTTCTAAACATTACGTTTCTGGATAACTCATCTTACATTTTAAATCTGATGCAGTTGAAACTTTACATATAGTAAGACAATGATGTGGAACAGTGCATATTTTAGGTTACAATTCGCCAGATATTACCGGAGTTATTCCCCTTTCACAGATTTTTCTAATCATATTTTGGTTCTGGATAATGCCTCCCACATTATCATCTGATGAAGCTGAAACTTTAAGAATAGTTAGACTATGATGTGGAGCAACGCATATTGTTTAAAGGTTATAGTCCAGCATTTATTGCCAGAGTTATGCCTTTAGTATTTTGAGGTTATGGTCCACCAAATATTACCGACCATGAAAATTTGTTGGAGACAGGTATTTTGAGTCATTGAAGGTTATTACTAGTGCTAGGTAAGAATATATGGAGCACATATCGTTCCTTTGTTACGCTCCACAAACCCAAACTTGTACAACAGTCGATATATCTATGTTCCTTCTTACTTATTGCCACGGGCGTATTATGCCCCGCTGGCGGAGCTCTTGTTTATGATTTTGAATAGCCGTATGTCCATTCGTCCATTCGTAGGAAAGAAACTGTCATTTTGCCGCTTTTTTTCTTTTGATTTGAGGTTTAACAACCCCGTCAATACTGTAAAGGATATTTCGGAGACGTCGCTTCCGATTTTGCGGGACTTTTATCCGGCATTGAGATGAAATGACATCTCAAGCAATGTCACCCAATGTAACCAAAAGGGTTTATAAACATGCACTGCTTTGCCTGGGCTGGCATAGATCCTCTTATCGATTTACGAGTACTCGTGTGCGGGTCGGTTTCAGCTCTGCGCGGAAGCATCATGCAACCCATCTATTCCGTCAAGCCTCGATGGGCGGGGGTCGTTTTGCCGCTTGTTATGTTTTAGTTACGGCAAAGCTGCTTTGTGGTATTGTTTCTTTCCATCTGGTTTCTTGGGTGGGAGATTTAAGGTTATAAGATTTACTTACACAAGACCACCATATAGTAAATACAAGGTTAGTGTATTTCATAATAAAATATCGGTGAGCCTTTAATAGAGAGTGTTAGAGTTTCACGTCCCACCAGCAGCTAAGGTCATACGGAGACGCGGCCTCGGTTTAAAGTAGAAGTAAAACAAAGATCAGGAATTGATACAATTAACTTACTCCAACCACAAAAGACACCAAAGGGAAAGAAATACAAACATTAAGCGACCAGACCATAATGGAAACCTAAACAAAGGAAGGCCATAAGGACAGTTACTTTCCCACAAAATGGCCATATGGCCATCCAAAACCAAAAGACACAAGTGATACACACAGTAAGTAACAAACAACAACATAAATAAATCGCCACAGAAGAGCCGCCTTGGAACGGTCAGTGGAATGTTTCCACTGGGGGGCTTAAATCGATTTTACGTGGCCACAATCCTCGCCCTTACTTCCGTCGCGATTTAGACAAATAATTTGTTCGGTCCGCATGAAGGCCTCCTAACTCATCAGTGCAACATCTCCGTGAACACAAAAATCAAAGAACCACAGAGGTTAGACAACGGTGAGGACTCGACAGCAAGAAACCACTGAAATGCTGGAGCAAAAGAAAACCAACAGTTAGACTCCGATAAGCCCGACCAGAGACAGAGACTCATCCGTAAGTCAGCAGAAGCTAAGGATCGATCCTGCGAGCCCTGATTTACAAGGCGATTAGCGTAACCAGACAATTTTACAGGGGCGAGCTTTAGCGAGCCCCTATAAAATTGTCAGGGCGAACCGATTATATTTTATTATTTAAGACACTATCCATGTATTAAGTTTATACCGCAATCAATTGGTTTTGCATTAGCAAATTTGAGCAAAAAATACAGCAGACAGTGTGGATATTAAACAACATTCAGTGCCATGGCGTCACCGTGCCACAAAGACGTAGGAACCAAGACAGAAGCCCGAATAAATGTTTCTCAGGGCTTTACTTTCTGTTTGAAAATCTGCAACAAGAAACATTTTCGAGGTTGAGACGCAACTGCAGTAGCAGTGCGCAGTTATTCCAACGGGCAATTCAAAACAGGAAAAGCCGAAAAGGTTAGAATTTAGCTGAAATTGAGAAAATCTTTTTAAATAAAAATTGCCAAGATTTCAACTTGCAGTTTCGTTGTTTTCCCATGTATGAAAGTCTGTATGTTATTGTTTATACTCGGTGTAAAATAGGGACCTGAAATGTAGATCCGGTCTGTAAACGACCAGTAGAAGGTATTATAGGTCACTACCGATTATAGCGAGCAGCTATCGGAGTCTACTAGAATGCCTGATTGCGGTATAAAAATGCTCTTTTTACTTTATTTTCTTGCTTTTGTGCCTTATACTTTTTGTTCTTTTCCTGGTTAAGAAACCCATGATAAGAATATAAGTATCTGATATGGGTGTGAGGTGTGGATGGAATATCCGTACCGAGGGTCACTGTCCGGCATCACGAGGCTTACCGAGTGATGCCGGTCAGTGATCTCGAGGGACGGATTTTTTTTCTATCCACCCCTCACACGAATATATGATTCTTTTTCTTGCATACCTTCTACTTTATATAGAGACAACAGGGGCTTATGGGGTTATACATTATTTTCAAAACATATCTATCTTTAACCCAATCACGGTTGACAACTTTGCTTCCCTCTTTAATTGCACGCCGGTGGGTCAGGCCTCAAATTCTATGACGGTTCCAATGTAAAGGCGTATTGAGAATTAGAGAGACCCAAGAGCACATTAGACAAGAGCATCTAGCTTCTGCTATAAGTATGCTATTCACCGTGTGGGTGCCAGTCTAATCTGATTGGTTGAACAAATTCAGTATTTTACTGAGGTTTCAGAGTTCATTGAGAAAATACTGTTTAAAATACCTGTCAGTAATGATTCCCTGCAAGTGTTTCATCTCTGTGGTTGTTTGATTATTTGTGTTCACGGAGATGTTGCACTGATGAGTTAGGAGGCCATCATGCGGACTGAACAAATTGTTTGTCTAAATCGCAATGTAAATAAGGGCAAGGATTGTGGCCACGTAAAATCGATTTGAGCCCCCCCCCCCACTATTAAAATCGATTTGAGCCCCCTCCCCCACCCCCACCCCAAGTGGAATTCGTTTCACTGACCGTTCCAAGGCGGTTCTTCTGTCGCGGTTTACTTTTGTTATGGTTTGTCTTTGAAGTTTGGAGGCCTTCATGCGGACTGAACAAATTATTAATAATTTGTCTAACTCGCGGCGGAAGTAAGGGCGAGGATTGTGGCCACGTAAAATCGATTTAAGCCCCCCCCCCCCCCCCCCCCCCCCCCCCCAGTTGAATTCGTTACCGCTGACCGTTCCGAGGCGGTTCTTCTGTCGCGTTTTTTTTGTTATGGTTTCTCTTTAGGTGTTTGTGTCGCTTGTGTTATTTTATTTTGGATAGCCTATTGGCCATTTTGTGGGAAAGTAACTGTCCTTTTGGCTTTCCGCTGTTGGTGTTTCCATTAGGTCTGTTGTTGCATGTTTGTGTTTCTTTCCCTTTGGTGTCTCTGATGCGAGATACGGGTTAATTGTATCGATTCCTGATCATTGCCTCTATTTCTATTTTTATATACTGAGTCGGTCACATTTGGCCATTACCTCAATTGAGGGGGGGGGGGAGGTGGGGCTAACTTTAGAATTTAGCTTAAAAAAGAGGACACCGGCTGAGTCCTTAAAACTATTAATAGGTATACTTATACGCATCCTCTTAGCCCCAATCTACACTGTATTGGCGTTGAGCTCCTCTGCAAACTCTGCGAGGGAAGACTATTCCACTGAGGAATAGTTTTGGGATACACGAATGCTTTAGGGCATCACCATAGACCAGGTGCCTACGATATTGTGTGTTAAATACTTCTGATGCCCTTGTTTGAGTTGAAGCTGTCACAGGGGTCAAGTTATTTATCTTTATCCAGGGACACTATACCAGAGCGTATCTTATAGAAGAAGGTTAGAGAGGACTGCTCACGACGGGCCTCAAGGGACGGCCACTCCAACTCGCTAAGCATGCCACCGACGCTACTCTTACTTAGCCATCGCCGACATGTCCATCGAGCTGCTGTTCTCTGAACCTCCCTAACCTGCTGAATCTGAGTTTTAATATGGGGATGTCAAATGGGTGATTCATATTCAAGTTGTGGGCGAACCAATGTTTTATAATTGTCAAACAGCCTTTGTCTGCCTAGGTGCAAAAGTCAAATTTGTCTTCCTAACGTCCTTGTTGCGTTTGGTGTAATCTCTGAAATATGATGACCCCAATCAAGATCGTCAGTGATGGTGATACCAAGATATTTGGTGGATTGAACCTGCTCCAGAGTTTGGTGGTGTGGTGAATAATCAAACTTTATGTGATTGTCAGGAAGATGCCTTGACACCCTTATCAAATGACATCTGGCCACATTGAACTTCATCTGCCAATCGGCCTGCCACTATGCTAGTCGGTCCAGGTCATCGGACATAGATTGTGTGAACTCGTTAGAACCGCCTCAGTGATGCGGTTCTAATGAGCAGTCACTATCTTATTTTGCAATATTAATAAAAATATTACGAATTTTCATCAGAAAAGTAGCCATTTTGGAAATTTGAAATACTGCACTCAGTCGCTTGGGTGTGGTATCGTAAAGCAATTTTTCCATTTATTCCATATATGCTAAAATTATATTGCCATAAAACATTATTTCTCATTAACAATAATATTCAAAACATTCAATTTTGTTTAAAAGTAAGCAAATCTAAAATATGAACCTTATTTAATGATGATAAATGTAAAACTGTCAATTTTATTCGGCTTTATTTCCAATTTAATGAGAAAAAAACGTAGTAAGAATGCTTTATGACTGAGACATACTTATATTACATTCATTCTGATGTATATTTATGAAATAAGTTGCTGTTTTGAAGGAAAACAGCTGACTTACTTTTCCTCGGGGTCAGGCTTATGCTTAGCACGGGAATAACACAAATACAGTAGAACTTCGATGGCTCGAATACCGATTGCTCGTTTACCATGGATGAGTCGAACACATTCTTGAGTCCCTAGTAAAATCCTCTACATAAGAAATAATGGGGGATAATTCAGAAGATTTTAGTCTTTTATCTTTCAAATGTATGCTGTGTGTACTCATTAGAATCGCCTCGAGGCGATTCTAATGAGTACACACATCATACATTTTCATTATAGAACACCGAAAAGATGTCAAAAAGTATCTCGTTATGCCTCCTGACAGTAACCTCAGTGGCTCGAACTACCCCAGTCTCGAACAGCAGATTTTCGAGGTCCCAAAGGTGTTCGAGCCATTGAAGTTCGACTGTTATGATAAAATTGTAGTAACTTTCACGATAACAGAAACATCACATGACATATAGAGCATCTCACACGAATGTTCATGCATAATTGAACTTATTGCAAGAAAATAAAAAACGAAAATCTCCTACATTATCCCGCAACCGGCCCCGATAGCTCAGTTGGTAGAGTGTCCGCTCCGGGGAACGGGAGGTCTCGGGTTCGATCCCGGGCCGCGACATACCAAAGTCGTTAAAAATGGTACTAGCTGCTCCTCGCTTGGCACTCAGATTTACGGGGTAGAGCTAGGACTGGTCGATCCAGTGTCAGGATAATGTGACTGGATGTGGTATCATGTAATGTGTCTGGGACATGATACTTCAGTGAGGCAGCACTATAAACGTGAGCATTGAGCTCCCTGTCGCAACCAGACACCGTCGTGATATGACTGAAAAATTGTTGAAAGCGACGTTAAACCCGAATTCACACACACACACACACACACACACATTATCCCGCAATTTCCTTATGTAGAAGATTTTCCAAGGGGCTCAAGAACTGGTTCGACTCAGCCATGGTAAATACGCCATCGGTGTTCGAGCCATCGAGTGTATTAATTTGGGCATCTGTACTTGGAAATTGCACAGAGCGATGCCTAAGTTATTTGAGAGCCTAAACAAAACCTCTGATAGTCATAATTAATATTAACTAAGTCAACAACTGCATTCTGGAAACAGCCGCTCGCCAAACGTCTCAACCCAACAAGGATCTGAATTTCGGCTGAATCGCCCTCTGTCGCCGCGTAGGATATTCCAGGTCAGGACGGAGCTCATCTATTAATTGAAGCAATCTGTAGCGAGGTAATGTAAATCGCTCTTAAAAAGCTCATCAGCATTGTAAATATGCAAAAAAAATTGATCTGTCTCTAAATCATAAAATAAATAAATATTATTTAAATAAATAAATAAAAATACCCGTTTTCTCCTTAAACTTCTTATAAACTGTAAATCCTGAAACCAATGTAAAATTCCAGTCATTTATACACAGACTAATGCAAAATAATCCGGTACGCTGCAGTTAAGCCAGCTATCTATTAGATGATACTTTATAACGGAGTTTACGACTATGCATCTCGATAACAAGTCCGTGAAAGGAAGACCCCTAAACCCCACTTTATATTAGATAGAAAAAAGTGGGGTTTACGGGGGTATACATTATCTGCTTTATTTTTGCTACAAAACATAGATTGTGGGTTCTCGTTAGAACCGCCTCATTGAGGCGGTTCTAACGAGCACCAACAATATATGTTGAAAGCAGAAATAATTAAGATGTTATCATTTTTACCTAATGTTTATCATTTTCTGACACCATGTTGGTCGCCATTATTTCTTACGGACATGTTTTCCTAATGGTTTGCGACACGCCCCGTTTATGCATACCGCGTAAATTTCTGCGACAATTTTACGACGGGCTTACGCCTGGCGTAGGCTTGAGTCTGTTTTATCCACTCGGCTCTTAAGGGCAAATTTGGCTGATAAAACTATCGAAGTTGGTTTTGTAAACATTAATAGCCTAAATACTAAGCCGTTGAGGTGATCGCTTAAATAGCTTCAGAAATCCCGAAGTCTCTTTCGTAACAGAACACATAAAGACCAGCCGTATGTTGTGTGCAGTTCATTTATGTTTAACGTCCAACTAACTAGGGTCATACGGAGCTAAAGGCACTTTTGAAAGTCCGGAGAAGCCCGGAATCGAATGGGCGTTCTAGTTTATGAGGCGAGAATCTTAACATTTCACTACGGAATTTTCTCTTTTGTTTATTTTGAATTTTACGTTCCCGTCGACACTATACATGTCATTTTATTTTGGAGACGTTGCTACTAGTTTTGTGGGAGTTTTTGGGACTTTTACCCAAAACTGGGATGTAATGATCTCACTAGCACTATTGCCCAAAGAAACCGCTAGGTTTAACGGACGACATGCTCGCACCACTTTTCCTGGACAGGCTCAGATCCTATTAGTACTCGATCGATTTCAGCTCAGCGCGAAAGTATCATGCGGCCAAATCTATACATGTATCTACAAGGTCGCCGAGGCTTTTCGTATCAAATCGTAACCATAGACAAGGCTGGTAATTTGAAGCGATTTTCGGCACACCAACCCGTACTCCTGTCAATCCTTTCCAATACTGTGCAAACATAATGGACAGATATCTATCTTCTCTTGGTTGTGTAAAAGTATGCATGAACTCAAATCTTTTCTACAAATGCCAGAACGAGAATATAAATACATTGTAAAATTTAGCGTCGGAAAAACGACAATTCTAAGATGAAAAAATTGTGATATTTTTCTTATTTCTGCTCAAAATATACATTTTGGGTACTCGTTAGAACCGCCTCGATCGATGAGGCGGTTTTAACGATTAGGTTCTAACGAGTACCAACAATGGAAGAACATGGAATATAGACTTTAGAGCCTAAGAAATACAAAGAATAAGGTAAGGTGTGCCCCTGTAAACGCCAGTTTTACTATATAAAAGTGGGGTTCAGTTTTACCGCCGAAACAAAAACGACAATTTAAGATGACAAAAAGGTGATATTTTTCTTATTTCTGCTCAATATATAGATTTTGGGTACTCTAACGAGTATCCACAATCTGTATCTACACAATCTATATTTTAGAGCAGAAATACGAAGAATAAGGTAAGGTTTACCCCTGTAAACCACAGTTTTACTATATAAAAGTTGGGTTCAATTTTACGGCCGAAAACAAAAACGACAATTTTAAGATGAAAAAATGTGATATTTTTCTTATTTCTGCTCAATATATAGATTTTGGATACTCTTTAGAACCGCCTCATCCAAGCGGTTCTAACGAGTACCCACAATCTTCATCTACACAATCTATATTGTAAAGCAGAAATGCGAAGAATAAGGTAAGGTTTACTCCTGTAAACCCCAGTTTTAATATATAAAAGTGGGGTGTAATTTTACCGCCGAAAAAAAACGACAATTTCAAGATGAAAAATTGTGATCGTTTTTCTCAAAATATAGATTTTGGTACTCGTTAGAACCTGATACCAACAACCTATATTTTACAGCAGAAATACGACGAATAAGGTAAGGTTTGCCCCCTGTAAACCTAAGTTTTACTGTATAAAACTGGAGTTCAATCGGGTAAGAATTATATAGTCGTGTTTTCAAGATGTTATGGTAATACTTTAGACTTATTTACCTTTATGGTTATGGAACCGCCAAGTAAGGGCGTCCAAACATACATCTAGCTATTTCAAAATAGTTGAAATAAAATCGAACTGGTGAAACATAAAGTTTAACAAAATGCCTGCAGAATGTCACGTCGGATTCCAGATAATTGCACTAATAGCTATCACTAAAGTTATTCAATTAAGCCTGTGCTCACTAGTGTAGATGAAGCACGATATCATCAAAATAAAATCAAACTTTTATTTCCAACAGCTTGTTACGACGTGTAATTGTAAACAACTAAAAGTGCAAGTGATCGTGTCAAGTCTGTTACAGCCCAAACCGACACTATGCCAAATTCTTCTTTTCAACCCACACTATGCCTAATTCTGCTTTGCAACCCATACTATGCCTAATTCTTCTTTTCAACCCTCCCCACGCCTAATTCTTCTTTTCAACCCACACTATGCCTAATTCCTCTTTGCAACCTACACGATGCCTAATTCTTCGTTTCAATCCACACCATGCCTAATTCTTCTTTCAGCCCACACTATGCATACTTCTTTTCAACCCACGCTATGCCTACTTCTTCTTTTCAACCCACTATATGTCTAATTCTTCTTTTCACACTCACACCATGCCTAATTCTTCTTTTCAACCCACACCATGCCTAATTCCTTTTTCAGCCCGCGCTATGCCTAATTCATCTTTTCAACCCACACCATGCCTAATCCAAAACATGCCTAACTCTTCTTTTCAACCCGCACCATGCCTAATTCTTCTTTTCAACCCACACCAAGCCTAATTCTTCTTTTCAACACACCATGCCTAATTCAGCTTTTCAACCCACACCATGCCTAATTCTTCTTTTCAACCCACACCATGCCTAATTCTTCTTTTCAACCCACACTATACCTAATTCTTCGTTTCAACCCACACCATGCCTAATTCTTTTTACAGCCCACACTATGCCTACTTCTTTTTAACCCACGCTATGCCTACTTCTTCTTTTCAACCCACTATATGTCTAGTTCTTCTTTTCCCACTCACACCATGCCTAATTCTTCTTTTCAACCCACACCATTCCTAATTCTTTTTTCAGCCCGCACTATGCCTAATTCATCTTTTCAACCCACACCATGCCTAATCCAGACCATGCCTAATTCTTCTTTTCAACCCGCACCATGCCTTATTCTTCTTTTCAACACACACAATGCCTAATTCTTCTTTTCAACCCACACCATGCCTAATTCTTCGTTTCAACACACACCATGCCTAATTCTTCTTTTCAACCCACACCATGCATAATGCTTCTTTTCAAACAACATTATGCATAATTCTTCTTTTCAACCCACATTATGTCAGATTCTTCTTTTCAACCCACATTATGTATAATTCTTCTTTTCAACCCATATGTATAATTCCTCTTTTCAACCCACATTATGTCAAATACTTCTTTTCAACCCACACTATGTCAGATTCTTCTTTTCAACCCACACCATGCCTAATTCTTCTTTTAAACTCACATTATGCCCAAGTCTTCTTTTCAACCCAAATTATGTATAATTCTTCTTTTCAACTCACATTATGCCTAATTCTTCTTTTCAACCGACACTATATCAGATTCTTCTTTTTAAACCACACCATGCCTCATTTTTCTTTTCAACCCGCATTATGCCTAATTCTTCTTTACAACCCACACTATGTCGGTTTCTTCATTTTAACCCACATTTTGCATAATTCTTCTTTTCAATCTACTCTATGTCAGATTATTCTTTTCAACCCACATTATGCATAATTCTTCTTTTCAACCCACATTATGCCTATTTTTTCTTTTCAACCCACACTATGTCAGATCCTTCTTTTTAACCCACACCATGCCTAATTCATCTCTTCAACCCACATTATGCATAATTTCTTCTTTTCAATCCACACTATGTCAGATTCTTCTTTTCAACCCACACCATGCCTTATTCTTCTTTTCAGCCACATTATGCATAATTTTTCTTTTCAACACACTATGTCAGTTTCTTCTTTTCAACCCACATTATGTATAATTCTTCTTTTCCATCCACACGTTGTTAGATTCTTTTTTTCAACCAACAGTATGCCTAATTCTTTTTTTCAACCCACATTATGCATAATTTTTCTTTTCAATCCACATTATGCATAATTCTTCTTTTCAATCCACATTATGCCTAATGATAATCCACACCATGCCTAATTCTTCTTTTCAACCCACACTATGTCAGATTCTTCTAATTAACCCACAGTATGCCTAATTCTTCTTTTCAACCCACATTATGCCTAATTTTTCTTTTCAATCCACATTATGCACAATTCTTCTTTTTAACCCACACTATATCAAATTCTTCTTTTCAACCCACATTATGTCAGATTCTTCTTTTCAATACACAATATGCTTAATTCTTTTTTTCATTCCACACAATGCCCACTACTTCTTTTCAACAGACTAATACAAGCATTTAAAAGCTTCAGAATTGTGCTTGTGTGCGTGTGCGTATGTGCATGTATGCGTGCGTACGTGTGTGTGTTATACCTAGTGTCATCCCTCAGAGATGATATGTCCCAAAGGTGGTGTTTATATGAGAATTTTGCTATGTGTTAGAAGCTTTTGTTTTGTATGAAATCTTATTTTGGACAGCCGTTTGGCCATTTTAGTGGGAAAGAAACTGCCCTTTGGGCTTTCCGCCCGTGAATTTTTAAATGACAATGAAGTTATTATATGTTGGTGTTTCTTTTCCTTTGGTGTCTTGAATTGGAGGTGTGTGATCATTGTATCGATTCCTGGGTCCGAGGTCAGGCTCAATTCACTTGAGCATGACATTTGGCATGCTTTAAATTTTAAAATGCCAAATGTGTTAGCATTTTAAAATTTATTAGCAAGGCCAACAAAAGTTTTGCTGATCTGAGACAACACAATGCCTCATTTGTTTGTACTTAAATAGTTATTAGAATTACAAATTTCATGCTCAGCTGAGTTGAGCATGAAAAGGTGTAATTACATCGGGGCCTGATCATCGTCTTCACTTCTGTTTTGCGTTGTTGATGCTAGCTAGTTTTATTTCCAGTGTCTCTTCATGTCGCTTAATATATATATATATATATTCTCTCGTAATGTAAAACATGTATATGATACAATATAAGCGTATGATATGTGTCAAAATAAATGAAATGATGAAAAGGGCAAAGTGCATATTAGTTCAACAATACATATATATACAAAGTGCGTTTTTAAACGATGCACAATGACTAGTGGCTGAATTATAATTGTTTATGTTCTGCAACACAGACTTGTGCTGGCTTGTAGTCAGTCATAGTTTGACTTCTGACTACATTTACACGAAATTCATACAGGCATGTATATTTTGACATATGGGAAGTTCAGTTTTGACGGACTAAATTGAGGAATATATAACAGCCTGTACCGTGTGCGTTCTTACAGATTGCGTCATGGCTGTCAAGTACGCATTCTGATTAGCTGTCTTTGTTCCTCACTTATGTTTGATACCTTTAACGAAACGAAATATAAAGGTATAAAAAGTGGGTCAAAGCACAGGCTGGCCTGCATATGAATTTTATACATCGTAGCTGACTCGCTTTATGTCATAATAAACCGCTGGTAAAAAGTTAAGCATATTTTTGTTGACAATTTATGACCAATTTTATTTTCAAAACAAATCACATATTTTAAAAAAGAATTCATTTTTAACGATTTTTGTTGAACACATTTGATATTCAAGTACATATCAGTGTTATTTAAAATTAAATTAAGATTGTATGGAAGCACAAAATTGTCATGTGAACATTTACACCCACAGAAAGTACTGAAAATATGCCATTTTCAGAATCTCACCAACGGTTCAAATTGCATCGCTGTCACCTCAAATTCCTTTGTGCGTGTTTTTCAATCATGTCCAACTGTAATTCATACTATTTTGTCAGAATATTGTAACATAATGTCTCTAATGGTTGCCTAATAATGGGTATGTCCTCCATTATTCCGAATGACTTCAGCACACCGTTTAAACATAGACGCCACCCAACTTTTACGCCTAAGTGCCGGAATCTGGTCCCATTCTTGCAATATTGCTTGCTCAAGCTGTCTCAGATTCTGTTCAGGGTATTCACGTCGGTATATCCTGCGCCCCAACTCATCCCATAGGTGCTCAATGGGATTGAGGCCAGGACTTAGAGATGACCACGGAATACTTCTAATGTTGGGCGCATTTTTATAGCCGTCTATCACACGGGCTCTGTGAGGACGGGCATTGTCATCTTGAAAGCTCATACCTTGTCCATTTGGGCTTTCAAGAAAAGGCCTCACTATTGGCTCGCATATCTCGTCCCTGTATTTCACCGCATTCATGGTACTTTCCATTACTTTCAACTGCAATAAACGGTCATAAGAAAAGGCTCCCCAGACCATAACACTACCTCCAACACCAGCAACTTTAACGTCAACGCAATCGTCCCTATATCTTTCACCGGGCTGACGTCTAACGCGTCTACGACCGTCCTCATGATAAAAACAAAACCTGCTTTCATCGGACCATTAAACCTTTCTCCGCTCTCGAATTCTGTAGTGTTGACGCGCCCTTGCCCAGTTCAGTCTGTCAGTCTTATGATGTGTCTTAAATTTGGCCTTTTTGCCGGTCTTCGAGATTTCAGACCCCTTGCCAAGAGCCGTTTGTTAACAAGTTCTCTGGAAACTCGTATGCCCGTTCCCCTTTGAAGCCCTTGTCGCACCTGTTCCGCAGACCAGAACCTGTTCTGACAGGCAAGAATACACATGCGGCGGTCATCTCTCGGCGTAGTGGCTTTTGGTCGACCAGACCTGGGTCTGTCCGTCACATTGCCTGTTTGGCGGTGTTTGGTTAGAAGGCGAATTACTTGGCTCTGCGTTATGTTCAGTCGCCTGGCTATGTCCTTGTGCTTCATGCCTGATTCTGCCATGCCAATTATTCGCCATTTTTCACCAACAGATATCTTCTTCTAACCATGTTTATTGTTTGTGTGTTCCAAAATGTATACATGGCAAAATGGATATTTGCATGATTTGACCATGCATCAATATCGTTGAGCTGTGAAGTCGTATTACGCAAAAATAACCTGTTGTATATGAGATTCTTCTCAGAAAAGGCATCTTTTACTGATATCCAAAAATCAAAATCCTTAATTTTGATACGGCAAAGTTTTCGGCATTCAAAGACAAATATGCTTAACTTTTTACCAGCGGTATATTTTCAGCTTTCTATTGCTACACCTTTATGCCATAAGATCTGATGATTTTGCTAACAAATGTGAAAGCTCTTTCGAAAAAGTGTATTAAATTTTCTCTGTTCGAATCTAAATGGTTTGGCAGAGGTGAAACAAGCAAACTGCAGAAGAATGATTCAGAATCAGTGCTCCGCAAAAAGCCCGTGATTAGCAACATAGTTTACGAAAGCGACCCGCTCTCAAAGGTAGTAAGAACATGAAGAGACGATATGTTTATTAATGTCGGCGGTATAATTTTCGCATAGATTGCATTGCTCGTATACTTGATTATGGTGTGTTACTTTCGACCAAAGCCTTGCTACTAAGAAGGTTGCAGGTGCTGCAGAGCTGTCTTTCCAGACAGATGACATTCCTAATCTAAGATGTAACGTTTTGAATCTGCTGAATTCGTGATCTGTATTGAGCCTCTGACTCCACTGCGTTGTGCAAAAGTCTGATATTTTACGAGCAATGATATTTTTCCATTGATCTTTTGTCGGAAATTCAGCACTAAGGGTGTATTCACAGTATGAAAATGTCTGTAATTGTAAGGAAATTCTCAGTATGAAAATATCATTTATATTTCACACTGTGAAAATATCACTTTTATTTATTTTAGACTGCTCAGTATAAAATAAAAGCCTTCATTATGTGGACAACACTCTCTATTTCTTATATACATAAAACAATTTGGTATCGTCCACTCGTATCTGATTAGGAGACAACACTTAAGAATATTGGATTCAAACGGTATGGCCCATGGCTATGGTTTTGTAAGCATTTTCTTCAACAAGACAGACTGTCACCACGACAACAAGTTCCTGAAACAAAGACCCCTTAAGTTGGCTTTACGGGGTAAATTCATTATCTGCCTTATTTTTGTTCAAAAACAGAGATTGTGGGTACTCGTAAAAACCGCCTCATAGAGACGGTTCTAACGAGCACCCACAATCTATGTTGAAAGCAGAAATTAGAAAGATGTTATCATTCTTTACAAATATTTGTCACTTCTGACGCCATGTTGGACGCCATTATTTCACATGGACATGTTTTCCTAATGTTTGTTGGTTTGCAGCAATATACAGTGGACCGACAATGGCTCATACACCCTTCTAATCATAAAAATCTGTTTGAGATAGCTATAGTTCGAGCCACTGTGGGTAAATCAAACCACAAGGTCAGGAGGCACTGGCCCATATGCAGGAGGGGGGTGGTGTGTAGCGAGGGGTGCAAACGTTTCCCCATTTTTGGAAAATTATCTCAAATTCATTTATTTTACCAGAAAACAAGTTTACATACCTCAACATTGAGTGCCAAATCAAGATTTTCTTAAGATTCACAACCCTTCTAAAATACCTGAAACTCGCATCCACCTTTTTCAAAGTCTGCAAAGGGCCTGAGGCATAAAATGGATATCATTCTTTAAATAAAAGCATGTGGTGTATACTCATTAGAATCGCCTCAGCGATGCAATTCTAATGAGTATATGTTACATGTTGATTAACGGCGTCCCGCAAACCCTCATGCTGACAAGACAACCGAGGCTGATCTCTGACAGGTGAACGGGCAGCTGTGGGGTAAGACATAAGAAAGATATCATATGGATCACATACATTATTTACAGTATCTATATACAACAATACCAACACTAGACATACAAATGTTTGTTTCTATAGCCCATTCACGACGTCCGCCCCGAAGGCAAAACTATGTTCTGTGCTCGGGCCAGGATGACGTGAATGTCTACAGAAACAAATAACAAAAACGAACAACAAAATAAAACAAAGCGCGACTGGCCAGAATTTAAGTCCACTTAGGGTGAACTCTCGCGTCAACGCTGTCGACCACACCGTCGACTACCTTGTCAACCACATTGTCGACCACAATAGAAGTGGAGCAATGATAAGAAATCGATACAATCAACCCACAGCTCCTATCAGAGACGCCAAAGGGATATAAGCATAAACATGAAACAACAGACCTAATGGAAACATCAATAGTGGAAAGCCAAAAGGACAGTTTCTTTCCCACTAAATGGCCACTATGCTATCCAAAATAAAATAATATTAGCGACACAAACACCCCAAGACCAACAACAACAAAAATAAACCGCGACAGAAGTACCACATTGGAACGGTCAGCGGAAACGAATTCCACTGCGGGGGGGGGGGGGGGGGTGCTTAGGGCTTAAATCGATTATACGTGACCACAATCCTCGCCTTTACTTCCGTCGCGATAAGACAAATAATTAGTTTAGTCCGCATTAAGGCCTCCTAACTCATCAGTGCAACATCTCCGTGAACACAAATAATCAAACAACCAAAGAGATGAAACAACAGAACAACGGTGAGGACTCGACAGCAAGAAACCGCTGAAATGCTCGAGCAAAAGAAAACCAACAGTTAGACTCCGATGGGCCCGACCAGAGATACAGCATCAGGCACCAACCAACATTACCTTGAATTAGATCTCTCTATTAATTTAATTGAATGGACATTTCGTAGGGAAGACTCCCTCTATCTTGCATTGTAATGTAAGAAATGCGTTTTTCACTTCTGAATAGCATAAAAACTATACTTTATGGTCATGTCAGAAGGTGTGTGAAGCTCTCACCTTTCTACTTGACAATTTTTACATAAGATTTGGTACTAAGTTATTTAGACAAATTTTGGGTATTCCGATGGGAACTAATTGCGCACCACTCATGGCTGATCTGGTTTTGTTTTGTTATGAAAGAGCCTTCATGATGTCCCGTTCTGCTGATAATCAGTCTGAAATCATTTAAACTTTTAGTGCCACTTCTAGATATTTGGATGATCGATTAGATGTTGATAATACCTATTTCGATGGTTTGATCAGTCAAATTAACCTCCCCCCCAAGAACTTCAGTTGAATAAAGCAAATTCTTCTGATATCGCGGCCCAGTTTTTGGATTTACATCTATCTATTGTAGATGGGTTTGATTCTTGTATAGTTATGATAAACGCGATGATTTTGATTTTGAGATTGTAAACTTTCCTTTTTTTTAAGGTGATGTTCCAGGTGCGCCATCCTATGGCGTTTATATTTCGCAATCAATTCGATTTGCCAGAGTGTCTAGTCATGTGACTGACTTCAACACTCGTAAAAATTGTTGACGGCCAAACTTCTTAATCAGGGTTATCGGTTCCATAAACTGCGCAAAGCCTTTTCCAAATTTTATAGACGCCATTCTGATTTAATTTCAAAATTCAATATTGGACTTTAATCTCTTCTGTAACAAGGTCTATCGGAGCCCGAATTTTATGGTGACTTAGTATCTAAATTTAGAAAAAAAATATAACCACAGTGACTTCAGCACACAATTTCGTAAAATCGTTCTTCGATATAAAAAAATTGGATACAACATAAATGTTATACGACAGACTGCATGTATGGTAGTAAACCCAATCACGGTTGACAACTTTGCTTCCCTCTTTAATTGCAAGCCGGTGGGTCAGGCCTCAGATTCTATGATGGTCCAACGTTAAGTCTTATGTTGGTTGGTCCCTGATGCTCTATCTCTGGTCGGGCCCATTGGAGTCTAAATGTTGGTTTTCTTTTGCTCCGGCATTTCTGTTGTTTCTTGCTGTCGAGTCCATCTCTGTGGTTGTTTGATTTTTGTGTTCACAGTGATCTTGCACTGATGAGTTAGGAGGCCTTCATGCGGACTGAACAAATTACTTGTCTTAATCGCGACGGAAGTAAGGGAAGTAAGGATTGTTGCCACGAGAAATCGATTTAAGCCCCCCAGTGGAATTCGTTTCCGCTGACCGTTCCAAGGCGGTTCTTCTGTCGCGTTTTTTGTAATGGTTTGTCTTTAGGTGTTTGTGTCGCTCATATTATTTTATTTTGGGTAGCCTTTTGGCCATTTTGTGGGAAAGTAACTATCCTTGTGGCTTTCCGCTCTTAGTGTTTCCGTTTGGGTCTGTTGCTTCCTGCTTGTCTTTCCAGTTTCCCTTTGGTGTCTCTGATGGGAGCTGTTAGTTAACTGTATCGATACCTGATCATTGCCTCTACTTCTATTTTTCGTAGGCAATCCGCAATCTTTAATACCTGTTTAATTAAGTGTCTTTAAAATTATAAGGAAAAAAATATGAACCAATTTATCACTTAACCTTTGAAGCGAAAAAAAAAAAACTCGCTATTTTGCAGATTCACTAAACGAATTCATCTTTCATTCGACGTATTTTGTAAGTATTATGTATCTGCATTTTAGTGTCATGCCTGTATGCCCCAGAAACTGAAATATTAGATTAAACCAAAACACGCGAAATTTTTAATAAAAATCAAAAATGAGTTCCTTTAAGAGCAATAAAAACATTCATAAGAAAGAAGATGGGTCATACTACGTAGTTTCGGCTAATAAAGCCTCATCAGTGACCCTGTAATGATCCGGCAAAGAAAGCCAGAGGAAACATACTGCAATTTTGCGAATTTCGAACAGGCAGTCGATTCAAAGACTGATATAAATCAAAATGGGGTCCAACTAATTAAAAACCTGTCTAGAATATGTGTCAAAACCAATAATTTATTTTTGATTTCTCAGAATATTCACGCTGATCTCAAAGGACAAAAAGTAAAATATAAACTGCACTATGGTTTGGTTGCCAAATAAATAAATAAATAAATAAATAAAAAAATAGCAATTTTCTTGGAATATTTTTACTGTTGTATTAAGTTAGACTGTTGTCCGGATTTTACAATGATTTTAAATTTATATTTATAAAGTAATATCTTATTGCTTCCCTAAAACCTTATAAATCCCTTTTTAACTAAGTTGGATTCGAGCAGTTATTAAAACTTGTTTGGGTTCAAAAATTCACGATAAGTGATCAACGCATACAGCCATCCCAAGCCACCGAAATACATTAGATACACACACACCTGTGTGACCGTATGATAATATATAACGATTTGTTCACCCGAGCAGGTAATATTGCCCGAGGGCTAAGTCCGAGGTCAGGGTGAACAAATGTCATATATCCCTCACACAAGGGATACAAATAATGTATTAAAATTAAAAAGAGAAACGACCAGGAAATGATACAATCAGATCCCAAATTCTTCCCACAATATCACAAGGAAAAGAACCGAATTCTGACTTCAAGAATGCATTTGTACTTGTGCGCAGTGACGTCGGAGGGGAATATTGTAGGAGAATATGCTCGACCAATCAGAATTCTAGAATAGCCTATGGATATTAATGAGGCATAATAATGCATAAGAAAACAATATAGTCCCAGATCAGAGGCCGTGTTCATTTGTGGATGATCTGGGTCTACGCTGTTTGTCACTGTCGTTCGTCTTGGCATTAGGCTTAAACCCATAAATTCAAAGATACAATGCAAAGAACAATTCCCTGTTCCTAGGCTGTATATAAAAGAAATGAAATTGGCCCATTACTTTGACAGAAAATGTATTTTGAAATCTGTCTGGACCAGCAGTCCAAGCGGCCATGAGCCATGGTCACCGAATGACCTTGCTTCTTAGACAGCCGGTTGGTACATATTCTCATTTTAAGAACCACAATTATATTAAAAGAATGCATTGCTTTACCTTTCCCAATGAAAAACCTACGGAACCAAATTTGACATTGGCTTCAATTAGGTCAAGGTCAACCTTGAGCTATTATTTTGCAAATTTGATAGTACTGAGTGACTCTCTACATATAAAGTTTCAAGACATTCAGCTCAGTACATCTGGAGAAGAAGATTTTTTAAAGGTTTTTACCCTATTTTGGCTTGGCGGTCATCTCGGTCATGTGACCTAGTCCATTCGAACAAGAGTTTGTTCCCTTACTGTCATAAGGCTACGTAAAAATTTTAAATGAAATGGCAGTTTGGTATCAGAGAAAATGTATTATAAAATGTCAATCGACCTGTCATCCAAGCGATCTTGTGCCAAGGTCACCGAATGACCTTGACCTTTAGCATTAGAAGACATTCATTTTGTACCTATTTTCATGTCATGAACCACGGTATATTTCGAAAAAAAAATGCATTGTTTTACATAATTCCCATTGAAAAGCCTAAGGAACCAAATTTGACCAGGCCGGAAAATAGGTCAAAGTCAATTAGGCTCTTACTTAGTCCCGCAATACTACATACCAAGTTTCAAGACAATAGGCCCCATGGTCCTGGAGAAGAAGGTTTGTTCAGGTTGTTACCACATTATTTGGTTATATGGCCTGGACCGTTCGTGCAAACTTTCGTTCCCCTACTGTCAGGAGGTTAATTGAATTGGCCTATTGGTTTAGCCTGTTGGTTTCAGAGAAAAAGAGTTTTGAAAATGGTGGACGAACAAAGGACAGACGGATGGACGGGCGGAAGACAGATACCAACTCCTCCAAAGCCTTTGGCTCAGGGTAGCTAAAAATGTATATCCTCGTAAAACCTGGTTTTCTCGATATCGTCATGCACTGAATGACCATCTTATCCCCGCGTTATATAGAGAAAAATAGGTTTCCCGGGGGTATACAATATTTTCATCATTTCTGCTCGAAGACTTAGGTTCTGGGTACTCGTTAGAACTGCCTCAATGAGGCGGTTCTAACGAGCACCCATAACTTATGTTTGGAGTAAAAATTAGAAACATATCTCAAATTTTCATCAGAAAAAGGTCCGTTTTGTCAACAGCAAAAACAATGCACTCTTTCGTACGGGTGCGTTATCGTAACGTAAAGAGGGGTATACCTGGGTGTCCATCACCCGAAATTGCTGACATGTTGAAATACAAATATTTATTCTGAATGTCAAACTGTCTCCCGAGTGCTAACCTTCTCTGTAAATAGAAACAGATATACTTAGGCCTTGACTTAATTGGTTTCGTTAATACGGTTTACTTGCCATTATGTTTAACATTCTGTCCCGTTTCGGATAATGACTCGCGTCTTAGGTGTTAATCTGCGTCCTACGAGATTAGCTCTGGAAAAAAAAATAATAAAATGCCTGGTCACTGGTCTTTTATGTTAATGAGATGTATAGACAAAGCTTTTAAGGAATAATGTGTTTCTAACCAATAGGCATCTACTCTCATACATAAGGAAGAACACGATACTTTGTTTTTCTAAAGATAAGACTCCATTTGCATAATTTGATTAATTGTGTTTGGGTCTAAAATCACGTGAACAAGGAGGTGAAATGAAGACATACATGAACCCCACTTTATATAGAGAAAACTGAGGTTTAGGTGGTATACATTATTTTCCTTATTTCTGCTCCAAGACATAGGTTGTGGGTACTCGTTAGAAGACGAAGGTTGTGGGTACTCGTTAGAACCGCCTCAATGAGGCGGTTCGAACGAGCACACACAACCTATGTTTTGGAGCATAGATAAGGAAAATATCAAGGATTTTCATAAGAAAAGTAACCATTTTGGAGCTGTGAAAAAATGTACTATGTCTTACGGGTGAGTTTCCTTATTACATGTCAACCCTTGTCGGTCATTTTATGTCATCTCCCAGACAAAGGAAGAAAATACATGTAGATGGAAGAGATAGCAGTGGAGATGAAAGTGAAGGGCGGGAGATTTGTTTGATTTGAGGTTAAACGTCCCCGTCAACACTGTAAAGGTCATTTTGGAGATGTTGCTTCCAATTTTGTGGGACTTTTACCCGACATTGAGATGAAATGACATCTCAAGCCCTGTCGCCCAATGTAACCAAAAGGGTTGATAAGCATGGACGGTCCGCCTCGCACCGCGGTTCTTGGACAGCCTTAGATCCTCTAAGCTGTTTACCAGTACTAGTGTGCGGGCCGGAATCAGCTCTGCGTGGAAGCATCATGCAGCCCATATATTTCTTCAAGCCCCTATGGGCGGAAGGACGGGAGAAAAATGAAAATGAATTTATCATATGACGTCACGTCTGAGAATGTAATAACGCCATGCAATAAATTCGATAATCCACTAGCGCATTAGTTAGATACGCCCCGTAACGTTACATGTACGGCGTCCTTAACGATGTCGCATTTACTTATGGCGGAGTATTGACATTTTTTGTGAAACAATCGTGAATAAAATGCGTTATAAATGTCATATGATAAACAGAATCTTGCATTCGTGCTCATGTATTATTGAGTTTATTAAACTCGTTGAGGAAAAACGATAAAATGCGAGGCTCTAAAATGCTCGGCAGAGCCTCGCATTTTATCCCTTTTTTCTCAGCGAGTTTAATAAACGTGTCTATGGCGCGGTGACGTCAGAAACTTTGCACTATTTGACGTCACGTTATACTACGTCGTTGCGCCATGTCACTGAATCGCGTTTAACATGCCGCACTGCCCGCTGTCTTAGTTGCTTAAATTTGCTATTTTTTCCAAAACCCTTGATTGTTTTGAGTTGCGGTATAAGCTTAATACATGTACATGTTTAATGTCTTTAATAATAAAATATAATCGGTTCGCCTCAACAATTTCATATGGGCTAGCTGAAGCTCACCCCTATAAAAGTGTCTGAGGCTCACCGATTATAATTTATTAGTAAAGACACTCACCATGTATTTACTATATGACATGGCGTTATCCAATAATTAACAGTGACGTTATTAGAGAAATGAATTTCAGTTTTATGGATGTTATCGATGTTTAAACTCTGGCAAATCACTCACAAACTTAGTATACAGCCCGAACTCCCGGAACTGCGGCGAATAATTCACAAACTTAGCATAAAGATTGCTAAGTTTGTGAGTGATTCGCCGGAGATTACACATCAATAATATCCACAAGGGCTTTATGGTGGTAAGTTTGTGAGTGATGCGCAGGAGTTATCCAAAAAGATATAATTCATACCTTATAATTTCTTTCGAAAACGCACATGTAACATGGCCAATTAATATGACAAACAGAATCTTACGCTCGTGGTCATTTCACATGAAATTTATAAAACTTGCCAAAGACTCGTTTCGTAATTGTAAAATTTGCCACAAAAAAACAAAAAAAAAAAAAAAACAAAAAAAAAACGAACCCCTCTATAATTGGGAATGGACCATTCAAAACTTACTATATGGAAGATTCCATTTTAATATATGGGTTAAACCTCACATTCATATAGTAAGACCGGGGTATACAGGGGTATGCATTATTTTTCTTATTTTTAGCTCAAAACACAGATTATGGGTACTCGCCAGAACCGCCTCGGAGAGGCGGCACTAACGAGTACCTCAAATCATGGCTTGTGCAGAAATATGAGGCGGTTCTAACGAGAACGCAACGAGCGGAAATACGAGAAAACACAATAAAATTCCACTATTTAAACCGCCTAAAATTCTGCTTCCAAATTCTTATTAAGTAGGTTAGATTTCTTCTTACTTTAATTTTTTTTTCTGCATACAGTGTGCTCTGGTCAGAGACCACCTTTCGGACTGTTATGGTGGTAAAATGTTACCAACATATTTGGAAGCCAGCTGCTACAAAGTATTGTCGGTTTCGTACATGACGCTATGTTGCAAAAACAAAAACAAAAAAAAAAAAAAAAACACACACACAAAAAATGCATTTGATGTGAATGTCCGCGGTTGAAATACATTTTGAAGTTAAATTCGACATTAACAGAATATGTGTCTCTTCGTATGAATATACATATTATTCATAAGAAGCAAGGTAATTTACATGTCTGATGAGATTATTGTTCTAGGTAAATGGATTCATTTCGAGTACACCCACGAGACTTTTCAGCATTTTTGCAGAATTAAAAGATGTTCTGGAAGTTGACAGAAAGACAGCACTTGGGAGAGGACAGACATAAATTTTGTCATATAAAAGCCAAGACACAGAAAGACATGCATGAAAAGCCTTGGACCAGCTTAACTTTCTGTTGTGAAGCTGAGCAGAAACGCGCACAGCATAAAGCCAGAGCCAATGCATCACCAACGGAGCTGTCTTCCTCTAGCCTCTGACAGATAGTTCAGAGCTAGAATCGGTCTCATCAGCCACCTTAGAACACACAAATAGTAACATTTCTCAAATATGATTAAGATTGATCCTTGTCAGTAATGACAGACGAACTATATATGAGTAAAAAAAAAACAGCTGTGTTTCCGCTAACATGCTGAAAAAAATTGGACGGCAGGTAGGAGAAACTTTTTTTTAATATTTGATTGTATAGACTGTTGTTCCTCGCTAGCATCTATCCGATAAGGCGGTCTTACAAGTGAACAAACTCTGTTTTCAGCATAAATTAGAATATCACAATAATTCATGTGCATATTTAAAAAAAAATATAAGTAGGGACAATGACCAGGAATTGATACAATTAACCCACAGCTCCCATCAGAGACACCAAAGGGAACGAAATACAATATTGAAGCAAAATACCCTAACAAAAACACCAACAGCGGAAAGCCAAAAGGACATTTACTTTCCCACAAAATGGCAAAAAGGCTATCCAAAATAAAATAATATAAGCGACACAAACACCCAAAGACAAACCATTAATAAAATAAACCGCGACAGAAGAACCGCCTTTGAATGGTCAGCGGAAACGAATTCCACTGGGGGGGGGGGGGCTTAAATCGATTTTACGTGGCCACAATCATCGCCCTTACTTTCGTCGCGACTAAGACAAATAATTTGTTCAGTCCACGTGAAGGCCTCCTAACTCATCAGTGCAACATCTCCACGAACACAAAAATCAATCAACCACAGAGATGAAACAACGGCGAGGACTCGACAGCAAGATACAACAGAAATGCTGGAGCAAAATAAAACCAACAGTTAGACTTCAATGGGCCCTACCAGAGACAAGGCATCAGTTACCAACCAACATAAGCCTTTACGTAAGAAACGTCATAGAATCTGAGGCCTGACCCACCGGCGTGCAATTAAAGAGAGAAGCAAAGTTGATTGGGTTAACTACCATGCATGAATACTGTCGTATAACATTTATGTTGTAGCCAATCATTTTATATCGAAGAATGATTTTACGAAAATGGGTGCTGCAATCATTGCGGTTATAAATTTTTCTAAATTTATATACTAAGTCATCATAAAATTCGGGTTCCGATAGACCTTGTTGCAGGAGAGATTTAAAGTAGAAGTAAAACAAAGATCAGGAATCGATACAATTAACTTCCTCCACCCATCAAAGACACCAAAGGGAAAGAAACACAGACAATAAGCGACCAGACCATAATGGAAACCTAAACAAAGGAAGGCCATAAGGACAATTACTTTCCCACAAAATGACAATATGGCCATCCAAAATAAAAAGACACAAGTGATACACACAGTATTGAATTTTAAATTAAATCAGAATGGCGTCTATAAAATTTTAAAAAGGCCTTGCGTAGTTTATGATACCGATAATCCTGATTAAGAAGTTTAGCCGTTAACAATTTATTACGAGTGTTGAAGTCAGTTACATGACTACACACTCTTGCAAACGAATTAATTGTGAAATATAAACGCCATAGGATAGCGCACGTGGAACATCACCTTACATAAAAGTTTTTCTCATGTGTGAAAGAATCAGAATCATTGCGTTTATCATAAATTTTACAAGACAGTCATCTACAATAGATACATGTAGATGTAAACCCCAAAACGGGGCATCGGTATCAGAAGAATTTGCTTAATTTAACTGAACTAAATTTGACTGATCAAACCATCGAAATTGGTATTATCAATATGCAATAAATCATCCAAATATCTAGAAGTGGAGCTAAATAAAAATCAAAAATGAAATCCTTTAAGATCAATGAAAACATTCATAAGAAAGAAGATGGGTCATACTACGTAGTTTCGGCTTATAAAGCCTCATCAGTGACCCTGTAATGATCCGGCAAAGAAAGCCAGGGGAAATATACTGCAACCTTGCGAATTCCGAACAGGCAGCCGACTCAAAAACCGATATAAACCAAAACGGGGTCCACATAATTAAAAACCTGTCTAGAATATGAGTCTAAACCAATAATTTATTTCTGACTTCCCAGCATATTCACGCTGATCTCAAAGGACCAAAAGTAAAATATAAACTGCACTTCAATATTTGCAGACTGGTTATCAACAGAAAGAGACATCATGAAGTCTCTCTCATAACAAACCAAAAACAGATCAGCCACAAGTGGTGCGCAATTAGTACCCATCAGAATACCCATAACTTAGTACCAAATATTATGTAAATATTGTCAAGTAGAAAGATTAGAGCTTCACACACCTTCTGAAATGACCATAAAGTATAGTATTTATGTTCGTCAGCAGTGAAAAACGCACTTCTTACATTGCATGCAAGATATGAAATGTCCATTCAATTAGATCAATAAGTTTTTGTTTTATACTATTATGAGGAAGAGTAGTGTAAAGGGTGGAAAAATCATAAGTAGACAGACTTGTATTATCAATATGCAATAAATACAAGGAGGCCTTCATGCGGACTGAACAAATTATTTGTCTAAATCGCGACGGAAGTAAGGGCGAGGATTGTGGCCACGTAAAATCGATTTAAGCCCCCCCCCCCCCCCAGGTGGAAATCATTCCAATGACCGTTCCAAGGCGGTTCTTCTGTGGCGATTCATTTATGGTGTTGTTTGTTTCTTACTGTGTGTATCACTTGTGTCTTTTTATTTTGGATGGCCATATGACCATTTTGTGGGAAAGTAACTGTCCTTATGGCCTTCCTTTGTTTAGGTTTCCATTATGGTCTGGTCGCTTAATGTTTGTATTTCTTTCCCTTCGGTGTCTTTTATGGGTGGAGTAAGTTAATTGTATCAATTCCTGATCTTTGTTTTACTTCTGCTTTGTATTAACTTATACTAACTTATTACCTCCTAAGCCTAAGACGTCTTTACATCATCTTAAACTAGGTATTCAAGAATTTCATAAGAAGTTTGTTTTGGCCCCTGCAGACAAGGCCGCTGACAACGTCGCCGTTGTGTGACGGCTCCAATATGTCACCACGCTTAAGCAGGGGCTTGGTGGTACTAAGGCCTATGAACTCCAGCCTTTAGCTGAAGAGAGAGCTATAGTAGATGAACATATTTGTCATTCAGCCACCAAGTTTGCTGTGTGTGTTACAGAAGGCCAAGACAAGCTTCCTAAGATATACTGGTTACCAAAACTTCATAAAAGACCTTACAAAGCACGGTTTATTGCACATTCTAGCTCTTGCTCTACCACTGAACTTTCTAAATTATTAACTTCCTGTCTTACTGCTATTAAAACGCATGTGATTAAATATCGTGATAAAGTCTTTGAAAGATCAGGAAGAAATCTGTTTTGGTCTATAAAAAATCGAATGAGGTTTTAAATAAATTGAAATCCAGACGGTTTCGTGCTTCAAGCCTGTCTACTTACGATTTTTCCACTCTTTACACTATACTTCCTCATAATATAATAAAAGAAAAGCTTAATTATTTAATTGAATGGGCTTTTCACAGAGAAGATTCTCTCTATCTTGCATGCAATGTCAATAATGCATTTTTCACTTCTAAAGAGCATAAGAATTATACACTTTGATCATGTCAGAAAGTGTGTGATGCCCTCACCTTTCTACTTGACAATATTTATATTATATTCGGTAAGTTATTTAGACAAATTGTGGGTATTCCGATTGGTACGTATTGCGCACCTCTTGTGGCTGGTCTGTTCTTGTATTGTTATGAAAGAGACTTCATATTCTAGACAGGCTTTTAATTATTTGGACCCCATTTGGATTTATATCAGTCTTTGAATCGACTGCGTATTCGAAATTCGCAAAATTGCTGTATGTTTCCTCTGGCTTTCTTTGCCGCATCATTACAGGGTCACTGATGAGGCTTTATTAGCCGAAACTACGTAGTATGACCCATCTTCTTTGTTAAGAATGTTTTCATTGCTCTTAAAGGAACTCAATTTTGATTTTTATTCATGTTGTCGCTTTCCCTCGATAACCAATCTGAAATTATTGAAGCATTAGGTTCTACTTCTAGATATTTAGATGATTTATTAATATTGACAATACTTACTTTGATGGTTTGATCAGTCAGATTAATCCCCTAGAACTTCAGTTAAACAAGGCAAACTCCTCTGATACCGAGGCCCCCTTTTTGGATTTACATTTATCTATTGTAGATGGATTTGTTTCTTGCAAAATTTATAATAAACGTGATGATTTTGATTTCGAGATTGTAAATTTTCCTTTTTAGGACTGTGAGGTTCCTCGTACGACATCGTGCGGGGTTTATATTTCGCAGTTAATTCGATTCGCTAGAGTGTCTAGTCATGTAACCGACTTCAGAACTCGTAATAAATTATTAACCGCCAAACTGTTGGTTTTCTTTTGCTCCAGCAATTGAAGGGGTTAGTGCAAGAAGGTACCTAAGTCCATTTTTGGAAAAATCTGCGATATTGATATTATCAGATATATCATACCAAGACCTACAATATGATATATAGTTTGATATGCTTTATTTCTTTATTAGCTTTAAAAATGACAGTTACATTGAATCTTTGGAAGGGTCCTAAGTCCAAGGTCGTATCTTTGGTGCAAGAAGGGGCCTAAGTCCATTTTTACCACAAACAACTTCGAGTTATCGGTGTATGTGTTGTTCATTTGTTTCAGCTCTTTGTTTTAAGAAACTTATAAAGAGTCTACAAAAGATAAATTATAAATATTCAATAAAATGTAATAGGTTTCTGCTCTAAATAGAGAAAACTATGTCCTTTAAACAATGGACTTAGGCCCCTTCTTGCATAAACAACCATGGACTTAGGCCCCTTCTTGCATAAACACATTATTGAAATTAATGAATATCTGCAATATACTTCGGACTATTTATGCGATCTTTACACCATTTCATATCATAGAATATATCAACAGAACTATTTATTTAAAATAAGAAACACAAAATATGAAATTTTCGCAAAATACTTTGTTTTTCGCGTTTTTCTCAAAATAATGGAAATGTGACTTAGGTACCTTCTTGCACTAACCCCTTCAATTCTGTTCTTGTATGCCGTCGAGTCCTCAACCTTGTTTCATCTCTGTAGTTTTTTGCTTGGTATGTTCTCGGAGATGTTGCACTGATGAGTTAGGAAGCCTTCATGCGGACTAAACAAAATTAGTGTATACTGCGACAGAGGTAAGGGCGAGGATTATGGCCATGTAAAATCGATTTAAGCCCCCCCCCCCCAGTAGAATTCTTTCCACTGACCGTTCCAAGGCGGTTCTTCTGTTTCGGTTTATTTATGTTGTTGTTTGTTACTCACTGTGTGTATCACTTGTGTCTTTTTATTTTGGATGGCATTTGGCCATTTTGTGGGAAAGTTACTGTCCTTATGACCTTCCTTTGTTTATGTTTCCATTTTGATCTGGTCGCTTCAAGTTTTTGTTTCTTTCCCTTTGGCGTCTTTGATGGGTGGAGTAAGTTAATTGTTTCGATTCCTGATCTTTGTTTTACTTCTACTTTGAAGCATTGAAACGTCTGGATTTCAATTTATTTAAAACGTCATTAGAATTTTTTATAGACCAAAACAAATTTCAACCTAATCTTTCGAATACTTTATCGCAATATTTTATCATATGCTTTTTGATGGCAGTAAAACATGAAGTTAATAATTGTGAGAGTTCCGTTGTGGAACAAAAGCTTGAAGTTGCAATAAACCGTGCTTTGTATGGTCTTTTATGAAGTTTAGGTAACCAATATAACGTAGGAAGCTTGTCTTGGCCTTCTTTAACACAGACAGCAAACTTGGTGGATGAATGACAAATATGGTCATCAACTAAAGCCCTCTTAGCCTTCAGAATTGAAAGAAAAGACATTAAGAAAATTCAAAGTTACATAAGACTTACTGAGTTAACGTAAAACCGCTATTGGCATTTAACTGTCAATGGCCACTTCGATAAAAATTCGTTATTTTGAATCTTGACGGGGAACATGGGGTAATATTCCCCGCCTGAAAGCCATATTTGCCGTCGCCTAACGGCTTGGTTCATTGCTACCACTTCTATTGGGCAAATATGGCTCATAGGCGGGCAATATGATCCCTTGTTCCCCGTCAAGAAACACAATTACTTATGTTGTTCGCACAACTTAATATTTTGTTCGCATAACATATTTTCTTGTTAGCACAATTTAATCAGATGCAGAAGATATTATGTTGTTCGAACAAGAACTATGTTGCGCAAACACGATGATATCTTGAGCGAACAAGAAAATATATTGTGCGCACAAGATATTTTTAGTTGTGCGAACAAGATATTATCTTGTGCGCACAAGATGAAACAAACATGAAACAACAGACACTAATGGAAACATGAACAGCGGAAAGCCTTGAGGACAGTTTCTTTCCCCCAAAAATGGCCAACTGGCTATCCAAATTCAAATAATATAGCGACACAAACACGCAAGATACTCAAAAACAATCATAACAAAACAAAAAACGCGACCGAAGAATTCCACTGGGGGAATTGAATCGATTTTACGTGGCCACAATCCTCGCCCTTACTTCCGTCGCGATTTAGACAAATAATTTGTTCAGTCCGCATGAAGGCCTCCTAACTCACCAGTGCAACCTCTCCTCGAACACAAAAAAAATCAAACAACCACAGAGATGAAACAACGGTTAGGACTCGACAGCAAGAAATCACTGAAATGCTTGCGCAAAAGAAAACCAACAGTTAGACTTCGGTGGGCCCAACCATTGTCCAAAGGAGTGTGAATGCAAGCTGCACGAAATGAAATTTAACATAACTGAGAAACAGAGAGAGAGAGAGAGAGAGAGAGAGAGAGAGAGAGAGAGAGAGAGAGAGAAGCAACGAGATAATCAGATAACTGAATGATGGAGTATAGTGGGGCAGAGAAAGCGAGAGGGAAGTCAGACTGAAATTTGTAGCTTTGACAGTTATGAAAACATAAGTTAAAGACATATATTACTGTATATGTGTCTTCGCGAGACAAAGATCCGAGTTCGGCCCCTTTCCCCCATCGACCATGGAGGACCGGGCGGGTTCTGGAATCTCGGGACTTTTTTTAAATTACTATTATTATTTAATTTATTTATTTTAATTTCCCGTTCACTAATGTTAGAGCAGTTCCTTTGGTATAATATGCGTATTCGTATTTGTACGCATTTTAGAAGTATTGTAAAATAATGCACAGTAATACAGTGGTACTTCGATGGCTCGAACACTGATGGCTCGTTTACTATGGTTGCCTCAAACCCGTTATTCAGTACCAATAGAGTTCTACATGAATAGAGAGAGAAAATTCAGGGCACCCCAGTCCTCCCCACGCAAATGCACTTTATATTCCTCATATATCCTTTCCCACGAATACCACATTTGCAGTCAGACAGAAGTCTAGCTGTACACCTGAGTATTTGAAACTGGCTGTCTAAATCTTTTTGGTTTTGTTTCATTTGATCTTTAACGTTCCCCACAACACTATATAGATGATTTTGGAGACGTTGGTTCCAATTTTGTGGGACCTTTACCCGAAATTGTGATGAAATGACATCTCAAGCCCTTTCGCCCAATGGAACCAATAGGGTTTGTAAGCATGGACGGACCGACTCGCACCGATTTGCCTGGACAGGCTTAGATCCTCTAAGCGCTTTACCGTCGGATTCAGCTCTGCGTAGAAGCGCCATGCAGCCAATTTATTTCTTCAAGCCTCGATGGGCGGGGCCGTGCCATCTTAATCTAAACAGTACCTAAATGGCTCACAGAATAACAGACTTTTAGTTTGGTGATTGCCGTGTCCATAAACTATGATTGCTACAGCCATTTTCCGCGTGGGCAACTGCCATGGACATGTTTTAACAATCACACTCATATATTAATTTTCCAATTGATTTATAAACCAGCTCGTATAAGGCAGAAACCCATAGATGCAAAATAATAGTAATACGTCGCTTCAGAATTAAGTTCAAAAACATTTGACCTAAAAATAGCTGCGTTTCTACTTACATACTGAAAACAGGTGTGGGTCGGTAGGTTGCTCCAACTTCACGGAACACACCTATATAATTTTGATCCCTTTGGACCCCACTTTTATATAGTAAAACTGGGGTGGTTACAGGGCTCAACCTTATTTTTCTTATTTCTGCTCTAATATATAGATTGTGGGTACTCGTTAGAACCGCCTCGATGAGAAAAATATCACAATTTTTCATCCTATTTTTTTTTATTTTTTCGGCGATAAAGGTTACAATGTAGTTATTTTGGCGTGTTTTCCTTAAGCAGATAAGGAAAATACAGGGCATCCCAGTCCTCTACCTCGCGAATCGACTTGTTATTCCTAACTTATCATTTCCCACGTATACGTTTTTTGCAGGCAGACAGAAGTCTAGCTGTAGACGTGAAAAAGAGCCATCTAAATCTAAACAGTACCTAAATGGCTCACAGAATAACATTTTATTTGAGTTGATTGCCGTGTCCATTAACTATGGTTTATGGTCTACACTCAAATTCCGCGTGGGTAAATTTCATAGAAATAATTTAACAATCAGACTTAGGAGGCCTTCATGCGGACTGAACAAATTATTTGTCTAAATCGCTGGGGGAAGTAAAGGCGAGGATTGCTGCCACGTAAAATCAATTTAAGCCCCCCCCCCCCCCCCCCCCCCAGTGGAAATCTTTCCACTGACCGTTCCAAGGCGGTTCTACTGTGGCGATTTATTTATGGTTGTTGTTTGTTACTTACTGTGTGTATCACTTGTGTCTTTTAATTTTGAATGACCATATGGCCATTTTGTGGGAAAGTAACTGTCCTTATGGCCTTCCTTTGTTTAGGTTTCCATTATGGTCTGGTCGCTTAATGATTGTATTTCTTTCCCTTTGGTGTCTTTTATAGGTGGAGTAAGTTAATTGTATCAATTCCTGATCTTTGTTTTACTTCTACTTTATATATTAATTTTCCAATTGTTTTACACGGGTTCCAAAATTAACAAGCAAGTACAAGGCAGAAACTCAAAGATGTAAAATTATATTAATGTTTCGCTTCAGAATTAAGCTCAAAAAGATTTGGCCTAAAATAGTTGCGTTTCTACTAGCATATTGAAAACAGGTATGTGTCGAAAGGTTGCAACAACTTTGTACTTGTCAAAATTTTATTCGATGGAAAAATTAAACAAAACATATTAAAACGGTTAACTTTTAATTATATTACTATTTAAACCATAAAGAATGCAAAAGAGCAGGGTTTCAAGTATTATTTTACATGTAGCTATTTTGACAGATTTATGAGTTATATCAAAAGTGTTAGAAAATATTAACGTCGGTTGGTAAGATTTTTTTTCTTTTTTTGTCTGGATGGCAATACAAATTGCAGGGTCGGCACCAAAAAAATCAGTGCCGGTCGGATGGACATGTTTTCCTAATGGTAGGTTGCCAAAAATGATATTAAAGCAGTCGTATTGTAATGTGCCTCACAATGTCTGTATCCCTAGATAACCTTAAAAATAATGTGGTTTGCTTACTCTAAATCAAAAGGCATAGATATAAGTTATCGTTTATGTATTATGTCGTACATGAAAATATACAATCGTATATTTTAGACATAATTCCTAATACCCAGTATAGAAAATACCCAGTATCTACTAAGATAAAGTCACCTTTTTGAAACATTGCTTTCATGTTCTGAAGCATGGGGCTGATTGTTAATGGAATGCATTCATCATGGAAAAGCTTCATGGAAACGCGTCCCTTTTGTATTATGCGCCTGGTATGCAATTTAGGGCATCATCCTTCTTTTCACTTGTCAACGTGTCATAAGTTTTATTAAGATTTTTAGAAGGAAAAAAAATAACAATACAATTCTTCTGTCAGTCTCACAGACAGACTATTTGTGCTGTAATAAATGGCGATAAATTGACTTTAAATCCAAAGAAGAAATAATATACAAGTAAATGTAATAGGTTTTGTACCTGCAATCCGCGATGACCCATGGCAAAAGTGTACCAAGCATTTTCTTATATATCTGTTCCTCATATGTGATTGTACATCTACAAGGGCTGCTTGATATGTTGTGAAATAGAAGTGAAGGAAATGATCAGGAATCGATACAAAAAGCCCACAGCTCCCATCAGAGATACCAAACGGACAGAAACACAAACATGAAACGCCAGACCCTAACGGAAGCATCAATAGCCGAAAGCCAAAAGGACAGTTACTTTCCCACAAAATGGCCATTTGGCTATCAAAACAAAATAATATAAGCGACCCAAACCATAACAAAATTAAACCGCGACAGAAGAACCGCCTTGGAATGGTCAGTGAAACGTATTCAACTTGGGGCTTAAATCGATTTTATGTGGCCACAATCCTCGCCCTTACTTCCGTCCCGTTTCAGACAAATACTTTGTTCAGTTCGCATGAAGGCCTCCTAACTCAGCAGTGCAACATCTCCATGAACACAAAAAACAACCACAAAGCCAGCCGAGCAAAGTGGTGTGAGACCGCTCAATACCTTATACTGAGCCTTATATTGAAGGATTTGAATTTTGTCGTACATATTGTATTAATTTTCAAAATAATCCCCTTCGGTATCTAAACACTTTTGCCAACGGTGTTTAAGGACCTCAATGTTACTTTTATATAACTCTTTTTCTTGCATGTTCAGAAAGTAATCCACTGCATATATGACGTCATCATCGGACTGAAATAGCCGTTTTCAGTTTTGGAAATAAACGAAAGAATAAAACGTAGCGAAACATATCTGAACGTTTGAAACCGTAGGTGATGCATAGTGAATTATGCTCAGGAACTCGAGTCATAGTTCTTGTACGTATTGAATGCGCTCGTCTACCTCTACGTGTTTCTGCGGTATCGAAATGCCAGGAACGTTTTGAAAATTTCAAAACAAACGTAACCTGGTCTCGTATGTAGCCATATATAGCCATATGCACTACGTTTTCACTAAGTTGTACTGCGATAATAGCCTTTCTGCTATGTTTCAAAATACGCAGTAAAACTTAGCCCCCCATTACCTGACAATGAAAGTGTGGCCTATGCAGCCATATAGAGCCATATGAAATAAATTGTCACTGCGTTTAACTGCTTTTATCGTCGTTCTTTTAGTTTTATTTTATTTTTTGTGTGTGTTTATTTCACTCACATCGAGCCGATCGTTAATCAGAGGTGTGCGAAAACCGGATTACCCGGAAAAAAACCACCTGACCTTCTGTTGCAGAACTTGGCGTCTCACATGTGACCCGAGCGAGGCTCGAACCACAGCGGTGAGAGACCTAATGATCAAGACTCAGCGCTCTTAACAACAAGGCCAGGGTGGCCCGTTCTTTTAGGTTTAACCCCCCTTGGAACGGTCAGTGAAACGAATTCCACAGGGGGTGGGGGAGGGCATAAATCGATTTTACATGGCCACAATCCTAGCCCTCAAAACGTGGCAGTGTGATTGTTGTCCAAGTCGTACTGTCGCGTATTGCTACGTTAATTTTGCAGGAAAACGATAACTAGTACCTACCACAACCTACTGAAACACTATAAGTCGTAGACTGAAACAGGGCAAAACATATTTAGACGTAAGAAACCACAGGTAATGCATAGTGTAATATGTTGAGAACATTCAGGAATGTTGCTTATTACGTTTTTGTACGTATAGAATGCGTTTCGTCTACGTTTCAGTACGTTCACTACGTATTTTTGCAAGGCGTACATTACGGATACCGAAACGCCCCATATGGTTTTAAAATTTCAAACCAAACGTAGCTTTGTCACATATGGAGTAATATATACATGTAGCCGTATGCACTACGTTTTCGCTACGCTTTACTGCGATTATTGCCGTTCTGATACATTTTTAAAATAAGTAACTGTTGTAAATCCAAGTCCGCATTACATTACGAAAACTCACCCGTGAGACATAGTGCATTTTTCACATCTCCAAAGTGGCTAGTTTACTGATGAAGTTCCGTGATATTTTTCGTATTATACTGCAAACATAGACCGTGGGTGCTCGTTAGAACCGCCTCAATGAGGCGGTTCTAACGAGCACCCACAGCCTATGCACTGGAGCAGAAATAAGAACAATATTGTATACTACCGTAAACCCCAGTTTTCTATATACAAAGTCACATTATTGCCTTCACATCTTTTTTGTGGGTGTGTTCATTTCCCCACGGACTTGCTCACGTGATGGCGTGACAGTGAGGCTATGTCCTATGTCGTATATAATACGTTTTCTCTACTCTGTTACCGTTCTGCTACGTTTTAAACCAGCAGTAGAACTTGGGCCTCAAAACGTTATAGTGTGACTGTGGCCTCAGCTAAAGCCACAGTCTTACGGTCACGTATCGATGGCAAGGTTTTACTACGTTTTATCGCTTCTTTTTTTATTTCTAACCCAGCATAATAGCAAAAAAACAAAGATATATAGAGAAGTGAAGGCAATAATCAGGAATCGGTACAATTAACCCACAGCGTCCATCAGAGACACCAAGAGAAATAAACACAAACATGAAACAACAGACCATAATGGAAACATCAATCGCGGAAAGCCAAAAGGACAGTTACTTTCCCACAAAATTGCCAATTGGCTATCCAAAATAAAATAATATAAAACTGTCAATGTGTTTGATTAGGCGAGTTTTCGTAATGAAACTTAACAGGTGTCCTATTCTCTGAGAAAAGCAAACGCCATTAATTTGAATCCATGATAGTCACCCGTCTGTAGCGGACTGACATCATGCCATTTTTGTTTTACTGAAAAGTGCTATAATAAAACCACTGGAAACATTGGCGGGTCGAAATTATCTAATTGTAACCAGAGTTTTATGGAGGTATAGTTAATATATTTCGAAAAAAATATGAAGAAATCTGATTTTCAGAACCAATTCAAAAAGATAATTTAACGATATAGAGCATGATGGTGTTTAATATAAGTGCAATAGACATAGGGGCATATAGTCGTGGTTGAAGACTATGCTTACCTCTTTCATTGCACGACGGGGGATGGGTCATGTCTCTGACTCGACGGATCGAACTAAAAACGTTTTTTTTTTTTTTTTTTTATTAGTGGTTGGTGCCTGATGAGTTGTCTTTTGCTTGACTCTTCGTGGTCTACATCAAGATAACAAGTCTGTGAAACGAAGACCCCCTAAACCTCAATTTATATTGAGAAAAGTGGGGTTTACGGGGGTATACATTATCTGCCTTATTTTTGTTCAAAAGCATTGATTGTGGGTACTCGTTAGAACCGCCTCATTGAGACGGTTCTAACGAGCACCCACAATCTATGTTGAAAGCAGAAATAATAAAGATGTTATCATTTTACCTAATATTTATCATTTTCTGACACCATGTTGGACGCCAATATTTCTTGCGGTCATGTTTTCCTAATGTATCTGGTGGTTTTCTTTAGCTTCCGCTTACAGTGTGTGGAACAAGTTGAACAAGCTACGAGCCCTCATCTTTGGTTCTTTGAAATCTTTGTGTGTGGCTTGTCCTGGGCATCTTCGTCTATACAGTAAAATTGTATTATTAAGACCACCTATGGGACTGTTCAAAAGTGGTCTTTAAGTGTGCAGAAAATACGAAGACAGAGTAATGATATCCTTCTTAAAAAACTTTTTAAAGCAGAACTAATCTTAATTTTAGTTGGTCTTAATAGCGGAATTTCACTTTATTTCTTGCACACCAGACAAGGAAATCCGCGATTTTACCCTGGGATAGAAATTTATGTTCTGATCCTGATGTTCCGACCCCAAATCGAATATAATCGCGTGTTTGATAAATGCACTGGTTGATTACAACCTCATGCGCGGCGTCGTCATGCGTGACGTCACTAAACATTCCTTTTGTGTCAACACAAAATGGCGGACGTCGGTAACCCAAGTGACAGCAACATTAAAAAATCGCAGTGGAAATGGAAGGTATGCAAGACAAAGAATCAAATATGGGTGTGAGGGATGGATAGAAAAATCCGTCCCTCGGGATAACTGTCCGGCATCACTCGGCAAGCCTCGTGATGCCGGACAGTGTCCCTTGGGACGGATTTTTCAATCCACCCCTCACACCCAAATAAGATTCTTATATTCCTTTTGAAAATCATTTCGGAATGGGGATTCAGACTGTTTCGTTTATCCCTTGAATTAAGGCACTGTAAGCAAATGTATACGCTGCCATTTTGCATCTGTATCTACACCGTTTGCAAAACCCAACAACTTAAACCAGTCCAGATTCTATAGAAGACCCTCTTACTCATCTTTCTGACCTCACAGCGATCACGAAGAATAACGTAGATGCCCCTGTCAGGTCATGTTGACAAGTCCGTGAAAGTAACACCCCTTTGACCCCACTTTGTACAGATAAAACTGGGGTTTACAGGGGTATTTATTAATTTATGCTGAGGGTACTCATTAGAATAGCCTCGTTGATGCAGTACTAATGAGCTTGAGGCGGTTCTAACGAGCACGTACAACCATCGTCCGGAGTAAAATAATAAAAATATCACAAATTTTCATCACAAACGTAGCCAGCTTGGAGAAATGAAAGACTGCTCTATGTCACATGGGTGTGATATCGTAATGACGTAACACTCTGACGTCATCAATGGATCACACCCTTTTAAGTTTGACCCCCGTAAACCCCACATTTATGTAGTAAAACTGGGGTTTACAGGGGTAAACCATATTTTTATTATTTTTGCTCAAAAATTTAGGTTGTGGGTACTCGTTAGAGGCGGTTCCAACGTATACCCACAATCTATGAATACCGTGGCTATTTTCTATAAATCACATTTTTCGGATTTCGTACAAATATGTGATAGTCAAGCTGTCTTTAGCAGTTAGCATAGAAACTTTATACGCTTTATAATTTTGGGTGGATTGAAAAAACAATCGACCAAGTTGACAGGTCAAATTATTGGTGTTTCAGTATTTTAAAAAATGGATAAATGACACAAGCGACTTGTCTAGGAAACTTAAAGGCAATTCTGTAAAGCCCATCCCTATCTTTATGAAAGTAAATTAGGTAAAATAGCGTTTGTGATTAAGTTAAAATCGATGTAAGGCCGATTAGCATGTCAAGTATAGCACCTAGCTGCGACATAAAACAGATAAGAACTATCTTAGGATCCATTCGTCTTAGTGTCTAGAGAAGTAGAAGCATTGAGTGGCGTCCGTGACCTTGTTATATTTTTGAAAATCACATTTCTTTAACCTGCACATTCTATTTTTTTCTGACTAAATGACAATTAATTTTCCGTGTCTAGACAGAATATGCAAACATCGGGAACTTTCTGCAGTATAAATGGTAGCGTCAATACCCAGTGGAAAAGGTGTTGCAAAGATTTTTGATTTAAGTCGTAATGCAATCGTCATAAAATTAAGGCTGCAATAGTCCCTATTGAAAACAAGTGACGGCAGTAAGATACAAAAACGTCTAGGAGTTTAGGAAAATGCTGATTAAAACACTAGTTAAATATTAAAGTGTCGTGAGAGACACAGCGTATTAATTAATTAATTAATCTGAAAATAATTTGAGTATTAGAACTTGACAGAGTTTACATAGTTTTAGTCTGTTCAGACAAAAAGGCCCAGATAAACCTAACAATACTATATATAACTCATTGCCAAATAAAAGGCAATTTTGCCATTCGATGGTCTTTTCAGTCGCTTTTTGGCCATATTTCATGCTAAAAATGCTAGTGTTCGTCAACTGTTAGTGTTCGAAAACATGTAAAAACAGCCTTCGTTACGGACAAACATCGGAATATTCCGATGATGATCGGAATATTCCGATGATATATTTTGAAAATTGAAGCAGGATAAAGAAAAAAGCAAGAATAAATGTCACTTTTAATGATACAAAAAGACAGCAATACACATCAACCAAATATTCTCTTTCGGAATATTCCGATGATGTGACATCAAATCTTTCCTCATCGGAATGTTCCGATATCAGGTCTTGACTCTGATCAGAACTAATTATGACTGTGAAATGACTTTTTCAGAGTCATGATCTGGTATCGGAACATTCTGATCCTCATCGGAATGTTCCGATATCAGGTCTTGACTCTGATCAGAACTAACTATGACTGAAATGATTTTTGCAGAGTCAAGATCTGTTATCAGAACATTCCGATGATGTAGGTAGCAAACATTTCATCATCGGAATGTTCCGATACAAGGTCTAGCTTAACTCTGATCAGAACAAACTCTGACTGTGACATAACTATTGCAGTCAAGATCTTTCGGAATATTCCGATGATTTGATACAAATCGGAATGTTCCGATATCAGGTCTTGACTCTGATCAGTACTAACTGACTGTGAAATGACTTTTGCAGAGTCAAGATCTGGTATCGGAACATTCCGATGAGGTAGTAGCAAATCTTTCAACATCAGAATATTCCGATACAGGATCTTGAATCTGGTCAAAACTAACAATGATTGTAAAATACCTTTAGCAGAGTCAAGATCTAGTATCGGAACATTCCGATGATGTAGCAGCAAACCTTTCATCATCGGAATGTTCCGATACCAGATTTGGCATCTGCTAGAACTAACACTTATTAAAATAACTTTTGCAGAATCAAGATCTGGTATCGGAACATTCCGATGATCTAAGCAGCAAACCTTTCATCATAGGAAAGTTCAGATACCAGATCTTGAATCTGATCAGAACTAATGCTGATTTTAAAATACCTTTTGCAGAGGCAAGATTGGTATCGGAACATTCCGATGAGGTAGCAGCAAATCTTTCAACATCGGAATGTTCCGATACAGGATCTTGAATCTGGTCAGAACTATCAATGATTGTAAAATACATGTACCTTTAGCAGAGTCAAGATCTAGTATCGGAACATTCCAATGATGTAGCAGCAAACCTTTCATTGTCGGAATGTTCCGATACCAGATTGAACTAACACTTTATAAAATAACATTTGCAGAGTCAAGATCTGGTTTCGGAACATTCCGATGATCTAAGCAGCAAACATTTCATCATAGGAAAGTTCAGATACCAGATCTTGAATCTGATCAGAACTAATGCTGATTTTAAAATACCTTTTGCAGAGGCAAGATTGGTATCGGAACATTCCGATGAGGTAGCAGCAAATCTTTCAACATCGGAATGTTCCGATACAGGATCTTGAATCTGGTCAGAACTAACAATGATTGTAAAATACCTTTAGCAGAGTCAAGATCTAGTATCAGAACATTCCGATGATGTAGCAGCAAACCTTTCATCATCGGAATGTTCCGATACCAGATTGAACTAACACTGTTTATAAAATAACATTTGCAGAGTCAAGATCTGGTATCGGAACATTCTGATGATCTAAGCAGCAAACATTTCATCATTGGAATGTTCAGATACCAGATCTTGAATTTGATCAGAATCCACTGACTGTACAATAGCTTGTTCAGAGTCAAGATCTTGTATCGGAACATTCCGATGATGTAGACAGCAAGTTGATCAGAACTAACACTGATTGTAAAATAACTTTTGCAGAGTCAAGATCTGGTATCGGATCAGAACTAATACTTATTGTAAAATAACTTTTGCAGAGTCATGAAATGGTATGGGAACATTCCTATTATGTACATGTAGGGGGCAAACCTTTCATCATCGAAATGTTCCGATACCAGATCTTGCATCTGATTAGAACTAACACTGATTGTTAAATAACTTTTGCTGAGTCAAGATCTGGTATAGGAACATTCCGATGATCTAGGCAGCAAACCTTTCATCATCAGAATGTTCCAATACCAGATCTTGAATTTGATCATAATCCACTGATTTTACAATAACTTGTTCAGAGTCAAGATCTTGTATCGGAACCTTCCGATGATGTAGACAGCAGGTTGATCAGAACTAACACTGATTGTAAAATACCTTTTGCAGAGGCAAGATCTGGTATGGAAACAACTGATGTAGACAGCAAGTTGATCAGAACTAACACTGATTGTAAAATAACTTTTGAAGAGTCAAGATCTAGTATCTGAACATGCCAATGATGTAGGAAGCAAACCTCTCATCATCGGAAGTTCCGATACCAAATCTTGCAGCTGACAGAAAACGTTTGCAAACGGTTTCAGAACTTTGGGGTTGAGACACACTGATGAAGATTAAATATCAGAAAAGGCCTCTGTGTCACTAAATTTGGTATAGTTATGCATTATTTGCAGAGTCAAGAAATGGTATCAGAACATTCCGATGATGTAGGCAGCAAACCTTTCATCATAGGAATCTTCCGATACTAGATCTTGAATTTGATCAGAACCCATAGATTGTACAATAACTTTTGCAGAGACATGATCTGGTATCAGAACATTCTGATGATGTAGGCGGCAAACCTTTCATCATCAGAATGTTCTGATACCAGATCTTAAATGCGATCAGAAAACTGATTGTAAGATAACTTTTTCAGAGTCAATATCTGGTATCAGAACACGCCAATGTCCAATGATGTGGGCAGCAAACCTTTCATCATCGAAATGTTCCGATACCACATCTTGCATCTGATCAGAACTCTGATAAGACTTTCGGATGAGTCTTTAAAGCCGAGGTCCCGTCTCTGTATCCTTAGCTGTTGGTGGGATGTAAAACTCAAACACTCACTCTTCTGAACTCTGATATTAAAATATTTTTTGCCGGGTTAAGATCAAATCTGACTTGGTGACCTAGCTTTTGATCTGATATGACCCATATTCAAACTTGATCACAGTATGATCAAGTCAAAATATTCTGGTAAAGTGTCATGGAGATTGAGGTAAAAATGTTGCCTATACAGCCGGAGTGGACAAGGTTACAATGAAATTAAACCTAGTGACCTGACTTTTGATCTGAGGGAAACCATACTCCAATGTGATCGAGATACCTTTATTTCACAACCATTCTGGTATAGTTTCATGACAACTAAAGCAAAACTATGCCCTGTAGAGGGTGAAACGGGTTTCAAAATAGTTTGACCTGTGAGTAAACCACCTGCTTGCATAAAAGCATAGGACTGAGAAGTTTACTCGAGGAACATTTCTATAAAAAAATTGTTAAAGTATTTCCAATGACTTGGCAGTAAATGCAATTTTCCCCCATTGTAAGTTGTGGGAACTCTAAGTTGCCATAGCAACCAAACTAATGAGCCAAATTCCATAAAAAAATATAAACACATTTCTATTAAAGTTTTGTCAAAATGTCTGCAAAAGCTTGGCAGTTAATGCCATTTTTCGATTTACCTCACTGAGGCAATTTTAATAAGTATCCATAATGCCAGTAATGAATCATGAAGAATAGAACATTTTTATCACTACTCTAATGGAAACCATGTAATTTTGTTCCAGTCAGGTTTAGATGTCAATATAAGCAATTAAACTAAATAAATAAATGGTGAATAGGTGTCAGCAACAGCAGCACTAATTTAAGATCACAAGCTGCCTTGTACTGGCATGTCACTGTTGAGTTGTGCTCTACCGCTGTTCATCTCTGTCTGTCTCTGACTATACCTTCATCTTAGGTTGTAATACATGTCACTGGGCTGATTGGCCACCCCATTACAACAGTCAGTTTTGGACTGTGGCTACTTAATGGCATTTCCTCTGTATTGATAGCTCTCATCTGGCACCTGTACTATACTGATGACTGTTGACCCAAAGCAGGAAAGGTTGCGATGTGTGCAGGCTGTTTAATTCAACTGTATGTCTCTGTCCAAATGAAAGACAAGTTTTCCTTTGATGGTTTGATGTGACACAGTTCGAATAGATACATTTATTATTCGTCATTACCTCCTCCCTCATGTGTCGACAAAATTGCATATGAGTGAATGACATTGTATTCATAACTGTTAATTTCCACCATCCAATTCCAGTGGGATAACAGGGAAGCTTGTCCTGAAGATCATAACACACCCACACTGTACCAAGAGACCCCTTTAATAACTGCATATATATTCCTCTTGCAGTCATGATTTTGGAATCGGCCATCTGATTTGAACAGAGTACATGCACACGTGTACAGGATGTGATACAAATCTGAAAAAGAACAGGAAATATTAAATAACAGGATGTGTTTGAGAAACACTGATGCCCCCGGACAGCATGTTAAATATGAAAGCAGTATCACTAAGCAATTGAAAGGTATGGCCAATGTTCATCTTAAACAAGAGATGTCGCATGACAGCATAGCTCGCCTGTTTCACGCCTTCAAGATATAAGGTAAAACTATATATATGGAACATTGAAATATAGATCACACTCACCTACATATATTTTGAGGTCAATCATCAGGTCACATGGAACATATATTCCAGATATTACATTTCAGAATCAAATTGTGTCTGAATTATAAGGCTAATCATTGAACCATGAAAATAGGTCACACTGACCTAGATATATTTCTATGTCAATCATCTGGTCACATGAAATTAAATATTTAGATATGAAGGTTCTCCATCAAATAGTATTCAAGATATAAGTCAAAGTCACTGAACCATGTAATATAGGTCAAACTGACCTAGATATATTTTGAGGTCAATCATCTGGTTGCATTGATGTAATATCCCAGGTATAACATTTCATTATCAAAATATAATTCAAGACAATTGGCAAAATCACTGAACCATGAAATATAGGTCACAATGACCTAGATATATTTTGAGGTCAATCAGCAGGTCACATGGAACTAATAATCAAGGTATGATATTTCTTTATCAAATAGTATTCAAGATAATAGGCAAAATCAGTGAACCATGAGATATAGGTCACACTGACCTAGATATATTTGGTGGTCAATTATCAGGTCACATGGAACTAATAATCGAGGCATGACCTTTCTCCTTTGAATAGTATTCAAGATAATAGGCAAAGTCACAGAACCATGAAATATATGTCACAGTGACCTAGATATATTTTGAGGTCAATCATGGGGTCTCGAGGCACTAATATCAAAGGTATGACATTTTTCCAACAAATAGTCTTCAAGATATAAGGCAAAACCACGGAACCATGAAATATAGGTCACAGTGACCTAGATATATTTGGAGTCCAATCATGTGGTCACATGGTACTAATATCATAGGTATGACATTTCTCCAACAAATAGTCTTCAAGATATAAGGCAAAATCACTGGACCATGAAATATATGTCACAGTGAACTAGATAAATTTTGAGGTCAATCGTGGGGTCACATGGTACTAATATTTCAGGTTTGACATTTCTCCAGACATATAGTCTTCAAATTATAAGGCAATATCACTGGACCGTGAAATGTAGGTCACCATGACCTTCACCCTTTTACACTTGAACCAATGTCACAGTGCCACCTAGTGACTTGACTTTTGATCTGAGGGAACCCATACTCCAGTGTGATCAAGATACCTTTATTTTACAACCATTCTGGTATAGTTTCATGACAAATAAAGCAAAACTATGCCCTGTAGAGGGTGAAAAGGTTTAAAAATAGTTTGACCTGTCAGCAAACCCCCTGTTGGCATAAAAGCATAGGGCGGTGAGAAGTTTACTCAAGGAACATTTCTATAAAAAAAAATATCCAAGTACTTCCAATGACTTGGCAGTAAATGCAACTTTCCCCCATTATAAGTTGTGGGAACTCTAAGTTGCCATAGTAACCAAACTAATGAGCCAAATTCCATAAAAAGCATAAACTTTCAAGCCCCAAGCCAAAGGATGCTACAGATGAAATTTGGGCCCAATCTGCTCAGTGGCTTCAGTGGAGATGTTAAATATGTTGGCGCCAGAGGGCGAAGGGCAACTGCCTATCCTTTAAGCTCCCCAGGAGCCTTCTGCTATGGTAAGCTTAAAACACAAAACCTAATGAGGCAAATAAGGTGAATATTTTCATAAGAGTCTCAGCCTCAGAGCACATGGTTTCTGAGGAGATAATTTTTTGAGTATTTTTTTCTTTTGTTTTGCACTTTGGTTTCCATGGTAACCAATAAAAACAAGAGGGCCATGATGGCCCTGGATCGCTCACCTGATCCATAGAGTAACAAGTGGGCCCCGGGGAGGGCCATTATTGACCCCAGGGTTATAATGTGCATAATGTTGAGGGAGGTCTAAAAAGGTAAAGCTTCATACCAAATATCAACAAAGGCTATAATTTGAACAATCTTGGCAAAGGTCCATTAGATGAAGCTACACAACAAATATCAAAGACCTTGGCCTTGCGGTTTCAGAGAAGAAGATTTTTTTAAAGATTTTCCCTATATAAGCCTATGTAAAACCAAAGGGCCCCGGGGCGGGGGCATTTTTAGCCCCAGCACTACATAAGCCTATGTAAAACCAAATGGCCCCGGGGAGGGGCATTTTTGGCCTCAGGGCTATAATTTAAACAATCTTGATGGAGGTCCACTAGATGAAGCTTCACAACAAATATCAAAGACCTGGGCCTTGCTGTTTCAGAGAAGAAGATTTTCAAAGATTATCTCTATACATGTATAAGTCTATGTAAAACCAAAGGGCCCCGGGTAGGGGGCATTTGCGGCCCAAGGGCTATAATTTGAACAATCTTGGTAGAGGTCCACTAGATGAAGCTCCATACCAAATATCAAAGACATGGGCCTTGCCGTTTCAGAGAAGAAGATTTTTAAAGATTTTCCCTATATAAGCCCTTGTAAAACCAAAGGGCCCAAGGGCGGGGGCATTTTTGGCCCATGCACTAAAATTTGAACAAGCTTGGTAGGTGTCCACTAGATGAAGCTTCATACCAAATATCAAAGACCTGGCCCTTGTGGTTTGAGAGAAGAAGATTTTTTAGATTTCCCTCTATAAGTCTATGTAAAACCAAATGGTATCGAGGCGGGGGCATTTTTGGCCCCTGGACTATAATTTGAACAATCTTGATAGAGGTCCACTAGATGAAATTTCACAAGAAGGACCATGGCCGTGTGGGATGAAGCTTCATACCAAATATCAAAGACATGGGCCTTACGGTTTCAGAGAAGAAAATTTTTAAAGGTTTTCCCTATATAAGCCCATGTAATACCAAAGGGCCCCGGAGCGGGGGCATATTTGACCCCAGCACTGTAATTTGAACAATCTTGGTAGGGGTCCTCTAGATGAAGCTTCATACAAAATATCAAAGACCTCGGCCTTACGGTTTCAGAGAAGAAGATTTTTAAAGCTCTTCCCTATATAAGCCCATGTAAAACCAAAGGGCCCTGGAGCGGGGGCATTTTTGACCCCAGCACTATAATTTGAACAATCTTGGTAGGGGTCCACTAGATGAAGCTTCATACCAAATATCAAAGACCTGGGCCTTGCGGTTTCAGAGAAGAAGATTTTTAAAGATTTTCCCTATATAAGCCCATGTAAAACCAAAGGGCCCCGGAGCGGGGGCATTTTTGGCTCCAGCACTATAATTTGAACAATCTTGGTAGGGGTCCACTAGATAAAGCTTCATACCAAATATCAAAGACCTGGGCCTTACGGTTTCAGAGAAGAAGATTTTTAAAGATTTTCCCTATATAAGCCCATGTAAAACCAAAGGGCCCCGGAGCGGGGGCATTTTTGGCCCCACCACTATAATTTGAACAATCTTGGTAGGGGTCCACCAGATAAAGCTTCATACCAAATATCAAAGACCTGGGCCTTACGATTTCAGAGAAGAAGATTTTTAAAGATTTTCCCTATATAAGCCCATGTAAAACCAAAGGGCCCCGGAGCGGGGGCATTTTTGGCCCCAGCACTATAATTTGAACAATCTTGGTAGGGGTCCACCAGATGAAGCTTCATACCAAATATCAAAGACCTGGGCCTTGTGGTTTCAGAGAAGAAGATTTTTTAAGTTTTTGGTGAAAAAAATCTGTTTTTGGCTCCTATGACCTAGATGTGCAACGGACCGGAACCATTTGAACAACTTTGAAAGGGGACCACCTAAGGATCATTCCTGTGAAGTTTGGTCAAAATCCGATCAGTGGTTTAGGAGGAGATGTCGTTTAAAGAATTGTTTACGGACGGACGGACGGACGCACGAACGGACGGACGCACGACGGACGACGGACGAAAAGTGATCCCAAAAGCTCACCTCGTCACTACGTGACGGTGAGCTAACAAGAGGGCCCAGAGGGCCCTGAATCACTCACCTGAAAATTAGTGTCTCCAGTACATTCTAGGCCCAAGGGCTATAATTTGAACAAACATGGTAATGGTCCACTAGATGAAGCATCATACCAAATATCAAAGACCTGGGCCTTCTGGTTTCAGACAAGAAGATTTTTAAAGGTTTTCCCTATATAAGCCTATGAAAAACCAAAGGGTCCCGGGGTAGGGGCATTTTTGGCCCCAGAGCTATAATTTGAACAATCTAGATGAAGCTTCACATCAAATACCAAAGATCTGGGCCTTGTGGATTCAGAGAAGAAGAGTTTTGCAAGATTTTTCATGTATAAGCCTATGTAAAACCAAAGGCCCCAGAGGTGGGGGCATTTTTTGGCCTCAGGGCTATAATTTGAACAATCTTGGTAGAGGTCCACTAGTTGAAACTTCATATCAAGTAGCAATATTAGAGCGGGGCCTTGTGGTATCAGAAGAAGAATTTTAAATATTTTCCCAAATTAAGCCTATGAAAAACCAAAGGGTCCCGGGGTGGGGGCATTTTTGGTCCTAGGGCTATAATTTGAACAATCTTGATAGAAGTCCAATAGATGAAGCTTCACACCAAATATCTAAGACCTTGGCCTTGCAGTTTCTGAGAAGAAGGGTTTTTTTTTTTTAAGATTTTTCCTATGTAAAACAAAAGGCCCCCGGGGCGGGGGCATTTTTGGCCCCAAGGCTATAATTTGAGCAATCTTGGTAGAGGTCCATTAGATGAAGCTTCACACCAAATATCAATGACCTGGGCCTTTCGGTTTCAGAGAAGAAAAGTTTTAAAGATTTCCCCTATATAAGCTTAGGTAAAACCAAAGGCCCCCTTGGCGGGGGCATTTTTGGCCCCAAGGCTTTAATTTGAACAATCTTAGTAGAGGTCCACCAGGTAAAGCTTCACACAAAATATTAAAGACGTGGGATTGTGGTTTCAGAGAAGAAGATTTTTTAATGATTTTCCCTATAAAAGCCTATGTAGAATCATAGGCTCCCGGGCAGGGGCTTTTTGGCCCCCAGGGCTACAATTTGAACAATCTTGGTAGAGGTCCACTAGATGAAGCTTCACACCAAATATCAAAGATCTGGGCCTTGCGGTTTCAGGGAAGAAGATTTTTAAAGATTTTCCCTAATTAAGCCTATGAAAACCCAAAGGGTCCTGGGGTGGGGGCATTTTTGGTCCTAGGGCTATAATTTGAAGAATCTTGATAGAGGTACACTTTATAGATGAAGCTTCACACCAAATATGTAAGACCTTGGCCTTGCAGTTTCAGAGAAGAAGATTTTTTTAATGATTTTCCATATATAAGCCTATGTAAAACCATAGGCCCCCGGGGCGGGGGCATTTTGGCCCCAAGGCTATAATTTGAACAATCTTAGTAGAGGTCCACCAGGTAAAGTTTCAGACCAAATATTAAAGACCTGGGCCTTGTGGTTTCAGAGTATAAGATTTTTTAATGATTTTCCCTATATAAGCCTATGCAAAACCAAAGGCCCCCGGGGCGGGGGCATTTTGGCCCCCAGGGCTATAATTTGAACAATCTTGGTAGAGGTCCACTAGATGAAGCTTCACACCAAATATCAAAGACCTGGGCCTTGCAGTTTTAGAGAAGAAGATTTTTAAAGATTTTCCCTGTATAAGTTCTCTTTCTTGTAAACATCAATGACCTGGCTGAGCAGGTCAAATCAAGAGTCAGACTTTTCGCAGACTAAAGGTCAAGGTCACTGTGGCTATTTTTAGAAAAACATTGTCATCGCGCCAGCGCTTACATTTCTTCACCGATTTCAATATAACTTCACTCAAATGTACCTTACGACAATATCTTGTGCGAGTTCGACTTTCAAGGTTGTGACCTCAAGTTCACCAAAATCTAATCAAATCTGCAGTTTGTTGTAATGATATATTGTACAAAGTTTGACGAAATTTAGTCGCTTAATGTTTGTATTTCTTTCCCTTTGGTGTCTTTTATGGGTGGAGTAAGTTAATTGTATCAATTCCTGATCTTTGTTTTACTTCTACTTTCCATAATGAGATAGAGTGCAGAAAATTAAGTGACTGTTTTGGGCTCGCTGTGACGTTATTCATACCTTGAAAATGAGGTTACGGTCACCAAAATCTGAACAAATCTGTAGTATGTTGTAATGATATACTGTACCAAGTTTGACTAAAATCAATCAATTCATAAATGAGATACCGGTACATGTAGAGTGTAGACAAGCCATTTTTGGCCCAAAAATGGCTGTCTTAGGGTGGCCATGACAATGAAAATGAGATCAAGCCCACCATTTCTATCCAAATCTGCGGTACATGTATGTTGTGATGATATATTGAACCAAGTTTGACAAAAATTAATCAATTTGTTAATGAGACAGAGTGCAGACAAGCCTTAAGAGGATCTAAGCCTGCCCAGGCAAAGCTGTGTGAGTCGACGCATCCATTTTAATGAACCTTATTGGTTTAACTTGCCGACGGGTCGAGATGTCATCTCATATCAATGTCGAATAAAAGTCCCAAATTGGAAGCAACGTTTCCAAAATGACATATATCCCCTATGTACTTATTACCGGTGTATACTAATTACCGGTGTATTCTGTTTTACCCGAATTACTATCGCGTACAATAACATCATTCGGAATTTCTCACATCATTGTTTACAAGACATTTTTCTCTCTGTCTGTATTAAGAAAAAAATATATCAGACCTGTCCGTTTCTCAGGGTAAGTGACTTCTTTTATCTGTAATCATAAATAATGATGTTCTGTTTTGTGTAGTTAATAAAATGGTATAGGAGGTTTTAGGAATTCCGTTTATGACGTCATTCTTGCGCATGCGCAAAGTACTGGCCGTCAATTGAAACGGCCATCGCTATTTAAATGTATTGGCGGAACGTAAAATGCTAACAATATTCAGACATTTTGAGAGAAAATATACCCATTTTCATTGAAATAATGTCTCGAGACGGAAAGAATGATATTTTATTTTCATTACCGAAATTTATTTATTCTAAATCCGTTTTTAATTGACGAAAATCTTTCCGCGAATGACCCATGTCAATGGCTTGAGATACCGTTATTCACAAAATAAGTTTTTACGTAATTTTCGTTTTATTCGCTATCTATCTATCTATCTATCTATCTATCTATCTATCTATCTATCTATCTATCTATCTATCTATCTATCTATCTATCTATCTATCTCCAACGATCTGTCTACATGTGCAATTTAAATGTCCATACTGACAGTCGAAATAAACTAATGAGTGGACGGACGGAGGGACGTTGAGTCAATGTTGGTTCGACGTCATGCCGTCGACACCCACTCCAACTCACGTCATTGTCACATGACCGTTGGCATGAAAGAGAGAGAGAGAGAGAGAGAGAGAGAGAGAGAGAGAGAGAGAGAAACTGACAGTGGACAGACAGACGACACACAGACCGACTGACTGAATGACTGACTAACAGACGAACTGTAAGACAGACAAATAAACATACTGACAGTCGAAAAAAAAAAAAAAAAAAAACCAATGAGTGGACTTACAGACGGGGGTCGAGTCAACGTTGGCTCGACGTCATGCCGTCGACAACCACTCCAACTCACTTCAATGGCACGTGACCGTTGAGATGGTTTATATCCAAGAAGCCCATAACCCTTTTTGTACCAAATGGAATCTTCTTCCTTATAATATATAGCAGGAGTCATTTTCAAAATTTAGGGGTGTCAGGTTGTGTTTTCTTCATAATCTATTTGGAAAATGGCCGATTATTTTGCAAACAGTGAAGGCCCCGATCAGACGCCACGTTCTGCGGCGTCTGATCTGGGCCTGCACTGTTTGTCACTTACCCCTTTTGGGTTTCCGGTTTCCTAAGGGCTGGGCAGGTTGAACCAAGAGAGAGAGAGAGAGAGAGAGAGAGAGAGAGAGGGATCGTATGTACAATATATCATTTTCGTAATGCGAAATTTCACATCAGGCAGCATATCGGTGTTTTTCCCATTATCTTACATTAGAATTCCCCAAAAGATTAAAAGCATTCCACAGTTTTACGCTGTAATTAACACTTTATCTGTCCCACTGCGTTTGAAGCAATACGACAGATGACGGCCAGGGCTTTTCCCGTTCTATTTTTAGAACCGGAAGTACGTCACGAAAAAAAGCTCCTATTAGGAGGTTTTAGGAATTCCTGAAACGGCCATCGCTATTTAAATGTATTGGCGGAACGTAAAATGCTAACAATATTCAGACATTTTGAGAGAAAATATACCCATTTTCACTGAAATAATGTCTCGAGAAGGAAAGAATGATATTTTATTTTCATTACCGAAATTTATTTATTCTAAATCCGTTTTTAATTGATGAAAATCTTTCCGCGAATGACCCATGTCAATGGCTTGAGATACCGTTATTCACAAAATAAGTTTTTACGTAATTTTCGTTTTATTCGCTATCTATCTATCTATCTATCTATCTATCTATCTATCTATCTATCTATCTATCTATCTATCTATCTATCTCCAACGATCTGTCTACATGTGCAATTTAAATGTCCATACTGACAGTCGAAATAAACTAATGAGTGGACGGACGGAGGGGCGTTGAGTCAATGTTGGTTCGACGTCATACCGTCGACACCAACTCCAACTCACGTCATTGTCACATGACCGTTGGCATGAAAGAGAGAGAGAGAGAGAGAGAGAGAGAGAGAGAGAGAGAGAGAGAGAAACTGACAGTGGACAGACAGACGACACACAGACCGACTGACTGAATGACTGACTAACAGGACGAACGGACGGACTGTAAGACAGACAAATAAACATACTGACAGTCGAAAAAAAAAAAAAAAACCAATGAGTGGACTTACAGACGGGCGTCGAGTCAACGTTGGCTCGACGTCATGCCGTCGACAACCACTCCAACTCACTTCAATGGCACGTGACCGTTGAGATGGTTTATATCCAAGAAGCCCATAACCCTTTTTGTACCAAATGGAATCTTCTTCCTTATAATATATAGCAGGAGTCATTTTCAAAATTTAGGGGTGTCAGGTTGTGTTTTCTTCAAAATCTATTTGGAAAATGGCCGATTATTTTGCAAACAGTGAAGGCCCCGATCAGACGCCACGTTCTGCGGCGTCTGATCTGGGCCTGCACTGTTTGTCACTTACCCCTTTTGGGTTTCCGGTTTCCTAAGGGCTGGGCAGGTTGAACCAAGAGAGAGAGAGAGAGAGAGAGAGAGAGAGGGATCGTATGTACAATATATCATTTTCGTAATGCGAAATTTCACATCAGGCAGCATATCGGTGTTTTTCCCATTATCTTACATTAGAATTCCCCAAAAGATTAAAAGCATTCCACAGTTTTACGCTGTAATTAACACTTTATCTGTCCCACTGCGTTTGAAGCAATACGACAGATGACGGCCAGGGCTTTTCCCGTTCTATTTTTAGAACCGGAAGTATGTCACGAAAAAAGCTCCTATACTTCATAAAACATGCTGTAGAAACCCCCAAAAAAGCTTTCAAACAGGCCCTTTTTGCTTTCATTTTGAAGGCTAATAACTATTGCATTACAGAACCTCGTCCAATGTAGGCTCTTATACCCAAATAACTTTCTACAGGATTTGTTTACATATACACCGGTAATTAGTAACACCGGACATGCCAGATGGTGGCAGGGGTAGTCCAATATAAATAAACAATTTAGCCGGTTGGAGTTTATTTGGAAAAAATATATTGTTTATTTCCGTTGAAGGAATGAAACAATAGTTTGACTAGACACAATTTATCAGAATCGGTAGAACAGTTTGTTTTATATACTGAGTTGAACAGTTAATGCACCGGTAATTAGTAACACCAGTATACATTTTTTATTGTGTTTTAGGTCTTACAACCCTGTCAAGATTACAATGTATTTCCATATATTCACCATTAACCCATATGGTTGGTTGGTTGATTTGAGGAATATTTAATCCGCACAGATACTCAGTCTAATTGCAGGAGAAAATCTGTAAAAGAAAAACCCAATCAAATGCCCAGAGTGACCCTTGGGTTACAAAGTGAGCGACAAAACCAATAAACGACCAACGTCTCAAAAATGGGCCCCAAAATGACCTTATAGCTAGCTAGACGAGTCTGTTTATTTATTTAAGGTTTAACGTCCCCGTCAACACTGTAAAGGTCATTTTGGAGACGTTGCTACCAATTTTTGTGGGACTTTTACCCAACATTGAGATGAAATGACATCTCAAGCCCTGTCGCCTAAAGAAACCAATTAGGTTTATTAGCATGGACGGTCCGCCTCACACCGCGGTTCCAGGACAGGCTTAGATCCTCTAAGCGGTTTACCAGTACTAGTGAGCGGGCCGGATTCAACTCTGTGTGGAAGCATCATGCAGCCCATATATTTCTTCAAGCCCCTATGGGCGGGGGCGGACTAGACGAGTCTGAATACCTAGACAATATACAAATTCTTTAAAAAAAATGCTACAAGTCCCTTTGAAGTTGACAGAATCGGGAAACTCACCAAAAATGTCCCCAAGAATAATGGTTCCAGGGTTGGCGACTGTGTTCATAGTCCATGGTTGGGCCAAGACATCATCGATATTAATCGCCAAGGTTTTTTCTTGCTGTTATTATTTTTCCCGTGAATGAACGTCTCTAGTCCATCTATCCTATCGGACGAATTAGACCAGTCAGAAATATTATCACGAGACACTGGAAGCTTTCATTATGTTTTAAGGGGAGAGACGGTTGCTTCGAGTTTTTTTTTCTGTTTGCCTATCTCTTGGTGTATCTAATTAGGAAAATATCAAACCATTTCTTATTCTGTATAATGTTCCAGAGAGGGAAAAAATAAATCAAAAAAAAATAATAATAAAAAAGATAAAACGGATTTTTTGTCTTTTCTTCCTGCTCCATGCCCTGATAAAGTGGACGCTCCCGTGTTGTGTATGACCTTGTTTATTCAATGCCGCGTAACTTCAAAGGTTGGCTACTAAGTCTACACAATATTGCATTGCTGTTTGGTGTTTGCACATGTAAAACATGCGATTAGAACAAACTCAGAATGTAACATGTAGACGCCAACATCACGTAATGGTTGCGAGGCGGAGTAGATCTAGTCTAAAATAATGCACAACCATGTCCTTGCAGGTGAGTTTCTTGTTATTACATATCCTACAATTTACATGTGCGCCCAGCAAAAACTCAGATCAGCCTGCGCATCGGCGCAGTCTGATCAGTCTCCGTTGTGCGCACGTAAGGATAGCTACAAGTGTACAAAGGCGAATAGAACACTTGGTTTCCTGTCAGTGTCCTCAGGATGTGAAAGAGAGCATATAGGGGACGGCCCCCGCCCATCGGAGCTTGAAGAAATAGATATGGCTGTATGATGGTTCCATGCAGAGCTGAAACTGACCTGCACATGAGTACTGGTAGTCTGCTTAGAGGATCTTAGCCTGCCAAGCCAAAGCGGTGTGACTAGCTAATTGGGATGGTTTTAAAACTTTTATGCAAGAAAAATGTTTTGAAATTTTGGGTAGCTTCCAAGATAGTACAACTGAGGAAATCTGGAATGCTTTCAAAAGTATCCTAAATTCTGGAATTGAAAAATTTGTACCAATTAAAAAGATCAGTAATAAAAGTAGTCTTCCATGGATTACTCAAGAAATTCGAAGACTTATAAGAAAAAGGGATAAATTGTATCAAAAACAAAAGACAGGGACAACAAAAGATAGGTATCACTTCAAGCAGGTCAAACACCTTGTTCAGGGCAAAATAAGACAGGCATACAACAATTATTTGGCAGACATACTTGGGGCGGGTTTAGATGGGGAGGGCAAAAATTCTGGATTTTCAACAAAAAAACTTTTTTCACTTATCAAAAACAGCAGACAGGACTCACGGGGCATATCTACACTGAAAGACAATACAGATGGAACACTCCATAGTGAGAATACTGTTAAGGCAAACCTTTTGAATCGCTCCAATCTGTTTTTACTCGCTTATCCCCACTCAGGCTAGGGCAGTTATGTACACAGACAATTCTAAATCTGTTTCAAGAAAATTTACCAGAAAATTTACAACCTCAGTGCCCTTCCATGCCGGAAATCAATATTGATCTAAATGGTGTTCTGAAACTTTTGGCAAACCTTAAACCGGATAAGGCTGCAGGGCCTGATTCAATCAAACCACTTGTTTTAAAAGAACTGAGGGTAGAAATCGCTCCTGTTATCTGCCTGCTGTTTGAAAAATCTCTAGAAACTGGTCAACTACCTGCAGATTGGACAAAAGCTCAAGTTTGTCCCCTTTTTAAAAAGGGTGATAAAACTGACCCTGCCAATTATAGGCCTATCTCCTTGACATGCATAGTATGCAAGGTGATGGAGCATATAATTGCATCCAATATTTCCAAACATTTAGCTCAGCACAATGTTCTTTACGAATTGCAACATGGGTTTCGTGAAAAACGCTCCTGCGAAACTCAGCTTATTCAGCTTGTGGAAGATCTTGCAAGGCAGCTGACTTTGGGCAAACAAACCGACTTAGTACTTTTGGACTTCAGTAAAGCCTTTGACAAAGTTAACCATCTAAAATTATTGTATAAACTTTTAAATTTTGGCATAACCGGTAAAACACTAAAATGGATTGAATCCTTCTTAATTGGACGTTCGCAAACTGTTGTACTAGATGGGGAGTTTTCAAATGAGGTACCGGTCACCTCTGGGGTGCCCCAGGGGTCAGTGCTGGGCCCGCTCCTCTTTCTACTGTACATAAATGACCTACCGGATAATATTCAGTCACAAGTTAGGCTCTTTGCTGATGATACCGCGGTTTACTTGGCTGTGTCCGGCCCAGCAGATGCACAAGTTCTACAATCTGACCTTGAAAAACTCCAGCATTGGGAGCGAACCTGGGACATGGAGTTTAATCCTAGCAAGTGTCAGGTACTCCATGTCTCTAGATCTAAAAAGCCAATTAAGACCCAATACTTCATGCATGGTCAGGAACTGGAAAGTGTGGACTCAGCCAAGTACCTTGGGGTGACCATCAGCAAAGACCTTAGCTGGAATTCACACATATCACATATTACAGCCAGTGCAAATAGGACCCTCGGCTTCGTCAAAAGAAATTGTAAAACTAAAAGTCAGGAAATAAAAACGTTGGCATATAACACCTTGGTTAGGCCACAGGTAGAATATGCCTCGACCTTTTGGAGCCCCTATACAAAAGAAAATATTAACAAGATTGAAATGTTGCAGCGTAGGGCAGCCCGTTGGGTCACAAATGATTTCTCCCCCTATAGCAGTGTTACAGACATGATGGGTGAGCTTGGATGGCGGTCACTTGAGCTCAGACGCTATGATACGCGCCTTACAATGTTTTATAAAATCGTTTATGGTTTGGTCGCTATACCAGTTCCGTCACAGTTCGAACGCCTAACGACAAACACGCGTCACCACTCTCTGGCTTACAGGCAGATACACACCTCTGTCTCGTATTATTATTATTCATTTTTCCCTATGTCGGTTGTTCTTTGGAACAGGCTACCAGCTGATCTCGTCCTGGTTTCTGATCTTGACTCTTTCAAGTTAAGGGTCAGTTCGATAAACCACAGGCTCCCTTAAGGTAATACTGTTTTTATCCTGCTTTTAAACTCTCCTTACTAACACCCAAAATCTTTCATCTATGCTCACCTTTCTTTTATTCTTTTAACTCTGCACTATCACACTTTTACTTCTCTTACTAACACACCATGCGCAGCCATCCTAATAACACTCGGAAGAGGGTTGAGGATTATATAGAGATAGATAGATAGACATCCATGCTTATAAACCCTTTTGGTTTCATTGGGCAACAGGGCTTGAGATGTCATTTCATCCCAATGTCGGGTTAAAGTCCCAAAAATTAATTTGGAAGCAACATCTCCAAAATGACCTTTACAGTGTTGACGGGGACATTAAACCTCACATTACAAAAACACGCCTATACAAATACATTGCAATCTTTATCGCCGAAAAAATGTAAATTTTAGGATGAAATAAGGAGTTCTAACGAGTACCCACAATCTATATTATAGAGCAGAAATAAGAAAAATAAGGTTTACCCCTGCAAACCCCAGTTTTACTATATAAAAGTGGGATTCAAGGGGGTCAAAATAATATAGGTGTGTTTTCGTGAAATCAAACAAACAAAGCATATATAGGGGCCTTGTTCGCCCAATCTTGGAATATAGTAGTTGCATCTGGGACCCAAGTGGATTGTCTCTGAGTGTATGTCAAAGAAATAGACCTGGACTGTGATTTAAACTCTCATTTAACCCTGAAATTCTGGGTTAAAGCAAATGGTGAAGATCTTGATCAGACGCCACATTCTGTGGCCTCTGGTCTGGGTCAACACTGTTTGCCAAACCAAGATAACCCTCTAATGCAACACGCTGACCTCACTGCAGCTATATTCTTTAAAAAAGTAATTCCGACGGGTCGGTGATGGTCACATGGACTTGAGCACTGAAGAGCTTTCTGTTTAGTAATTTGGGTCGATTGACAATCAAGCTAGCTATAGCCGTGTTATTTGTTCAACTCCGAGGTCAGACCAGAAGCCGTTGTGACGCAGTGGTTACGCTACTCACCTTATAAACCATGGGTCGCAGGATTGATCCCGGGCTTCTCCAGACTTTCGGATGAGTCTTTAAACCGAGGTCCCACCTCCGTATGACCAAGTAGCTGTTAGTGAGACGTATTTTACTTAAACACTCACTCACTGAAACTCTGAGGTCAGAGGTTTGCGTACATGTATGTAAGAGTTATATCTGTAAAATCTGGACTGGAATCATGTGTTGGGTTTGGGAAACTGTAGACACAGGACAGAGCTTTTCCACACATAAAGTTCAATAATCAAAGTACTGGACCTACACTGTTTGCCAAGCCCAGATAACCCTCTTACGCAGCGCTCTGACCTCACTGCGGCTATATTCTATAAAAGAAGTTATTCCGACCGGTCGGTGATGGTCATATGGACTTGAGCACTGAAGAGCTTTCTGCTTAAGTAATTTGGGTCGATTGACAATCGACCCAGCTATAGCCGTGCAATATTTGTTCAACTCTGAGGACTAGGAGGTTTGCGCACATGTATGTAAGAGTAATCTGTAAAATCAAGACTGGAATCATGTGTTTGGGTTTGGGAAACAGTGTAGACCCAGGAAAGAACTTTTTCACACATAAAGTTCGATAATCAAAGCACAGAGAGTACTGGTCGATAGTTTCTGATTGTACATGTATGTCAAAGAAATAGTCTTGGACTGTGATTTTATTTGTTTGAACTGAGGTTTAATGTCCCTGTCAACACTATTTAGGTCATTTTAGAGAAGTTGCTTCCAATTTTGTGGGACTTTTACCTGACATTGAGATGAGATGACATCTCAAGCCCTGCTGCCCAATGAAATCAAAAGGCTTATATGCAATGGGCGATCTGACTCACAGCGCATTGCCTAGGCAGGCTTAATCCTTCTAAGCGGTTTACCAGTACTCATCTGTCGTCAGTTTCAGTTCTGCATGGAAGCATCATGCCCAATCTATTTCTTCAAGCCCCGATGGCCAGGGGTGGTCAGACTGTGATTTAAACTGTTTCGTTTAACTCTGAAATTCCCCGTTTTAAAGTGCATGACCACCTTTTTTTTTTCTCGGATTCCTTTTACAATAACACCGTTGAGGAATGATAAAATCGTATTCTTCTCCTAAACTGTTTCTCTAATTAACTGTAATGGCTCATCAAAGTTGTTTATAGGGTTCCAAACATTTTTACAGATTATAACTCCTGCAGTGAGTGAGTGTTTTGAGTTTTACGTCCCACCAACAGCTAAGGTCAAACAGAGATAGGACCTCGGTTTAAAGACTCGTCCGAAAGTCTGGAGAAGCCCGGGATCGATCCTGCGATCCCTGGTTTACAAGGCGAGTAGCGTAACCACTATATATATACACCACGGAGGCTTCTATCTCCTGCAGTGACCTCATGGAAACTGTACAGTTCATGTACTGACAGCTAACAATTTTTGGGATTTTAAAGGTGAAAGTGAACTGTAATAAAAATTCTTTTAAGGCCAAATACTGCACTGTGAATAAGCTGTGTTGCTATCCCTGACCTAAGAAAAATAGAGAGTTATGTGAAAAATGGATACATAATCATGGAAGAGAGACTCTTAACATCAATACATAATTTGTTTATGCATTTTTTAGCTAAACAGTGGACTTGAAAGTTTGTTGATTACTTGTTAGCTCACCAGAGCCGAAGGCTCCGGGGGAGCTTATAGTATGGACATTGTCCGTGGTCGTCTGCGTCGTTAACACTTTCAAACGACATCTCCTCTGAAGCCACTGGGCCGATTGGACCCAAATTTTATCTGTAGCATCATTGGGCTAGGGGATTGAAAGTTTGTGTTTTTTATGAAAATCGGCTCATTAGTTTGGTTGCTATGGCTACTTAGAGTTTCCATAGACTTGTAATGGGGAAAATTGAAAAATAGCATTTTTCTGCCAAGTCATTGCAGATGTTTTGACAAAACTTTCATAGAAATGTTCCTTATGCAATCTACTATCTGCCATATGATTTTAGGCCTACTGCTCATTTTTATTGGTTGCCATGGAAACCAAAATAAAAAAAAGGAAGTGGCTATTGACAGCCGGCTGTCTCCAGCGAAAGTTCGCTGGTGACAGCCGGCTGTCTCCAGCGAACTTTCGCTGGTGACAGCCAGCAAAAATATATAGAAAGTATATTGTCCAGTAATAAATAATAGTCATTTATTGGAACCTTTAAAAGTATTTTACATAGATACATGATGTATATTGTGGTCCTAAAATTATTAAATCAATTTATTTTTAAATGGTCATTTTTTCAACATACAGTAATCTTATTCTATATAGAGCAAGTTTGTTTATCTTACATGCTTTAGGCTTTGTTGTAAAGAGGTTGTGGTGTATTAACCCATTTAGTACCAGAAACACCAAAAACGGGTACCATGGCAAACAGTGCAGGCCCAGATCAGACGCTGCAGAATGTGGCATCTGATCAGGGCCTCCACTGTTTGCTAAAAGTTCCGTCATTTTCCAAATAGATTTTCATGAAAACACAACCTGACACCCCTAAATTTTGAAATGGACTCCTGCTATATACAAGGTGGTACAAAAAGGGTTAAAAATCAAACTTGGAATGGATGAGAAATCAAACAGGTATGAGCTGACTGGTGATCAGGAGGACGCGGGTTCGACTCCCGCCGGGGTCGGCAACATTCTTTCGTGGAGATTGATCATGAAATCTTTTCTACGGTCATTCTCTCCCTTCCGCTGATTCAAGAAGGGCAGTTGTCAGTTTCTGACGAAAGAATGTGCACTGTACTGGTTAACCGCTTACGTATAAGCCTGCCCAGGAAAGTGTTGATAGGTAAACTGACCGGCTCAAAAATGACCTAAATAGTGTTGACTGGGCTGTTAAACTCCAATACAAACAAACAAACAGAACAGGTATGAGTCTATGCTAAACAAGAGACCCCTGGGGTAGGGCTACTTTTGATTCCATGGGTATAATCTGAACAACTGTGAACAAAGATGATTGCTGGCCTCGGTAGCTCAGTTAGACGTGCGTCTGACTGGTGATCAGGAGGATGCGGGTTCGATTTCTGCCGGTGTCGGCAACATTCTTTTGTGGTCATTGATCATGAAATTTTTTCTACGGTCATTCTCTCCCTTCCGCTGATTCAAGAAGGGCGGTTGTTAGTTTCTGGCGACAAGATGTGCACTGTACTGGTTAACCGCTTACGTATAAGCCTGCGCAGGATAAGTGTGGATAGGTAAACTGACTGACCTAAAATAGTGTTGACTGTGCCGTTAAACTCCAAAACAAACAAACACAGATGAAGCCAGATACCAAATATCTTGAAGATCTGGGCCTTCTGGTTTCAGTCAAGAAAATTTTTTAAGGTGTCAACATTATGATTCTATGTAAACCCTGTGGGCTTCAGGGCCTTCTGGTTTCAGACATTTTAAATTATTTTCCCCAAACGTGCTTATGGACTGGTCTTTAGTGCTGATGACAATGTTGGTGGCTGATCACAATAGCTCCCCTCAGCCTTCGGCTCAAGTGAGCCAAAATAAAATCAAACTTTGTTGAAGTCACCCCTGCCCATCACCTCCCCACCCCTCTCCCCATTAAATATGTCAGCAAAACAACATGCATATTCTTGCCTAAAACAATTCTGCAAACTAGGGGTGGTAACAAGTGTCTATAAATCTGAGGTCAGGAAATGACTTTTGTTCATAATGTGGAAAAGTGACACCAAATGATCTAACATTATATCCAATGCACACTCTGATACTATGTAAAATAGCAGCCCATAGGCCACAATGCTCACCAGAGCTCCGGTTGGCACTACCCAATGGCAGCCATGTATTTTAATCTACCAATTATAAAGTCTCCCAAATGAACCCCCATACCCAAATTAGCACCCATGTGGACTCTGGATCTGAAATATCAGGCCTTTTATTGAGTAGAGGGGGGTGGGCATTGACCCACTACAGCCCTGCTTGTATCAATAAATGTATCCCATCATATATAAAGGAACAAGAATATACATGTATATGGTCTAGTGGTAGGGATGTGTATGGTTCTTTTTAAGCATTGGAGGGGTTAGAGCATGGCCCCAGCAGATCCCAGGAAAGGCCAAGATTGTTGTCACTGAATGTGTCTTATCATAAGGACCAAGCTAAGGGTTTGGATCTGAACGGTCTCTGAGATATAATGCTTTTTTATGACGTGGAGAAGTGGAGGGTAGAGGAATGACTGAATGTGTCTACGTATACGCTTGTGGGGTAGGGATTCGATTTGAATGGTTGCGGAGATATATTGCCTTTTATGAAGTGGAGGGGCGGGGCATGGCACCAGCACATTACCCCAGCACAAAGAGACCCCCAGGTTGGTGTGACTGGATGAGTCTTATCATGAGGAACAAGAATATATATGGTTTAGGGGTGGGGATCTAAACAATTTCTGAGATATATGCTTTTTAATCAAGTAAAGGGGCGCGGCATGGCCAGTTTTGTTTGTTTGATTTGATTTTTAACATCCCTGTCAACACTATATAGGTCATTTTAAAGACGTTGCTTCCAATTTTGTGGGACTTTTACCCGACATTGAGATGAAATGACATCTCAAGCCCTGTCGCCCAATGAAACCAATAAGGTTTATAAGCATGGACGGTCCGACTCACACCACTTTGCCTGGGCAGGCCTAGATCCTCTAAGCAGTTTACCAGTACTTGTATGCGGTCGGATCCAGCTCTGCGTGGAAGCATCGTGCAGCCTAACAGGGACCCCAATGTTGGTGTCACTGAATGTGTCTTAACATAAGGAACATGAATATATATGGTTAAGGGTTGGGGCTCTGAACAGTTGCTCAGATTATATGGCCATTTGTGAAGTGGAAGGTTGGGGCATGGCCCCAGCGCACCTCGGGTGACCCCAAGGTTGGTGTCACTGAATGTGGCTTATCTTAAGGAACAAGAACATTTGTGGTTAATGGGTGGGGATCTGTAAGGTTTCTAAGATATTGGGCCTTTTATGAAGTGGAGGTGGAGGGGCATCGTCCCGGTATATCCCGGGGACCCCCAGGTAGTGGTACTGTATGTGTCTTATCATGAGGATATATATATATGGTTTAGGGGTGGGGATCTGAATGGTTTCTAAGATAGATGGCCTTTTATTAAGTGGAGGGGATGGTGCATGGCCCCGGCACAACCCAAGGGACCCCCAGTTTGGCATAAAAGCATATGGCTGAGAGAAGACCGAGGATTCTACAAATAAAATTTGGGCCCAGTGGCTTCAAAGGAGAGGTCGTTTGAAAGTGTTGACGCAAACGACGACAGGCGACGGACAACTGCCTTCCATATAAGCTCCCATGTGCCTTCGGCTCTGGGGAGCTAAACACTTGCAAAGTTTCAAAATAATTTGGAACTGTGCAAAACAGAAAGAGCAGTTGTGCTAACAAGAGGTATCCAGTGTCTATCTGACCCATGTTGTTGTTGTTGTTTCGTAAAGCTCCACCGCTGACTAGTTTTCGGGGGTGGGGCTTAGGTTGTTGACCTTATCATGGTAGAACTTGAAGCTCTCAGATAAAATTATTAGTTTATTAGTATTATTTGTGCTGGTGCTGTTTGTAAAAAAGTGCTATTGCTTATTTTCATGTACACAATCCTTTCGTCTCTAAACTGTTTACATGGGACGCCTGAGGACACTGAGATACTAGCTGAACTTTCCCAGTTTATTACGACTACTTTTTTCAATTGTCCAAAAAGTCGTTAATCCATTTTAGAGTGTCTCCTATAACGCCATATTGGTGCAATTTCAGAATGAGTTTTTTTTTTTTTAATTAATTTTAGCTCTCCTGTAGGAAGTGCATGGAGAGCTATTGTTGTCACCTCATTTGTGCACGTTTGCGTGTGCGTTCCCGTCACAATGTGTTAAAGTTTTTCAAATGCTTATATCTCAACAGTCACTCATCACAGAGCACTCATATTTGGAACTTATTATTGCATTATTGAGCTACCGGGTCTCAAAATTTTTTTTCTAGTTTTTATCTTCAATGCATACTCCTTTGTCATGTGTACACTTTTGGAGCCAAATACAGCTTCAGAACTTTGTGAAAATGGTCGTTTTCATTCGTGTTTACCCTTCGCTCTGAACATGTGTTCGGAATTTCTGTTCTAAAAATAAATCTGTCACTTTACACATACATGGCGACAGTATCGTCTCTGAGTGTCGTTACTTATGGCATGGTATTCAGCGTCATATTTTTTCCCGATTCAGGCATGGCCTAAGCAAACAAGGCCAAAAATGAAGTCACATAATGTCATATATGGGGATATTCTATTTTTGTCACGAACTAAAAATAGATCTAACTAGTGTTCGAAACCTAGTTAGGGAATCCCTGTCAAACTCGTTTGCCTGTCATCATAATTGTTCGCATTTTTGCATAAAAAGAATTCATTTGTATTGTTTTAAAGAAAAATACCGGCTATATGTATTTTATTTTTGGAAGCATTTTTTCCAGATAGCTCAATAATGCACCTTTAAGTACCTGGGAGGGTCTTCTGATGTTCAAAGACAACAGACCCTTGGTTTTACATGGGCTTACATAGGGAAAATCTTTAAAAATCTTCTTCTCTGAAACCGCAAGGCCCAGGTCTTTGATATTTGGTCTGAAGCTACATCTAGTGGACCCCTACCAAGATTGTTCAAATTATAGTGCTGGGGCCAAAAATGCCCCCGCCCAGAGCCCCTTTGATTTTACATGGGCTAGAATATAGGGAAAATCTTTAAAAATCTTTTTCTCTGAAACTGCAAGGCCCAGGTCTTTGATATTTGGTATGAAGCTTCATCTAGTGGACCCCTACCAAGATTGTTAAAATTATAGTGCTGGGGCCAAAAATGCCCCCGCACCGGGGCCCTTTGGTTTAACATGGGCTTACATAGGGAAAATCTTTTAAAATTTTCTTCTCTGAAACCGCAAAGCCCAGGTCTTTGACATTTGGTATGAAGCTTTATCTAGTGGACCCCCACCAAGATTGTTCAAATTATAGTGCTGGGGCCAAAAATGCCCCCGCTCCGGGGCCCTTTGGTTTTACATGGGCTTATATAAGGAAAATCTTTAAAAATCTTCTTCTCTAAAACCGCTAGGCCCAGGTCTTTGATATTTGGTATGAAGCTTCACCAAGTGGACCCCTACAAAGATTGTTCAAATTATTGTGCTGGGGCAAAAAATGCCCCCACTCTGGGGCCCTTTGGTTTTACATGGGCTTATATAGGGAAAATCTTTAAAAATTTTCTTCTCTGAAACCCTAAGGCCCATGTCTTTGATATTTGGTATGACTTCACCCCACAATGCCCAGGTTCAACCCCCCCCCCCACCCCGGGGCCCTTTGGTTTTACATGGGCTTATAAGGCCCAGGTCTTTGATATTTGGTCTGAAGCTACATCTAGTGGACCCCTACCAAGATTGTTCAAATTATAGTGCTGGGGCCAAAAATGCCCCCGCCCCGGGCCCCTTTGATTTTACATGGGCTAATATAGGGAAAATCTTTAAAAATCTTCTTCTCTGAAACCGCAAGGCCCAGGTCTTTGATATTTGGTATGAAGCTTCAACTAGTGGACCCCTACCAAGATTGTTCAAATAATAGTGCTGGGGCCAAAAATGCCCCCGCTCCGGGGCCCTTTGGTTTTACATGGGCTTATATAGGGAAAATCTTAAAAAATCTTCTTCTCTGAAACCGCAAGGCCCAGGTCTTTGATAATTGGTATGAAGCTTCATCTAGTGGACCCCTACCAAGATTGTTCAAATTAAAGTGCTGGGGCCAAAAATGCCCCCGCTCCGGGGCCCTTTGGTTTAACATGGGCTTACATAGGGAAAATCTTTTAAAATTTTCTTTTCTGAAACCGCTAGGCCCAGGTCTTTGATATTTGGTATGAAGCTTCACCTAGTGGACCCCTACAAAGATTGTTCAAATTATAGTGCTGGGGCAAAAAATGCCCCCACTCTGGGGCCCTTTGGTTTTACATGGGCTTATATAGGGAAAATCTTTAAAAATTTTCTTCTCTGAAACCCTAAGGCCCATGTCTTTGATATTTGGTATGACTTCACCCCACAAGGCCCAGGTTCAACCCCCCCTGGGGCCCTTTGGTTTTACATGGGCTTATATCTTAAAAATCTTAAAAAAACTTCTTCTCTGAAGTCTGCAAGTCCCAGGTCTTTGATATTTGGTATGAAGCTTCACCTAGTGGACCCCAACCATGGTTGTTCAAATTATAGCCCTAGGGCCAAAAATGCCCCCACTCCGGGGCCCTTTGGTTTTACATAGACTTATATATGGAAAATCTTGAAAAATCTTCTCTGAAACCAAAAGGCCCAGGTCTTTGATATTTGGTATGAGGCTTAATCTAGTGGACCCCCTACCAAGATTGTTCAAATTATAGTGCTGGGGCCAATAATTTCTTCTCTGAAACCGTAAGGCCCATGTCTTTGATATTTGGTATGAAGCTTCACCCCACAAGGCCCAGGCCCTGGGGGCCAAAAATGCCCCCATCCCACAGCCTTTTGGTTTTACATGGGCTTAAATAGGGAAGATCTTTAAAAGTCTCCTTCTCTGAAGTCGTAAGGCCCAGGTCTTTGTTATTTAGTATGAAGCTTCATCTAGTGGACCCCTACCTAGATAGTTCAAATTATATATGGGGTAGGGGCCAAAAATGCCCCTGCCCCGTGGCCCTTTGGTTTTACATGAGCTTATATAGGGAAAATCTTTAAAAATTTTCTCTCTGAAACCGCAAGGCCCAGGTCTTTGATATTTGGTATGAAGCTTCATCTAGTGGACCCCTACCAAGATTGTTCAAATTTAAGTGCTGGGGCCAAAAATGCCCCCGCTCCAGGGCCCTTTGGTTTAACATGGGCTTACCTAGGGAAAATCTTTTAAAATTTTCTTCTCTGAAACCGCAAGGCCCAGGTCTTTGATATTTGGTATGAGGCTTCAACATCTAGTGGAACCCTACCAAGATTGTTCAAATTATAGTGCTGGGGCCAAAAATGCCCCCGCTCTGGGGCCCTTTGGTTTTACATTGGCTTATATTGGGAAAATCTCTAAAAATTTTCTTCTCTGAAACCGTAATGCCCTTGTCTTTGATATTTGGTATGAAGCTTCACCCCACAAGCCCCAGGTCCCCCCCAGCCCCAGCAGGGCCTTTTGGTTTTACATAGGGTTTTATAGGGAAAATCTTTAAAAATCTTCTTCTCTGAAACCGCAAGGCCCAGGTCTTTGATATTTGGTATGAAGCTTCACCTAGTGGACCCCTACCAAGGTTGTTCAAATTATAGCCGAAGGGCCACAAATGCCCCCGCTCCGGGGCCCTTTGGTTTTACATAGACTTATATATGGAAAATCTTGAAAAATCTTTTTCTCTGTAACCGCAATGCCCAGGTCTTTGATATTTGGTATGAGGCTTCATCTAGTGGACCCCTACCAAGATTGTTCAAATTATAGTGCTGGGGCCAAAAATGCCCCCGCCCCGAGACCCTTTGCTTTTACACAGACTTAAATAGGGAAATCTTTAAAAAATCTACTTCTCTGAAACCCCAAGGCCTATGCCTTTGATATTTGGTATGGAGCTTAATCTAGTGGACCTCTACCAAGATTGTTTAAATTATGGCCCTGAAGCCAAAAATGCCCCCGCTCCGGGGCCATTTGGTTTTACATAGGCTAATGTAGGGAATATCTTTAAAAAATCCTAAGGCCCAGGTCTTTGATATTTGGTGTGTAGCTTCATCTAGTGGACCTTTGCCAAGATTGTTCAAATTATAGCCTTTGTTGATATTTGGTATGAAGCTTCACCTCTTTAGACCTCCCTCAACATTATGCACATTGTAGCCCTGGGGTCAATAATGGCCCTCCCCGAGGCGCACTTGTTACTCTATCATATGGATCAGGTGAGCGATCCAGGGCCATCATGGCCCTCTTGTTTTTAAATTGTTTTTGTCTCTTATTTCAATACTATTCACGACAGAGCCTTCCAACTTCACATGAATGTTCCTTGGGACAAGACCTTTTCAGTCATACCACGCTTTTTGACCTGTGACCTTGACCTTTGAACTTTGACCTATTTTTCGAAAAATTAACCAAAAAACTTAACCTTGACCATATTTCCAAAAGTATTTGGCCTACCTTCATGAAACTTCATACACATACTCACCATCACAAGAGCTACATTCCCTACAAGTTTTATAACTCCATCTTGCAATTTGATTTGACTTAGAACTTTTGTTTTCTAAAAGAAACTGCAGACGAGCGTTGGCACCCGCTTGCGGTGCTCTTGTTGACCTTGTCATCACCATAGCCCCTTCAGTTTTGATCGGATCTTTCTGAAACTTATAGTAAGGTGGCTGGGGTTAAAAACTTGGATAAGTTCTAAAACCGGCCAAGTTGGTCCATTTATGACAGAGAAACGTCCCTTTGATTGCTGAAAATCGCCCCATTTATCATAGATTTACGTCCCTTTGATTGCTGAAAATGCCGATTTTTGAACTTGTCATCACCATAGCCCCTTCAGTTTTGATCGGATCTTTCTGAAACTTATATGTAAGGTGGCTGGGGATAAAAACTTGGATGAGTTCGAAAACCGGCCAAGTTGGTCCATTTATCACAGAGTAACGTCCCTTTGATTGCTGAAAATGACGATTTTTGACCTTGTCATCACCGTAGCCCTTTCAGTTTTGATCGGATCTTTCTGAAACTTAAATGTAAGATGGCTGGGGATAAAACTTGGATGAGTTCGAAAACCGGCCAAGTTGGTCCATTTTTCACAGAGTAACGTCCCTTTGATTGCTGAAAATGACAATTTTTTACCTTGTCATCACCGTAGCCCTTTCAGTTTTGATCGGATCTTTCTGAAACTTATATGTAAGGTGGCTGGGGATAAAACCTTGGATGAGTTCGAATAACGGCTAAGGTGGCCTCTTGATCATAGATTTACGTCCCTTTGATTGCTGAAAATGCCGATTTTTGACCTTGTCATCACCATAGCCCCTTCAGTTTTGATCGGATCTTTCTGAAACTTATATGTAAGGTGGCTGGGGATAAAATCTCGGATGAGGTAGAAAACAGGCCAAGTCAGCCCATTTATCATAGAGTTATGTCCCTTTGATGGCTGAAAATGTTGATTTTTGACATTGTCATCACCGTAGCCCCTTCAGTTTTGATCGAATTTTCTGAAACTTATATATAAGGTGGCTTGGGATAAAACCTCGGATGAGTTCGAAAACTGGCCAAGTCGGCCCATTTATTTTAGAGTATCATCCCTTTGATTGCTAAAAATGCCAAATTTTGACCTTGTCATCACCGTAGCCCCTTCAGTTTTGATCGGATCGTTCTTAAACTTATATGTAAGGTGGCTGGAAATAAAACCTGGGATGAGTTTTAATACTGGCCAAGTCGGCACATTTATCATAGAGTTACATGCCTTTGATTGCTTAAAATGCCTATTTTAGACCTTGTTAGCACTGCTGCCCCCTTCAGTTTTGATCAGATCTTCGTGAAACTTACAAACAAATAAGTCAGGCAGAAAAGCTCGGAGGAGTTTGAACACTCGTGAGGTTTGCCTATTTGTCACAGAGTAACATGCGTTTGATTGCAGCAGTTAATTGCTTATTTTTTAACTTGTCATCACCATAACCCCATCTGTTTATATCGGATCTTCTTAGCAAGTCAGGAATAAAAGCTTGAATGAGTTTGAAAACTGGTGAGGTCAGCCTATTTATCATAGAGTTACATTCTACTTTGCACTTCCTGAAACTTTGAATCTGTTAGCTCAGGTGAGCGATACAGGACCAGCTTGGTCCTCTTGTTTCTCTTTAATTTTTAATCCAGTAGTTATGTTAAAATACCAGAGAAGACAAAAAATATTAAACATGTAGATCAAGAAACTAAAAATACTGTGTTAAGGAACCAAAATAATGCTAATATAGCAGGTTTTTATTGGAAAAATATTGCTGGTTGTCAGGAGCATTTTGGATAGCAAAATGCTCCTGACAACCGGTTGTCAGGAGCATTTTACATAGCAAAAATGCTCCTGACAACCGGTTGTCAGGAGACGCAGCCTATTTAATCTCATGTGACCAGATGATTGACAGAGAAATATATCTAGGTCAGTGTGACCTATTTTCATGGTTCAATGATTAGCCTTATAATTCAGACACAATTTGATTCTGAAATGTAATATCTGGAATATATGTTCCATGTGACCTGATGATTGACCTCAAAATATATGTAGGTGAGTGTGATCTATATTTCATTGTTCCATATATATATAGATTTACCTTATATCTTGAAGGCGTGAAACAGGCGAGCTATGCTGTCATGCGACATCTCTTGTTTAAGATGAACATTGGCCATATCTTTCAATTACTTAGTGATACTGCTTTCATATTTAACATGCTGTCCGGGGGCATCAGTGTTTCACAAACACATCCTGTTATTTAATATTTCCTGTTCTTTTTCAGATTTGTATCACATCCTGTACACGTGTGCATGTACTCTGTTCAAATCAGATGGCCGATTCCAAAATCTATATGCAGTTATTAAAGGGGTCTCTTGGTACAGTGTGGGTGTGTTATGATCTTCAGGACAAGCTTCCCTTTTATCCCACTGGAATTGAATGGTGGAAATTAACAGTTATGAATACAATGTCATTCACTCATATGCATTTTTGTCGACACATGAGGGAGGAGGTAATGACGAATAATAAATGTATCTATTCGAACTGTGTCACATCAAACCATCAAAGGAAAACTTGTCTTTCATTTGGACAGAGACATACAATTGAATTAAACTGCCTGCACACATTGCAACCTTTCCTGCTTTGGGTCAACAGTCATCAGTATAGTACAGGTGCCAGATGAGAGCTATCAATACAGAGGAAATGCCATTAAGTAGCCACAGTCCAAAACTGACTGTTGTAATGGGGTGGCCAATCAGCCCAGTGACATGTATTACAACCTAAGATGAAGGGTAGTCAGAGACAGACAGAGATGAACAGCGGTAGAGCACAACTCAACAGTGACATGCCAGTACAAGGCAGCTTGTGATCTTAAATTAATGCTGCTGTTGCTGACACCTATTCACCATTTATTTATATATTTATTTAGTTTAATTGCTTATATTGACATCTAAACCTGACTGGAACAAAATTACATGGTTTCCATTAGAGTAGTGATAAAAATGTTCTATTCTTCATGATTCATTACTGGCATTGTGGATACTTATTAAAATTGCCTCAGTGAGGTAAATCGAAAAATGGCATTAACTGCCAAGCTTTTGCAGACATTTTGACAAAACTTTAATAGAAATGTGTTTATGTTTTTTTATGGAATTTGGCTCAATAGTTTGGTTGCTATGGCAACTTAGAGTTCCCACAACTTACAATGGGGGAAAATTGCATTTACTGCCAAGTCATTGGAAATACTTTGACAATTTTTTTATAGAAATGTTCCTTGAGTAAACTTCTCACAGCCCTATGCTTTTATGCAAGCAGGCGGTTTACTCACAAGTCAAACTATTTTGAAACCCGTTTCACCCTCTACAGGGCATAGTTTTGCTTTAGTTGTCATGAAACTATACCAGAATGGTTGTGAAATAAAGGTATCTCGATCACATTGGAGTATGGTTTCCCTCAGATCAAAAGTCAGATCACTAGGTTTAATTTCATTGTAACCTTGTCCACTCCGGCTGTATATGCAACGTTTTTACCTCAATCTCCATGACACTTTACCAGAATATTTTGACTTGATCATACTCTGATCAAGTTTGAATATGGGTCATATCAGATCAAAAGCTAGGTCACCAAGTCAGATTTGATCTTAACCCTGCAAAAAATATTTTAATATCAGAGTTCTGAGGGAGTGAGTGTTCGAGTTTTACATCCCACCAACAGCTAAGGATACGGAGACTTGACCTCAGCTTTAAAGACTCATCCGAAAGTCTTATCAGAGTTCTGATCAGATGCAAGATGTGGTATCGGAACATTTCGATGATGAAAGGTTTGCTGCCCACATCATTGGCGTGTTCTGATACCAGATATTGACTCTGAAAAAATTACCTTACAATCAGTTTTCTGATTGCATTTAAGATCTGGTATCAGAACATTCTGATGATGAAAGGTTTGCCGCCTACATCATCAGAATGTTCTGATACCAGATCATGTCTCTGCAAAAGTTATTGTACAATCTATGGGTTCTGATCAAATTCAAGATCTAGTATCGGAAGATTCCTATGATGAAAGGTTTGCTGCCTACATCATCGGAATGTTCTGATACCATTTCTTGACTCTGCAAATAATGCATAACTATACCAAATTTAGTGACACAGAGGCCTTTTCTGATATTTAATCTTCATCAGTGTGTCTCAGCCCCAAAGTTCTGAAACCGTTTGCAAACGTTTTCTGTCAGCTGCAAGATTTGGTATCGGAACTTCCGATGATGAGAGGTTTGCTTCCTACATCATTGGAATGTTCAGATACTAGATCTTGACTCTTCAAAAGTTATTTTACAATCAGTGTTAGTTCTGATCAACTTGTTGTCTACATTAGTTGTTCCCATACCAGATCTTTGCATCTGCAAAAGGTATTTTTGCAATCAGTGTTAGTTCTGATCAACTTGCTGTCTACATCATCGGAAGGTTCCGATACAAGATCTTGACTCTGAACAAGTTATTGTACAATCAGTGGATTCTGATCAAATTCAAGATCTGGTATTGGAACATTCTGATGATGAAAGGTTTGCTGCCTAGATCATCAGAATGTTCCTATAACAGATCTTGGCTCAGCAAAAGTTATTTAACAATCAGTGTAAGTTCTAATCAGATGCAAGATCTTGTATCGGAACATTCCGATGATGAAAGGTTTGCCCCCTACATGTACATCATAGGAATGTTCCAATACCATTTCATGACTCTGCAAAAGTTATTTTACAATAAGTATTAGTTCTGATCCGATTCCAGATCTGGTATCGGAACATTCCGATGATGAAAAGTTAGCTGCCTACACCATCGGAATGTTCCGATACCAGATCTTGACTCTGCAAAAGTTATTTTACAATCAGTGTTAGTTCTGATCAACTTGCTGTCTACATCATCGGAATGTTCCGATACAAGATCTTGACTCTGAACAAGTTATTGTACAGTCAGTGGATTCTGATCAAATTCAAGATCTGGTATCTGAGCATTCCAATGATGAAATGTTTGCTGCTTAGATCATCGGAATGTTCCGATACCAGATCTTAACTCTGCAAATGTTATTTTATAAACAGTGTTAGTGCAATCTGGTATCGGAACATTCCGATGATGAAAGGTTTGCTGCTACATCATCAGAATGTTCCGATACTAGATCTTGACTCTGCTAAAGGTATTTTACAATCATTGTTAGTTCTGACCAGATTCAGGATCCTGTATCGGAACATTCCGATGTTGAAAGCTTTGCTGCTACCTTATCGGAATGTTTCGATACCAATCTTGCCTCTGCAAAAGGTATTTTAAAATCAGCATTAGTTCTGATCAGATTCAAGATCTGGTATCTGAACTTTCCTATGATGAAATGTTTGCTGCTTAGATCATCGGAATGTTCCGATACCAGATCTTGACTCTGCAAATGTTATTTTATAAAGTGTTAAGTTCAATCTGGTAGCGGATCATTCCCACGATGAAAGGTTTGCTGCTACATCATCGGATTGTTCTGATACTAGATCTTGACTCTGCTAAAGGTATTTTACATTCATTGTTAGTTCTGACCAGATTCAAGATCCTGTATCGGAACATTCCGATGTTGAAAGATTTGCTGCTACCTCATCGGAATGTTCTGATACCAATCTTGCCTCTGCAAAAGGTATTTTAAAATCAGCATTGGTTCTGATCAGATTCAAGATCTGGTATCTGAACTTTCCTATGATGAAATGTTTGCTGCTTAGATCATCGGAATGTTATGATACCAGATCTTGACTCTGCAAATGTTATTTTATAAAGTGTTAGTTCAATCTGGTATCGGAACATTCCGATGATGAAAGGTTTGCTGCTACATCATCAGAATGTTCCGATACTAGATCTTGACTCTGCTAAAGGTATTTTACAATCATTGTTAGTTCTGACCAGATTCAAGATCCTGTATCGGAACATTCCGATGTTGAAAGATTTGCTGCTACCTCATCGGAATGTTCCGATACCAATCTTGCCTCTGCAAAAGGTATTTTAAAATCAGCATTAGTTCTGATCAGATTCAAGATCTAGTATCTGAACTTTCCAATTATGAAATGTTTGCTGCTTAAATCATCGGAATGTTCCGATACCAGATCTTGATTCTGCAAAAGTTATTTTAATAAGTGGTAGTTCTAGCAGATGCCAAATCTGGTATCGGAACATTCCGATGATGAAAGGTTTGCTGCTACATCATCGGAATGTTCCGATACTAGATCTTGACTCTGCTAAAGGTATTTTACAATCATTGTTAGTTTTGACCAGATTCAAGATCCTGTATCAGAACATTCCGATGTTGAAAGATTTGCTGCTACCTCATCGGAATGTTCCGATACCAATCTTGCCTCTGCAAAAGGTATTTTAAAATCTAGCATCTGAACTTTCCTATGATGAAATGTTTGCTGCTTAAATCATCGGAATGTTCCGATACCAGATCTTGATTCTGCAAAAGTTATTTTAATAAGTGGTAGTTCTAGCAGATGCCAAATCTGGTATCGGAACATTCCGATGATGAAAGGTTTGCTGCTACATCATCGGAATGTTCCGATACTAGATCTTGACTCTGCTAAAGGTATTTTACAATCATTGTTAGTTTTGACCAGATTCAAGATCCTGTATCGGAACATTCCGATGTTGAAAGATTTGCTGCTACCTCATCGGAATGTTCCGATACCAATCTTGCCTCTGCAAAAGGTATTTTAAAATCAGCATTAGTTCTGATCAGATTCAAGATCTGGTATCTGAACTTTCCTATGATGAAATGTTTGCTGCTTAGATCATCGGAATGTTCCGATACCAGATCTTGATTCTGCAAAAGTTATTTTAATAAGTGGTAGTTCTAGCAGATGCCATATCTGGTATCGGAACATTCCGATGATGAAAGGTTCAGTGTTCTGCCAAGGCCGCGCCCTTGCGCCATTGGCGCGGAAAAAATCTGTATGGCGCAGAAAAGTTGACATCCATGGGCCCGTGGGCGCATCCAAATTATTGCCGGGCGCACCTTTTTCTCGAGGAACGAACCGTCATCATGTCTTGATCCGGTTGCTTTCCTTTGAAGTCTATTAATCTGCAGCCCAATATATATTTTTAGCCTCTCAAAATTAACCCAACACGTTTTTCACACCTGACACCTGTGGACTGGTCACGTGTCAGTGGCCGTAAATATTGCCTTTGGTTTGATAATACCCAACGCTATAATAATTTGATTCCTACTTAATTGTAGAGCCAACAGCGAATGTTCTGATCAGGCTGCGCAGGCTGATCTGTCTCTTTCTGATCAACCCATGTTTCAGTGTTCCCCAAAATTATATTTCCTTAGGCTAAAAATAGTAATGAGACACATTTAGCTGAAGGCCAAGAAAAAAATTCTGTTTGATCTTTTTTGTGTACCGACTGCAAGGTCATGATTTTCATGTCAAAGTCTACAACACCTGGTTTAACATTGTATTTCCACATTTAAAAGTCGGACAGAAATAAAATATTGATTGATAAATGGCCCTTTCAAGAGGTCATACTCGCCCTTTGTATAAATTGATTTTTTTTTGTGAATGGCCCTGCTTTTTTGGTGAATGGCCCCACTTTTTTGTAAATGGCCCGACAATTTCGTGTCTGATGGGCCATTGGCCCATGTTTTTGAATTTCTTGGCAGAACACTGAAGGTTTGCTGCTACATCATCGGAATGTTCCGATACTAGATCTTGACTCTGCTAAAGGTATTTTACAATCGTTGTTAGTTTTGACCAGATTCAAGATCCTGTATCGGAATATTCTGATGTTGAAAGATTTGCTACTACCTCATCGGAATGTTCCGATACCAGATCTTGACTCTGCAAAAGTCATTTCACAGTCAGTTAGTACTGATCAGAGTCAAGACCTGATATCGGAACATTCCGATTTGTATACATCATCGGAATATTCCGAAAGATCTTGACTGCAATAGTTATGTCACAGTCAAGAGTTGGTTCTGATCAGAGTTAAGCTAGACCTTGTATCGGAACATTCCGATGATGAAATGTTTGCTACCTACATCATCGGAATGTTCTGATAACAGATCTTGACTCTGCAAAAATCATTTCAGTCATAGTTAGTTCTGATCAGAGTCAAGACCTGATATCGGAACATTCCGATGAGGATCAGAATGTTCCGATACCAGATCATGACTCTGAAAAAGTCATTTCACAGTCATAATTAGTTCTGATCAGAGTCAAGACCTGATATCGGAACATTCCGATGAGGAAAGATTTGATGTCACATCATCGGAATATTCCGAAAGAGAATATTTGGTTGATATGTATTGCTGTCTTTTTGTATCATTAAAAGTGACATTTATTCTTGCTTTTTTCTTTATCCTGCTTCAATTTTCAAAATATATCATCGGAATATTCCGATCATCAGCGGAATATTCCGATGTTTGTCCGTAACGAAGGCTGTTTTTACATGTTTTCGAACACTAACAGTTGACGAACACTAGCATTTTTAGCATGAAATATGGCCAAAAAGCGACTGAAAAGACCATCGAATGGCAAAATTGCCTTTTATTTGGCAATGAGTTATATGCATCTAAACATAAGGCCAGTCAACGCATAAGGAACCAACTGCAAAGACACGATCTTTCGCGCTGGTTAACAACACAAGTATCAGGGCAAATCTAGGTCTATATATCCAATGCAATAAACGTTGCAGACTGTCACACAATTTACTTTTTAAGTGGAATTACAGATTAAAAACAGTAGAAGTAAAACAAAGATCAGGAATCGATACAATTAACTTACTCCACCCATCAAAGACACCAAAGGGAAAGAAACACAAACATTAAGCGACCAGACCATAATGGAAACCTAAACAAAGGAAGGCCATAAGGACAGTTACTTTCCCACAAAATGGCCATATGGCCATCCAAAATAAAAAGACACACGTGATACACACAGTAAGTAACAAACAACACCATAAATTAACCGCCACAGAAGAACCGCCTTGGAACGGTCAGTGGAATGATTTCCACTGGGGGGCTTAAATCGATCTTACGTGGCCACAATCCTCGCCCTTACTTCCGTCGCGATTTAGACAAATAATTTGTTCAGTCCGCATGAAGGCCTCCTAACTCATCAGTGCAACATCTCCGTGAACACAAAAATCAAAGAACCACAGAGGTGAGACAACGCTGAGGACTCGACAGCAAGAGACCACTGAAATGCTGGAGCAAAAGAAAACCAACAGTTAGACTCTGATGGGCCCGACCAGAGACAGAGCATCAGGCACCAACCAACATTACCTTGAATAAGATCTCTCTAATTCTCAATAAGCCTTTATGCTGGAGCCGTCATATAATCTGAGGCCTGACCCACCGGCGTGCAATTAAAGAGGGAAGCAAAGTTGCCAACCTTGATTGGGTTAACTACCATGCATGCAGTCTGTCGTATAACATCCATGTTGTACCCAATCTTTTTATATCGAAGAATGATTTTACGAAATTGGGTGCTGAAGTCATTGTGGTTATATATTTTTCTGAATTTATATACTAAGTCACCATAAAATTCGGGTTCCGATAGACCTTGTTGCAGAAGAGATTTAACTCCAATATTGAATTTTGAAATTAAATCAGAATGGCGTCTATAAAATTTTGAAAAGGCTTTGCGTAGTTTATGGTACCGATAACCCTGATTAAGGAGTTTAGCCGTTAATAATTTATTACGAGTGTTGAAGTCAGTTACATGACTACACACTCTAGCAAATCGAATTAATTGCGAAATATAAACGCCATAGGATGGCGCACGAGGAACATCACCATCCAAAAAAGGAAAATTTACAATCTCAAAATCAAAGTCATCGCGTTTATCATAAATTTTGCACGAAACAAATCCATCTACAATAGATAGATGTAAATCCAAAAAGGGCCTCGGTATCAGAAGAATTTGCTTTATTTAACTGAAGTTCTGGGGGGTACATCTGACTGATCAAAGTTTCCAAAACAGGTTAATATTTGTGTTTTATACATAATAATCTTTTTTATCATATGGCGTCGTTGATAATCAGTGGATAACGTCGTGTAATAAAAATCGTATGACCTTACGTGTAATAACACTTTGGCGGGATTGAGTAACGTCATGACAACGTCCAGCTCAACCATGCATTTCTTTGTGGAAAATTTGTCAAATTAAAGGCGATGAAATCCAAATTAAAGTGGTCAAATGATAAACAGAATCCTACACTCGTGGTCATTTCATATGAAATTTATGAAACTCGCCGAAGGCTCGTCATAAATTTCATACGAAATGACCACTCGTGTCAGATCCTCTTTATAAGATCCAGCGCACGACAAAACCTACAATAAGACGTGCGCCCATCGAAGACTCGTAGTGCAGTTTATATTTAACTTTTGGTCCTTTGAGATCAGCGTGAATATTCTGAGAAATCAGAAATTAATTATTGGTTTAGACTCATATTCTAGACAGGTTTTTAAATATTTGGACCCCATTTTGGTTTATATCAGTCTTTGAATCGACAGCCTATTCGAAATTCGCTAAATTGCAGTATGTTTTCTCTGGCTTTCTTTGCCGGATCATTACAGGGTCACTGATGAGGCTTTATTAGCCGAAACTACGTAGTATGACCCATCTTCTTTCTTATGAATGTTTTCATTGCTCTTAAAGGAACTCATTTTTTATTTTTATTTGCCTTCACTGCAGCTGGTGTTGTGCCGTGTGGCGGCCGTAAAACGTCTCCCCGTACATCAACCATAGTGCAGTTTATATTTTACTGTTGGTCCTTTGAGATCAGCGTGGATATTCTGAGAAATCCGAAATTAATTATTGGTTTAGACTCATATTCTAGACAGGTTTTTAAATATTTGGACCCCATTTTGGTTTATACCAGTCTTTGAATCGACAGCCTATTCGAAATTCGCTAAACTGCAAATTGTTTCCTCTGGCTTTCTTTGCCGGATCATTACAATGTCACTGATGAGGCTTTATAAGCCGAAACTACGTAGTATGACCCATCTTCTTTCTTATGAATGTTTTCATTGCTCTTAAAGGAACTCATTTTTTATTTTTATCAGATCAGCCTGCACACCCATATAGTTTAACCAATGACTTCTATCATCATAGTGCAGATTTTCTGGTCCTTTGTGATCATTGAGTTCATTTTGAAAATTGAGTTCTGCTTAACAGAAGTGAAGGTGATGATCAGGAATCGACACAATCAACCCACAGCTCCCATCAGAGACACCAAAGAGAAAGAAGCACAAACATGAAACAACAGATCCAACGGAAACACCAACAGCGGAAAGCCAAAAGAACAGTTACTTTCCTACAAAATGGTCAATAGGCTATCCAAAGTAAAATAATATAAACATCACAAACACTTAAAGACAAACCATAACAAAAATAAATCGCAATAGAAGAACTGCATTGGAACGGTCAGCGAAAACGAATTCCATCGGGGGCGGGGGGAGCTAAAATCGATTTTACGTGGCCACAATCCTCGCCCTCACTTCCGTCGCGATTTAGAAAAATAATTTGTTCAGTCCGCATGAAGGGCTCTTAACTCATCAGTGCAACATCTCCGTGAACACAAATAATCAAACAACCACAGAGATGAAACAACGGTGAGGACTCAACAGCAAGAAACAACTGAAATGCTGGAGCAAAAGAAAACCAACAGATAGACTCCGATGGATCCGACCAGAGATATAGCATCAGGCACTAGCCAACATGACCTTGAATTAGATCTCTCTAATTCTCAATAAGACTTTACACTGGAACCGGCGTGCAATTAAAGAGGGAAGCAAAGTTGTCAACCGTGATTGGGTTAACTACCATGCATGCAGTCTGTCGTATTAAATTTATGTTGTACCCAATCTTTTTATTTCGAAGAATGATTTTGCGAAATTGGATGCTGAAGTCATTGCGGTTATATATTTTTTCTGAATTTGTATACTAAGTCACCATAAAATTCGGAATCCGATAGACCTTGTTGCAAAAAAAGTTTAAGTCCAATATTGAATTTTGAAATTAAATCAGAATGACGTCTATAAAATTTTGAAAAGGCTGTGCGTAGTTTATGATACCGATACCCCTGATTAAAAAGTTAAGCCGTTAACAATTTATTACGATTGTTGAAGTCAAGTACATGACTACACACTCTGGCAAATCGAATTAATTGCGAAATATAAACGCCATAGGATGACGCACGAGGAACATCACCATCCAAAAAAGGAATATTTACAATCTCAAAATCAAAATCATCGCGGTTTATCATAAATTTTGCATGAAACAAACCCATCTACAATAGATAAATGTAAATCCAAAAAACGGGGCCTCGTTATCAGAAGAATGTGATTTATTTAACTGAAGTTCTGGGGGCTGGGGGTAAATTTTACTGATCAAACCATCGAAATAGGTATTTAATTTAATAAAACAACTAAGTATCTAGAAGTGGGGCTAAAAGCTCCAATGATTTCAGACTGGTTTTTCAGCGGAAAGGGACATCATGAATTCTCTCTCATAACAAAACAGAAACGAATCAGCCACGCGTGGTGCGCAATTAGTACCCATCAGAATATCCACAACTTGTCTTAATAACTTAGTACAAAATCTTATATAAATATTGTCAAGTAGAAAGGTCAGAGCTTCACACACTTTCTGACATGACCATAAAGTATAATTTGTATGCTCTTCGGAAGTGAAAAACGCATTTCTTACATTACATGCAAGATAGAGGGAGTCTTCCCTATGAAATGTCTATTCAATTAAATCATTAAGTTTTTCTTTTATAAGATTAAGAGGAAGTGTAGTGTAAAGGGTGGAAAAACCATAAGTAGACAGACATGAAGCACGAAAACGCCTGGATTATAATTTATTTAAAACTTCATTAGACTTTTTATAGACCAAAACAGATTTCTACCTGATCTTTCGAAGACTTTGTCGCAATATTTAATCACATGCTTTTTGATGGCAGTCAAACATGAAGATAATAATTTGGAGAGTTCAGTGGTGGTACAAGAGCTTGAATTTACAATAAACTGTGCTTTGCATGGTCTTTTGTGAAGTTTAGATAGCCAATATAACTTAGAAAGCTTGTCTTGGCATTCTGTAACACAGACAGCAAACTTGGTGGCTGCATGATAAATGTGGTCATCAACTAAAGCCCTCTCTACAGCTAAAGGCTGAAGTTCATAGGCATTGTACCACCAAGTTCTTTCTGAAGAGTGATAACATAGTGAAGCCGTCAAACAACGACCACATTATTAGCGGTCTTATCCGCTTGAGCCAAAACAAACTCCTTTCCTTTGGTGTCTTTGATGGGTGGAGTAAGTTAATTGTATCGATTCCTGATCTTTGTTTTACTTTTACTTTGCATATCAGGGCTGTTTTGTTTGTGTCGTGGGGCGGCTGTAAAATGTCTCCCCGTACATACATTTAATGCTCTTATTTTTCCACTCCTCAAGGATTGCTAATGTAATTGCTTTTCACTGTTCCATCAATTGACAGCCTTTAGATACCTTGAGTATGTTGAGCATAAAACCATTAAGGACTGGAAACTTAGCATTTTAAAACTAGTGAATAAACGAATTTCTTTCTATTCTCAAAATACTAACTTATTACCTTCTAAGCCCAAGACGTCTTTACGTAATCTTAAACTAGGTATTCAAGAATTTCATAAGAAGTTTGTTTTGGCCCCTGCAGATAAGGCCGCTAACAACGTCGTCGTCGTGTGACGTCTACACTATGTTAACACGCTTAAGCAGGAGCTTGTTGGTACTAAGGCCTATGAACTTCAGCCTTTAGCTGAAGAGAGAGCTATAGTAGATGAATATATTTGTCATTCAGCCACCAAGTTTGCTGTGTGTTACAGAAAGCCAAGACAAGCTTCCTACGCTATACTGGTTACCTAAACTTCATAAAAGACCTTACAAAGCACGGTTTATTGCAAATTCTAGATCTTGTACTACCACTGAACTTTCTAAATTATTAACTTCCTGTCTTACTGCTATTAAAACGCATGTGATTAAATATTGTGATAAAGTCTTTGAAAGATCAGGAAGAAATCTGTTTTGGTCTATAAAAATCGAATGAGGTTTTAAATAAATTAAAATCCAGACGTTTTCGTGCTTCAAAGTAGAAGTAAAACAAAGATCTGGAGCAAAAGAAAACCAACAGTTAGACTCCGATGGGCCCGACCAGAGACAGACTATCAGGCACCAACCAACATTACCTTGAATTAGATCTCTCTAATTCTCAATAAGCCTTTACGTTGGAGCCGTCATAGAATCTGAGACCTGACCCACCGGCGTGCAATTAAAGAGGGAAGCAAAGTTGCCAACCGTGATTGGGTTAACTACCATGCATGCAGTCTGTCGTATAATATCCATGTTGTACCCAATCTTTTTATATCGAAGAATGATTTTACGAAATCGGGTGCTGAAGTCATTGCGGTTATATATTTTTCTGAATTTATATACTAAGTCACCATAAAATTCGGGTTCCTATAGACCTTGTTGCAAAAGAGATTTAAGTCCAATATTGAATTTTGAAATTAAATCAGAATGGCGTCTATAAAATTTTGAAAAGGCTTTGCGTAGTTTATGGTACCGATAACCCTGATTAAGGAGTTTAGCCGTTAATAATTTATTACGAGTGTTGAAGTCAGTTACATGACTACACACTAGCAAATCGAATTAATTGCGAAATATAAACGCCATAGGATGGCGCACGAGGAACATCACCATCCAAAAAAGGAAAATTTACAATCTCAAAATCAAAGTCATCGCGTTTGTCATAAATTTTGCACGAAACAAATCCATCTACAATAGATAGATGTAAATCCGAAAACGGGGCCTCGGTATCAGAAGAATTTGCTTTATTTAACTGAAGTTCTAGGGGGTAAATCTGAACAAACCATCCAAATAGGTATTATCAATATTTAATAAATCATCTAAATATCTAGAAGTGGAGATAAAAGCTTCAATAATTTCAGATTGGTTATCAATGGAAAGCGACAAAATGAAGTCTCTTTCATAACAATACAAGACCAGATCAGCCACAAGAGGTACGCAATTAGTACCCATCGGAATACCCACAATTTGTCTAAATAACTTAGTACCGAATCTAATATAAATATTGTCAAGTAGAAGGGTGAGGGCATCACACACTTTCTGACATGACCAAAGTGTATAATTCTTATGCTCTTTAGAAGTGAAAAATGCATTTCTGACATTACATGCAAGATAGAGAGAATCTTCTCTGTGAAAAGCCCATTCAAGTAAATCATTAAGATCTTCTTTTATAAGATTATGAGAAAGTGTAGTGTAAAGAGTGGAAAAATCGTAAGTAGACAGACTTGAAGCACGAAAATGTCTGGATTTCAATTTATTTAAAACCTCATTCGAATTTCTTATAGACCAAAACAGATTTCTTCCTGATCTTTCAAAGACTTTATCACAATATTTAATTACATGCGTTTTAATAGAAGTAAGACAGGAGGTTAATACTTTAGAAAGTTCAGTGGTAGTGCAAGAGCTAGAATTTGCAATAAACCTGTCTAAACCTGTCAAGTCTGTCTACTTACGATTTTTCCACACTTTTCACTACACTTCCTCATAATCTTATAAAAGAGAAGCTTAACGATTTAATTGAATAGGCTTTTCACAGAGAGGTTTCTCTCTATCTTGCATGTAATTTCAGAAATGCAATTTTCACTTCTAAAGAGCATACGAATTATACACTTTGGTCATGTCAGAAAGTGTGTGATGCCCTCACCTTTCTACTTGACAATATTTATATTAGATTCGGTACTAAGTTATTTAGACAAATTGTGGGTATTCTGATGGGTACGAATTGCGCACCTCTTGTGGCTGATCTGTTCTTGTATTATTATGAAAGAGACTTCATGTTGTCGCTTCCCATTGATAACCAATCTGAAATTATTTAAGCTTTTAGCTCTACTTCTAGATATTTAGATGATTTATTAAATATTGACAATAATTACTTTGATGGTTTGATCAGTCAGATTTATCCCCTAGACTTTAGTTAAACAAGGCAAATTCCTCTGATACCGAGGGCCCCTCTTTGGATTTACCCGAATTTTATGGTGACTTAGTATATAAATTTAGAAAAATATATAACCGCAATGACTTCAGCACCCAATTTCGTAAAATCATTCTTCGATATAAAAAGATTGGGTACAACATGGATATTATACGACAGACTGCGTGCATGGTAGTTAACCCAATCACGGTTGGCAACTTTGCTTCCCTCTTTAATTGCACGCCGGTGGGTCAGGCCTCAGATTCTATGACGGCTCCAACGTAAAGGCTTATTGAAAATTAAAAGGATAATGTTGGTTGGTGCCTGATGCTCTGTCTCTGGTCGGGCTCATCGGAGTCTAACTGTTGGTTTTCTTTTGCTCCAGCATTTCAGTGGTTTCTTGCTGTCCAGTCCTCACCGTTGTCTCACCTCTGTGGTTCTTTGATTTCTGTGTTCACGGTTATGTTGCACTGATGAGTTAGGAGGCCTTCATGCGGACTGAACAAATTATTTGTCTAAATCGCGACGGAAGTAAGGGCGAGGATTGTGACCACGTAAAATCGATTTAAGCCCCCCAGTGGAAATCTTCCACTGACCGTTCCAAGGCGGCTCTTCTGTGGCGAATTATTTATGTTGTTGTTTGTTACTTACTGTGTGTATCACTTGTGTCTTTTAATTTTGGATGGCCATATGGCCATTTTGTGGGAAAGTAACTGTCCATATGGCCTTCCTTTGTTTAGGTTTCCATTATGGTCTGGTCGCTTAATGTTTGTATTTCTTTCCCTTTGGTGTCTTTTATGGATGGAGTAAGTTAATTGTATCAATTCCTGATCTTTGTTTTACTTCTACTTTACATTTAGCTATTGTAGATGGATTTGTTTCTTGCAAAATCTATGATAAACGTGATGATTTTGCTTTCGATATTGTAAATTTTCCTTTTTTGGACGGTGATGTTCCTCGTGCGACATCGTAGGGGGTTTATATTTCGCAGTTAATTCGATCCGCAAGAGTGTCTAGTCATGTATCCGACTTCAACACTCGTAATTAATTATTAACCGCTAAACTTCTTAATCAGGGGTATCGGTATCATAAACTACGTAAAGCCTTTTTCTAAGTTTTTAGACGTCATTCTAGTTTGGTTTCAAAATTCAATGATGGACTTAAAACACTTCTGCACCAAGGCCTATCGGAACCCGGATTCTATTGTGACTTGATACAGTTCGTGTATCGTCAAGCGACTTGACGACCAAGAAACGCGGAACATTGTCAAAGTTTGGTTCAGCAGACTGCTGACTAGATTGCTGACTAGATTGTAGATCATAGTGTAGATTATATTTTCTTGTCCTTTGGGATCATTGATTCCATTGTGGAATTTTGAATATATCTGAGGGTCACTGATGAGGCCTAATTGCCCGAAACTAGCTAGTCTGGCCCAGAAAACATGTACACTCCATAGTTTTCAGTTCTGTGGTGTATTCCTTGCTTCCAAAGGATAACCCTTTTAGAACATATTAGTATATAAATTTAGAAAAAAAAACATGCCTGTAATGACTATAGTATCCAATTTCGTAAAATCGTTCGTCGATATAAAAACATTGGGTACAACATAAATGTTATAAAACAGACTGCATGCATGGTGGTTAACCCAATCACAGTTGGCAACTTTGCTTCCCTCTTTGATTGCACACCGGTGGGTCGGCCTAAGATTATATGACCGTTCCAGCGTAAAATCATAAATGGAATTTTATTTTATTTTAGTATTCTTTATGTTGGTTGACGCCTGATACTCTGTCCTTGGTCGGGCCCCTCGGAGTCTAATTGTTGGTTGTCTTTTGCTCCAGCAATTCTGTTGTTGTACGCTGTCGAGTCCTCATCCTTGTTTCATCTCTGTAGTTTTTTATTTGCATGCTCTCGGAGATGTTTAACTGTTGAGTAAGGAAGCCTTCATGCGGACTAAACAAAATTAGTGTATACCGTGCCCGAGGTAAGGGCGAGGATTATGGCCATGTGAAATCGATTTAAGCCCCCCCCCCCCCCCCCCAGTGGAATTCTTTCCACTGACCGATCCAAGGCGGTTCTGCTATGGCGGTTTATTTATGTTGTTGTTTGTTGCTTACTATGTGTATCACTTGTGTCTTTTTATTTTGGATGGCCATTTGGCCATAATGTCTGAAAGTAACTGTCCTTATGGCCTTCCTTTGTTTAGGTTTCCGTTATGGTCTCGTCGCTTCATGTTTGTGTTTCTTTCCCTTTGGTGTCTTTGATGGGTGGAGTAAGTTAATTGTATCAATTCTTGATCTTTGTTTTACTTCTACTTTTCTATGAAATTCTTGAATACCTAGTTTAAGGTGACGTTAAGACGTCTTGTGTTTAGGAGGTAGTAGGTTCGTATTTTGCGAATAAAATGAAATGCGTTTGTTCACTAATTTCAGAACGTTAATTTCCATTCCTTAGGAGCTTTATGCTCAACATACTCTCGTTTACACCATCGATTACCAAATTCATTCAAGGCAGCAGCGATTTCATCTCTACATTTATTGAAATCCATTTTGGAAGGAAATAGATATTTCGGTCCTTTAGATATTATATTGCGTATCCTAGAATCAGGAATAATTTTTAAATTGCCAGTAATAATATCACCAGCAGCCGGATAACAATACACTGAAGTGTTACAATCACATGTATCAGGAGTGTGAGTGTCAATATCAAGATAAGAAACAAGTTTATTGAAATTAAAAATGATAGATCTAACAGGTTTATTGTATTTACCGCAAATTATGGGTGTTTCAGTACTTTGAAAATAAGCGGGAATGGTTGAATTAACCGGACTGTCCAGGAAGATACTAGGTAAATCTATAAAATCCAAACCCTTATTAATGAAGGGGATTTGGATGTAATGACGTTTGTGATTAATTTAGAATCGATGAAAGGAGGAAGAGCATGCTGAGTATAACCTTTAGTTGAAAGAGCAGCGTCGTATAACTTATTAAAACTATCGTTGAATTTATTCGCCTCGGTATCCAGAATCCGTAATCCAGAAATGGGTAAAGAACTTAGAAAAGCAAGCATAGAGTGGCGTCCATGATTCAATGATATTATGGACAGTTACTTCAGTCTGGTATTGTTTCTTCTAAAAGCACGTGATTTACGTTTATAATTGCCATTTTTCTGGTGCCGTGCGATCTAGTTTTACGCTTTCGACAGTCCAGAAGCAAGAAAATACCAAAGTCGGGCATTTTAGATATAATACACTGCCCAGAAGCAAGAAAATATCAAAGTCGGAGATTTAAGATATATTACCCTTATGATAATTGTTGTCTTTAAAGCCCAATGGAAAAGGTGTCTGTAAAAATTATATATATTTTAATTCAGTTTCACGTCGTTTAATGATTTTAAACCTGGCTGTAGAATTTACATCATAATATTTTTTTTTCACTGGCTGTATAGAAATATCTTGAATATAATGACCTGTACGTCTGAAATGAAGGTACAAGAAAGTGTCAGTTTTAGGCTTACTCATTCTAGGAAAGTGGTCATTAAATTGTGTTTTTAACATGCGATTAGTTGGCCCGACATACTGCATTTTACAATTTGCAGTATGTAAGGTTATCACATATATCCAATACGTAAACTTACAAATCTAACTATTCAGAACTTATTTACATGTCAAATCGGACATGTAAACTACAGAAAAACGTCTACCGTTTACAGACGAAGAAACGGTAGACTCGGTGCATAAATGTGATCAGCACCTGCACCTCTAAGCTTCCTCCTGAAAGAATTGGTATATTTCCTAAAGATTGGCGATTTGAGAGGAGATAATCTCACTCTCAGATTGTTTTTAAATAAATTAGTGTTACCGGCTCCACTTAAATTAACGGATGTGGCAGGAAACAAATTAATGGGCGTCACCAATACCGACGGCAACATAGCACTAAAATTGTTAATAGAATGGGGAATCCGTACAGAAGAAGCAGAATGTAACCGGTGATAGAGGGCGTGGCCGGTGTTGCACATTTCAGTACTGGACATGAAAAGACTCAATAAAACCGAGTCTGCTATTTTCATTTATTTGGTGCATTCCTTGCTTCCAAAGGATCTGACTTCAGAACTCTTTTATTTTCACTGTAGCTGGTGTTGTGCTGTGTGACAGCCGTAAAACATCATTATAGTGCAGATTATATTTTCTGGTCCTTTGAGATCATTCAGTTCATTTCGTATCATTTTGAAAATAGAGTTCTGCTTAAGCCGGTGCTAGAGGGCGTGGCCGGTGTTGCACATTTAAGTACTGGACATGAACAGACTCATGTCGGTATCAAAACCTTTTAAACCCGCATGAGTATCACAAATACATTTAAACTATCAATATCACCCCATAGGTTACACTCTGCTTCTTCTGTATGGAATCCCCATTCTATTAAGAAATTTTATACTATGTTGCCTTCGGTATTGGTCAGACCCTTAAATTTGTCTTCTGTAACTTCAGTTAATCTCAATGGAGCAGGCAATACAAATATGTTTAAAAATAATCTTCGTATAAGGCATTCTCCTTTAAAATCTCCCATCCTTCGAAAATATAGTAATCCGTGGAAAATAAGTGCAATGTATCCTAGTATTTCTAAGTGCAATGCCAAGAGGTGCAGATGTTGTTCGCATTTAAGCACTGCGTCTACCGTTACTTCATCTGTAAACAGTAGACGCTTCTCTGTAGTTAACATGTCTGATTTGACATGACAGTCTACAGATTTAATTTATCTCATTACATGGCGTGCTGCAAACTGTAATATGCAGTACGTCGGTCAAACTAACCGCATGCTAAAACTAGATTGAACGAGCATTATCTTAGAATGAGTAAAGTAGAAGTAAAACAAAGATCAGGAATTGATACAATTAACTTACTCCACCCATAAAAGACACCAAAGGGAAAGAAATACAAACATTAAGCGACCAGACCATAATGGAAACCTAAACAAAGGAAGGCCATAAGGACAGTTACTTTCCCACAAAATGGCCATATGCCCATCCAAAACCAAAAGACACAAGTGATACACACAGTAAGTAACAAACAACAACATAAATAAATCGCCACAGAAGAGCCGCCTTGGAACGGTCAGTGGAAGATTTCCACTGGGAGGGGGGGGGGGGGGGGGCTTAACTCGATTTTACGTGGCCACAATCCTCGCCCTTACTTCCGTCACGATTTAGACAAATAATTTGTTCAGTCCGCATGAAGGCCTCCTAACTCATCAGTGCAACATCTCCGTGAACACAACAATCAAAGAACCACAGAGGTGAGACAACGGAGAGGACTCGACAGTAAGAAACCACTGAAATGCTGGAGCAAAAGAAAACCAACAGTTAGACTCCGATGAGCCCGACCAGAGACAGAGCATCAGGCACCAACCAACATTATCTCTCTAATTTTCAATAAGCCTTTACGTTGGAGCCGTCATAGAATCTGAGGCCTGACCCACCGGCGTGCAATTAAAGAGGGAAGCAAAGTTGCCAACCGTGATTGGGTTAACTACCATGCATGCAGTCTGTCGTATAATATCCATGTTGTACCCGAGGCTAAGAAAAGTGACACTTTCTTGTACCGTCACTTTCGACGTACAGGTCATTCTGTAAATAACATTGTTATACAACCAGTGGAAAAACTTTACTACGATGCAAATTCTACATCTAGATTCCAAATTATCAAAAGACATGAGGCTGAACTGAAATGGATTAAATCTTTACAGACGCCTTTTCCACTGGATTTAATGGCAACATTTATCATGAGGGTAATATTTTCAGAATGCCGGACTTTGATATTTTCTCGCTCCTGGAATGTCGAAAACGCAGAACTAGATCTCACGGCACCAGGAAAAATGGTAACTATAAACATAAATTACGTGTTTTTAAAGGAAACAATACTAGTCTGAAGTGACTGTCAATTATATTATTAAATCATGGACGCCACTCTATGCTTTCATTTCTAAGTTCATTATCCGTTTCTGTTTTACGTCTTTTGGACACCGAGGCGAATAAATTCTACGATAGTTCTAATCAGTTATATGATGCGGCTCTCTTAACTAGAGGTTATACTCAGCATACTCTTCGTCCTTACATTGATTCTGAAATTAATCATAAACGCCATTTCTTCAAAATATCCTTCATTAATAAGGGTATGGATTTTATAGATTTGCCCAGTATTGTTTCGTGAGAGCTCGGTGCTTTCTTCCATTCATGCTTATTTTAAAAATACTGAAACACCTATAATTTGCTATAAATATAACTAACCTGTTAGATCTATCATTTTTAATTTCAATAAACTTGTTTCAGATCTTGATATTGATACTAATACTCCTGATTCATGTGATTGTAAAAACTCAGTGTATTGCTATCCTGCTGCTGGTCATGTAATTACTGGCAATTTGAAAATTATTCCTGATTCTAAGATAAGGAATATAATTTCTAAAGGACCGAAATATCGGTTTCCTTCCAAAATTGATTTCAGTAAATGTAGAGATGAAATCGCTACTGCCATGAATGAATTCGGTAATCGATTGAGTAAGCGAGAGTATGTTAAGCATAAAGCCCTTAAGGACTGGAAACTTAGCATTTTAAAACTAGTGAATAAACGCATTTCAGTCTATTCTCAAACTACTAACTTATTACCTCCTAAGCCTAAGACGTCTTTTCGTCATCTTAAACTAGGTATTCAAGAATTTCATAAGAAGATTGTTTTGGCCCCTGCAGACAAGGCCGCTAACAACGTCGTCGTTGTGTGACAGTAGAAGTAAAACAAAGATCAGGAATTGATACAATTAACTTACTCCACCCATAAAAGACACCAAAGGGAAAGAAATACAAACATTAAGCGACCAGACCATAATGGAAACCTAAACAAAGGAAGGCCATAAGGACAGTTACTTTCCCACAAATTGGCCATATGGCCATCCAAAATTAAAAGACACAAGTGATACACACAGTAAGTAACAAACAACAACATAAATAAATCGCCACAGAAGAGCGGCCTTGGAACGGTCAGTGGAAGATTTCCACTGGGGGGCTTAAATCGATTTTACGTGGCCACAATCCTCGCCCTTACTTCCGTCGCGATTTAGACAAATAATTTGTTCAGTCAGCATGAAGGCCTCCTAACTCATCAGTGTAACATCTCCGTGAACACAAAAATCAAAGAACCACAGAAGAGAGAAAACGGTGAGGACTCGACAGCAAGAAACCACTGAAATGCTGGAGCAAAAGAAAACCAACAGTTAGACTCCGATGAGCCCGACCAGAGACAGAGCATCAGGCACCAACCAACATTATCTCTGTAATTCTCAATAAGCCTTTACGTTGGAGCCGTCATAGAATCTGAGGCCTGACCCAACGGCGTGCAATTAAAGAGGGAAGCAAAGTTGCCAACCGTGATTGGGTTAACTACCATGCATGCAGTCTGTCGTATAATATCCATGTTGTACCCAATCTTTTTATATCGAAGAATGATTTTACGAAATTGGGTGCTGAAGTCATTGCGGTTATATATTTTTCTGAATTTATATACTAAGTCACCATAAAATTCGGGTTCCGATAGACCTTGTTGCAGAAGAGATTAAAGTCCAATATTGAATTTTGAAATTAAATCAGAATGGCGTCTATAAAATTTTGAAAAGGCTTTGCGTAGTTTATGGTACCGATAACCCTGATTAAGGAGTTTAGCCGTTAATAATTTATTACGAGTGTTGAAGTCAGTTACATGACTACACACTCTAGCAAATCGAATTAATTGCGAAATATAAACGCCATAGGATGGCGCACGAGGAACATCACCATCCAAAAAATCCATCTACAATAGATAGATGTAAATCCAAAAACGGGGCCTCGGTATCAGAAGAATTTGCATTGTTTAACTGAAGTTCTAGGGGGTCAATCTGACTGATCAAACCATCAAAATAGGTATTATCAATATCTAATAAATCATCTAAATATCTAGAAGAAGAGCTAAAAGCTTCAATAATTTCAGATTGGTTATCAATGGAAAGCGACAAAATGAAGTCTCTTTCATAACAATACAAGAACAGATCAGCCACAAGAGGTGCGCAATTAGTACCCATCGGAATACCCACAATTTGTCTAAATAACTTAGTACCGAATCTAATATAAATATTGTCAAGTAGAAAGGTGAGGGCATCACACACTTTCTGACATGACCAAAGTGTATAATTCTTATGCTCTTTAGAAGTGAAAAATGCATTTCTGACATTACATGCAAGATAGAGAGAATCTTCTCTGTGAAAAGCCCATTCAATTAAATCATTTAATTCAATTAAATCATTAAGCTTTTCTTTTATAAGATTATGAGGAAGTGTAGTGTAAAGAGTGGAAAAATCGTATGTAGATAGACTAGAAGCACGAAAATGTCTCGATTTCAATTTATTTAAAACCTCATTCGAATTTTTTATAGACCAAAACAGATTTCTTCCTGATCTTTCAAAGACTTTATCACAATATTTAATTACATGCGTTTTAATAGCAGTAAGACAGGAAGTTAATAATTTAGAAAGTTCAGTGGTAGTGCAAGAGCTAGAATTTGCAATAAACCGTGCCATATGGCCATTTTGTGGGAAAGTAACTGTCCTTATGGCCTTCCTTTGTTTAGGTTTCCATTATGGTCTGGTCGCTTAATGTTTGTATTTCTTTCCCTTTGGTGTCTTTTATGGATGGAGTAAGTTAATTGTATCAATTCCTGATCTTTGTTTTACTTCTACTTTGTAAGGTTTTTTATGAAGTTTTGGTAACCAGTATAGCGTAGGAAGCTTGTCTTGGTCTTGGTTAACACACACAGCAAACGTTGTGGCTGAAAGACAAACATGTTTATCTACTATAGCTCTCTCTCTCTTCAGCTAAAGGCTGAAGTTCATAGGCCTTAGTACCACCAAGCTCCTGCTTAAGCGTGTTAACATAGTGGAGCCGTCACACAACGACGACGTTGTTAGCGGCCTTGTCTGCAGGGGCAAAACAAACTTCATAGTGTAGATTATATTTTCTTGTCCTTTGGGATCATTGATTCTATTGTGGAATTTTGAAAATATTTGAGGGTCACTGATGAGGCCTAATTGTCCGAAACTAGCTAGTCTGGCCCAGAAAACATGTACACTCCATATTTTTCACTTCTGTGGTGTATTCCTTGCTCCCAAAGGATAACCCTTTTATAGAACATATTCTTATGAAATTCTTGAATACCTAGTTTAAAATGACGTAAAGACGTCTTTGGCTTAGGAGGTAATAAGTTAGTATTTTGAGAATAGAAAGAAATACGTTTATTCACTAGTTTTAAAATGCTAAGTTTCCAGTCCTTAAGGGCTTTATGCTCAACATACTCTCGCTTACACCATCGATTACCGAATTCATTCAAGGAAGCAGCGATTTCATCTCTACATTTACTGAAATCAATTTTAGAAGGAAACCGATATTTCGGTCCTTTAGAAATTTTATTCCATATCCTAGAATCAGGAATAATTTTCAAATTGCCAGTAATTACATGACCAGCAGCAGGATAGCAATACTTTGAGTTTTTACAATCACATGAATCAGGAGTATAAGTATCAATATCAAGATCTGAAACAAGTTTATTGAAATTGAAAATGATAGATCTAACAGGTTAGTTATATTTATAGCAAATTATAGGTGTTTCAGTATTTTGAAAATAAGCAGGAATGGAAGAAAGTACCGATCTCTCACGGAAGATACTGGGCAAATCTAAAAAATCCATACCCTTATTATTGAAGGATATTTTGAAGAAATGGCGTTTATGATTGATTTCAGAAGCAATGTAAGGACGGAGAGTATGCTGAGTATAGCCTCTAGTTAAGAGCTCCACTATGTTTACTCGCGTAAGCAGGAGCTTGGTGGTATTAAGGCCTATGAACTAAAGCCTTTAGCTGAAGAGAGAGCTGCAGTAGATGAACATATTTGTCATTCAGCCACCAAGTTTGCTGTGTGTGTTACAGAAGGTCAAGACAAGCTTCCTACGCTTACTGGTTACCAAAACTCCATAAAAGACCTTACAAAAAACGGTTTATTGCAAATTCTAGCTCTTGCACTACCACTGAACTTTCTAAATTATTAACTTCCTGTCTTACTGCTATTAAAACGCATGTGATTAAATATTGTGATAAAGTCTTTGAACGATCAGGAAGAAGTCTGTTTTGGTCTATAAAAAATTCGAATGAGGTTTTAAATAAATTGAAATCCAGACGTTTTCGTGCTTCAAGTCTGTCTACTTACGATGTTTCCACTCTTTACACTACACTTCCTCATAATCTTATTAAAGAAAAGCTTAATGATTTAAATGAATTGGCTTTTTACAGCGAAGATTCTCTCTATCATGCATGTTATGTCAGAAATGCATTTTTCACATCTAAAGAGCTTAAGCATTTTACACTTTGGTCATGTCAGAAAATGTGTGATGCCCTCACCTTTCTACTTGACAATATTTATTTTAGATTCGGTACTAAGGTATTAGGCAAATTGTGGGTATTCCGATGGGTACGAATTGCGCACCTCTTGTGGGTGATCTGTTCTGGAATTGTTATGAAAGAGACTTCATGTTGTCGTTTTCCATTGATAACCAATCTGAAATTATTGAAGCTTTTAGCTCTACTTCTAGATATTTAGATGATTTTAGCTCTACTTCTAGATATTTAGATGATTTATTAAATATTGACAATACTTACTTTGATTGTTTTATCAGTCAGATTTATCCCCTAGAACTTCAGTTAAACAAGGCAAATTCCTCTGACACCGAAGCCCCCTTTTACATTTATCTATTTTAGTTGGATTTGTTTCTTGCAAAATTTATGATAAACGTGATGATTTTGATTTCGAGATTGTAAATGTTCCTTTTTTTCGACGGCGATGTTCCTCGTGCGACATCATACGGGGTTTATATTTCGCAATTAATTCAATTCGCTAGGGTGTCTAGTCATGTATCCGACTTCAACACTCGTAATAAATTATTAGCCACTAAACTTCTTAATCAGGGGTATCGGTATCATAAACTACGTAAAGCCTTTTCTAAGTTTTTAGACGTCATTCTGGTTTGGTTTCAAAATTCAATGTTGGACTTAAAACACTTCTGCAACAAGGCCTATCGGAACCCGAATTCTTTGATGACTTAGTACATAAATTTAGAAAAGTACATGCCTGTAATGACTTTAGTACCCAATTTCGTAAAATCGTTCGCCGATATATAAGATTGGGTACAACATAAATGTTATAAATCAGACTGCATGCATGGTGGTTAACCCAATCACGGCTGGCAACTTTGCTTCCCTCTTTGATTGCACACCGGTGGGTCGGGCCTAAGATTATTTGACGGTGTCAGCGTAAAAACATAAATGGAATTTTATGTTAGTATTCTTAATGTTGGTTGGCGCCTGATGCTCCGTCTTTGGTCGGGCCCCTCGGAGTCTAACTGTTGATTTTCCTTTGCTCCAGCAATTCTGTTGTTGTATGCTGCCGAGTCCTCAACCTTGTTTTATCTCTGTAGTTTTTTTATTTGTAAGTTCTCAGAGATGTTACACTGATGGTTTGGAAGCCTTAAAGCGGACTAAACAAAATTAGTGTATACCGCGATAGAGGTAAGGGCGAGGAGTATGGCCATGCAAAATCGATTTGAGCGCCCCCCCCCCCCCACCCCCAGTGAAATTCGTTCCACTGACCGTTCCAAGACGGGTATTCTGTGGCGGTCTATTTATGTTGTTGTTTGTTACCTACTGTGTGTATCACTTGTGTCTTTTTTATTTTGGATGGCCATTTTGTGGGAAACTAACTGTCCTTATGACCTTCCTTTGTTTAGGTTTCCATTACGGTCCGGTCGCTTCATGTTTGTGTTTCTTTCCCTTTGGTGTCTTTGATGGGTGGAGTAAGTTAATTGTATCGATTCCTGATCTTTGTTTAACTTCTACTTTTCAATAAAACCGAGTCTGCTGTTTTCGTTTATTTTGTGTATTCCTTGCTTCCAAAGGATCTAACGTATTCTCTTGCTGCATGAAGGAGCATTGGGCCCTTAGCTATCCTTAGAGCGCACAAATAAGACTGCGCGGTTGCGCAGATTGATCTGAGTCTTCGTTGGGCACACATGTTTTATTGTAGGTTTTGTCATGCACTGGCTCAATTAAGTCTTTTCAAGCGCATTTTGTCTTAGTATATCTGCGTTAAGAGACGAAATGGACTGGCGTGCTGAACCACACAATTTGATATTACGATATCACACCCGTGCGATTTAGTGCAATTTTCACATCTCCAAATTGGCTACTTTTCTGATCAAAAACCGTGATACTTTAATACTGCACACATAGCTTGTCAATGCTCTTTAGAACCCCGTCATTGAGACGGCTCTAACGAGTATCCATGTCTTGGAGCAGAAATAAGAACAATAATGTATACGCCGGTAAACCCCAGTTTTCTCTGACTGGCTCATAAATGATCTAAATAGTGTTGAATGGGAACCTATACTCCAGACCAATCAATCAAACAAACAGACAAAATATAACATAATGCCGTAATTTTCTACCTCCTCCTGTTCTTATATTTTTTTTCGGTAAGGATGGATGGGACGGGAATATTCGGTTATTATATATAGACTACATGCTATGTTATAAAATGTTTTATTATCACTTTACGTATGTGTTTTTTATTGTTCGTGTGTCAGTATTTATTGTTTTTATTCTGTTATGACATGCATAACATAGCCCCCGCCCATAGGGGCTTGAAGAAATATATCGGCTGCATGATGCTTCCACGCAGAGCTGAATCCGGCCCGCACACTAGTACGGGTAAACCGCTTAGAGGATCTAAGCCTATCTAGGAACCGCGGTGCGAGGCGGACCGTCCATGCTAATAAACCCTATTGGTTTCATTGGGCGACAGGGCTTGATATGTTATTTCATCTCAATGTCGGGTTAAAGTCCCGCAAAATTGGACGCAACGTCTCCAAAATGGCCTGTACAGTGTTGACGGGGACGTTAAATATCAAATTAAACAAACAAACATGTATAACGTTTTCATATTGGCGAAATTAGGATCTATCTATCTATCTATCTATCTATCTATCTATCTATCTATCTATCTATTGAAGCACCTCTGCCAAACCATAACATAAATATGTTATTGTAATTAATGTATGTATGTGTATTCGCTATTTGCTGCTTGCTATCCTGTATCTATCTGTCTGTCTAATCTATCTATCTATCTATCTATCTATCTATCTATCTATCTATCTATCTATCTATCTATCTATCTATCTATCTATCTATCTATCTATCTATCTATTGAATCACCTCTCCCAAACCATAACATAAATATGTTATTGTAATTAATGTATGTATGTGTATTCGCTATTTGCTGCTTGCTATCCTGTATATGAGTTATTGTATATGTATATATGCTCAGGGGCCGTAATGGCTTTTTGCATTCAATAAAGTATCGTATCGTATCGTATATAAAGTGGGTTTTTAGTTGTGATGGGCTTGTTCACGTCGTGAATACAACTGTTGTTACCCGACATTGAGATGAAATGACATCTCAAGCCCTGTGGCCCAATGAAACCAATAGGGTTTATTAGCAGAGGCGGACCGCCCATGCTAATAAACCCTATTGGTCTCATTGGGCCACAGGGCTTGAGATGTCATTTCATCTCAATGTCGGGTAAAAGTCCCACAAAATTGGAAGCAACGTCTCCAAAATGACCTTTACAGTGTTGACGGGGACGTTAAACCTCAAATCAAACAAACGACAGTTGTTATTTGCATAAGGAAGCTTTGGGTCACCAAAATTACGCGCAACGACTGTTGATCAGGGTATTCGATAGGCGCACGCGTACGACATACTTTGTATCCATTTTCTACCAAATGGAGTATACCAGAAGTCCATTTCAAAATGTAGGGCGATAGGTTCTGTTATTCTTAAAATTCATTACAATCAGTGTAGGCTCTGATAAGACGCCGCATTCTGTGGCGTTTGATCTATGCTGCACTGTTTGGCCACTAGCCCGATTTTGGGTTTCCGGTAAAAATTGAGTCAGAGACGTATTTATTAGCCTCATTTAGGTAACATCCCGAAACAATGCCTGTATAATTTTGACCCATCTGAACCATACTTTTATACAGTAACACTGAGCTTTGCAGGGGTAAACCTTATTTTTCTTATTTCTTCTCTAAAATATAGATTGTGGGCACTAGTTAGAACCGCCTCGAGGAGGCGGTTCTAACGAGTACCCACAATCTATATTTTGAGCAGAAATAAGAAAAATATAAAAATTGTTTTATCTTAAAATTTTCATTGTTCGGCGATAAAGGTTACAATGTATTTGTATAGGCGTGTTTTCTTAATGCTTCATATCTGCCTGTCGACGTTTCATGTAAATCGCTTCTATGATGTTTGGACATACACCGTTTATAGGTTATTCTCAGACCTACAATGTGCTTTGTTAAAGACGCTTAGAAGCATTTGTCGTTGTCTTGTGACAAATCCTGTTCCGCCTTAATGATAATCCTCCATCAGAGAAAATAGAAAACGCTGACTCGCCTACACTTACAATACAACTTTGTATTTTATTCATAATTGGATTTCCACTATTTATGATCTCTACATTTCCGATTGTACCGGAATCGGTGCAAAAAAGTAAAAATCATTACAGATTTGTTGTATTAACTTCAAACTAAACGTAGATCGCCCATTTGTCACAACTGATGCAGTGGGGTCAGAACACCCTTGTGCACTTGGTCTTCATGTCAGATGCACACATTTACTATCATTTCAATGCACATAGTGCACTTGGCGTGCACGTCTCAAGTGCACCTGGTGTAAACTTTAGTTCAGGCTTCACTGTACCATCATGTGTCACATGTTGAATGTTAAAACTCTGTATTTGTCCAACTTCGTTGCACAAAAGTGTCGTTCAAATGGCTTTCCGCTGGTGATGTTACCATTAGGGTCTAGTTGTTTCATGTTTGCGTTTCTTTCCCTAGGTGTCTCTGAGGGAGGCTGTGGTTTAATTGTATAGATTCCTGATCATAGCCTTAACTCAGTGAAGCGCAGTGGTGCAGTGGTTAAGCATCAGATTTGAGATTGAGAGGTAACCGGTTCGATCCCCGCAAGCGCCAAGTGTTGTTTCCTTGAGCAAGAGACTTTATCCACATTGCTTAGTACTGGTTTCTTCCCAGGAAAAGAGGGCCACATGGAAGATTAGAACTTGTACTAAATGTGTTACCCTCTATAAAAAAGGTCCATTATTATCATTATTATTATTATTATTATTACTTCTCTTTTAAAAGATCGGCTGGAATATTTCAGAAACTTTCAGAGGGGGTGTAAGGTTTGAATTTATTTGACTAAATCGTGACGGAAGTAAGGGTGAGGTTTGTGGCCACGTTAAATCGATTTACACCCCCACCCCCGTGGAATTTGTTTCCGCTGACCGTTCCAAGACGGTTCATCTGTCGCGGTTTAATTTTGTTATGGTTTGTCTTTGGGTGTTTGCATTGCATTTTCGAAGTTTTTCCATAGACATTATGAATTGATTGAAAAATATAAAGTCAGCTTCTGCAACAAGGGGTGTCGCAACCTGTATTTTATGGAGATTTGCTCTATAAATTTAAGAAAATTTAAGACAAACCTATTTTTTCGGAGAAATTAAAAAATGCTACAAGTTGTTATAAAAAGTTTGATATAGATTTAAAATCATGCGACAGACCGCACGTATGGTTGTCGACCGAATCACGGTAGATAGCTATGCTGGACTCTTTGATTTACGGCGGCGGGTCACGCTTCAGACTCAATGACGGCTTTGGCATACAACTTTGTTTAAAGACGGCTGGTACCTGATACTATGTCTGTCGCTGGGCCCATCGTGGTTTAACTAATGGTTTTCTTTAGCTCTGACCAACAGTGTAAGGGGGATCGGCTAGCAGCCCTGATCTCATCTCAGTGTTTGAATTTGATTTATGTCTCTATGATGATGCATTGATTGAGATAGGAAATCATTACGCAAACCGAAATTTGATGTTTATTGCTCGGAACAACACCCTAACCTAGGGCGAAGATTCGGCCGGTACAATATCTTTAAGGTCCCCCCCCCCCCCACAAACCCGAGTTGCACACGATGCTGACCGTTCTAAGGCGGTAGTTTTGTTGTTGGTCTTTTGCCGTTAGTTTTGTTTTATGTCTGTTCGTTGTGAGTTGTTCTTTAGTGTTTCCGAATTGTCTGATCTTCCCGTGTGGGGAAGTAAGGGCTGATTTATTCATTTCAGAAAAACTCGTATTTTTTATAGTTTTGTGTATGTTTCCTTCTCCTCTTGGTGTCGAGAGTAAGCTGCGTCTTGTGATCGCGGCGCTTCCTGGATCTTTCTTTTTAAACTGTTTGACATAAAAAAATTTGGTATAGCATAAATTTCATACGACAGACTGCATGTATAGTAGTTAACCAAATCAAGGTTGACAACTTTGCTTCCCGCTTTAAATGCACGCCGGTGGGTCAGGCCTCAGATTCTATGATGGTTCCAGCGTAAAGGCTTGCTGTGAATTATTGAGAATATAATTTTATGTAATGTTGGTTAATGCTTGATGCTCTGCCTCTGGTTGGGCCCAACTCTTGGTTTTCTTTTGCTCCAGTATTTTAGTGGTTTCTTGCTGTCGCGTCCTCACCATTGTTTCATCTCTGTGGTTGTTTGATTTTTGTTTTTCTACGGAGATGTTACACTGATGAGTCAGGAGGCCTTCATGCGGACTGAACAAATTATTTGTCTAAATCACGAGGGAAGTAAGGGCGAGGATTGTGGCCACGTAAAATCGATTAAAGCCGCCCAGTGGAATTCTTTTCACTGGCCGTTCAAAGGCGGTTCTTCTGCCGTGGCTAATTTTTCTTATGTTTTGTCTATGAGTGTGTGTATCGCTTATAGCATTTTGTTTTGGGTAGCCAATTGGCCATTTTGTGGGAAAGTAACTGTCCTTTTGGCTTTCTGCTATTGATGTTTCATTAGGGACTAGTTGTTTCATGTTTGTGTTTCTTTCTCCTTGGTGTCTCTGATGTGAGCTGTTGGTTAATTGTGTCGATTCCTGATCATTGCCTTCACTTCTATTTAGAATACAATCTGCCGAAGTTATTGACTGTAACACACCCACTTACATGTATGTCCTTGTCTAATGTTTTGATGCGAGAAAATGGCAACGTGTAACGGCAGGGAATCTACGATCTACGACGTTTAACGGCGTCATTCGGCTCGCTCTTTCAAGAAGTGATTTGCTGCATAATAAATCACAGTTCCTTTCAATTTCCAATTTCCTGCTGTGTTAGAAACAGAGGATCTTACATGAGTGTTCGGAAGTAAGGGCGATTTAAGCCCCCCAGTGGAAATCTTCCACTGACCGTTCCAAGGCGGCTCTTCTGTGGCGATTTATTTATGTTGTTGTTTGTTACTTACTGTGTGTATCACTTGTGTCTTTTAATTTTGGATGGCCATATGGCCATTTTGTGGGAAAGTAACTGTCCTTATGGCCTTCCTTTGTTTAGGTTTCCATTATGGTCTGGTCGCTTAATGTTTGTATTTCTTTCCCTTTGGTGTCTTTTATGGGTGGAGTAAGTTAATTGTATCAATTCCTGATCTTTGTTTTACTTCTACTTTTCATGTCTTAAACGAGTTGAGGAAAAGGGATAAAATGCGAGGCTGTGCCGAGCATTTATCTCTTTATCTCAACGAGTTTAATAAATTCAATAATACATGAGCACGAATGCAAGGTTGTTTTTATCATATGACATTTTAAACGCATTTTATTGACAATTTTGTTTTACAAAAATGTCAATATTTCGCCAGTAGTAAACGCGACGTCATTATGGATGACGTAAGAGTAACGTTACGGGTCGTATCTAACTAATTTGCATATTTAATCCACTAATAAATTATCAAATTTATTACTTTGCGTTATTACACCCTCGGACGCGACGTCATATAATAAAATCGAATAATACAGAAAAGTAAATCCGAGAGCAGCATGCTAACTATTTGTCTGAAGGACGCCTGATTACACTCTTCTGGAGTCCATGTCTGTTGATCCGAACATTGATATTTGCCATTTTGTCTATGGATTAACGATTTTGGATTAACGCTTTGGTACTACGACCTAAACTTCTTCTGAACACGTTTGTGTGGATTATTCAACTTAGACCAAACGAAATGCTGTTAGAGCTACTGGTTTCATTAGCAGGCGGCTCTTTATCAATAGTGGATAGAAGCCTCCGTGGTGCAGTTGTTGAGCTTATCGTCTCATAAACCAGGGATCGTGGTTTCGATCTCGGGCTTCTCAGACTTTCGGTCAGTTTTTCGGTTCTTCTGTGGCGGTTTATTTATGGTGTTGTTTGTTACTTACTGTGTGTATCACTTGTGTCTTTTTATTTTGGATGGCCATTTGGCCATTTTGTTGGAAAGTAAATGTCATTATGGCCTTCCTTTGTTAAGGTTTCCATTATGGTCTGGTCGCTTAATGTTTGTGTTTCTTTCCCTTTGGTGTCCTTGATGGGTGGAGTAAGTTAATTGTATCGATTCCTGATCTTTGTTTTACTTCTACTTTTTTAAACCGAGGTCCCGTCCCTGTATGACATAAGCAGCTGGCTGGACGCAACACTGAAACACACACACGAATAGTGAATATTTTTTTCATGTGCACGGTACCATTTACGCATCTGGCGTTTATATGTAATGTAAAAAATATGTATTGTCCATTACGCTTACACAAACATATGATATAGTCAGTTCTTCCATATCTCCCAAATGGCTTCTTTTCCTATGAAAATGTGTGATATATTTCTTGATTTTACCCCGAGCATAGGTTGTGAGTGCTCGTTAGAATCCCTCATGGATGCGTTTCTAACAAGTACCAACAGCCTATAACTTGGACCAGAAATAAGCAAAATAATATATAAAAATAGAAGTGAACTCCAAGGTAATGGCCAGGAATCGATACAATTAACCCACAGCTCCCATCAGAGACACCAAAGGGAAAGAAGCACAAACATAACCTGCAAGCCCAAGCTTTCACCATACAATCGAACTTCAATGGCTCGAACACCTTTTTGACCTCGAAAATCTGTTCGAGACTGGGGTAGTTCGAGCCACTGAGATTTACTGTCAGAAGGCCTACCGAGATACTTTTAGACATCTTTTCGGTGTTCTATAATGAAAATGTATGCTGTGTGTACTCATTAGAATCGCCTCATCGAGGCGATTCTAATGAGTACACACAGCATACGTTTGCAAGATAAAAGACTAAAATCTCCTTAATTATCCCCCACTATTTCTTATGTAGAGGATTTCGCTGGGGGCTCAAGAACTTGTTCGACACATCCATGGTAAACGAGCCATCGGTGTTCGAGCCATCGAAGTTCTACTGTATATAGTTGAGTTTTGACGGATGTTCATTCCAACTACTTGTTAACCCTTAAGACGGCGAGGAAAACAACATCTAAAAATATCGTCTGTTTATGTCGTCTGTTGATTTTTTTGCAAACATTTTAAGAATGGTTTTGAATACAGGCAGACAGTTTAGGCCCAGATGAGACTCCTACAGGAGCAGTCTGATCTGGGTACACACTGTTTGCAAAAAATATTTTAAGGTATACAGCAGACGACAAAGCAGACGTCAATAGTCGTGTTGGTTATCATGATGATTAAAAGAAATCACCAACAATAAGATTCACCATACATATTACAGGGGCCTTTTTTAATAAAAATAATTTGCTCGGGAGCGAATTCTCTCCACCTCGAAGAAAGAGCATTAGCATAGATTTTTCCTTTTCAGCGCAATAATATTTTTATTCCGGATGCACAAATGCCATTCTTTCTACTTGAACTAAGCCGCAGTTTATTTCTATACAGAAAAGCGGATAAAATTGTTTTTTGCAAGTTATAACGTTTGTCTCTCGACGAAGCTGGCATGCGGTACGAACATATTTAGGAATTTTTAAGAGGGGATATAAGTTTTTAAGTCATTATGTACAGATTAATTCTCTACATTTGTATCTGGGCACGAACAAAAGAGTAAAAAAGGACCTGACTTATTTTTACCATTCAAAGTGAGATTGAAATGGTGACTTAAGTAGTGATTCGCCAATGAAAAGATATTATTTGACAATTAGACGTTTATATAAAAAAGTAGTTATCACGCGACGTCGTGTATGTGAATGCAATGAGGCATGTATTAAATTCGGTAAACCATCTTTAATCGCGTTCAGGAAAAGGGATCTAATGCTCAGCAAAGCCTCGCATTTTGTTCTTTTTTTCAACTAGTTTGATAGATTGAAGAATGCAAGATTGTATTTACAATGGATTATGATGAACCATGATTGATTAAAACGTGTCTGCATTAAAAAAATAACGAAAACATGCCTATAAAAATACATTGTAAACTTTACCTCCGAAACATCGAATTTGTAGATGAACAATTGTGATATTTTTTTCTTATTTCTGCTCAAAACACTGATTGTGGGTACTCAACGAGGCGGTTCTAACGCATACCCACAATCTATACTTTAGAGCAGAAATAAGAAAAATAAGGTTTAACCCTGTTGACCCCAGTTTTACTATATAAAAGGGGGTTTCAGGGGGTCAGAATTATAAAGGTGTGTTTTTTTTTTAAATATATTTGATGGGTTCTGTTTGTACGTCCCCGTCAGCACAGTATAGATCATTTTGGGAAATTGCTGCCAATTTTATGGGATGTTTACCCGACATTGAGATGAAATGGCATCTCAAGCCCTGTTGCTCAATGAAACCAATAGGGTTGGTAAGCACTGGACGGTCCGACTCGCACCACTTTGCCAGGGCTGGCTTAGATCCTCTAAGTGGTTTACCATTACTCTTGTGCGGTCGGATTCAGTTCTGCGTGGAAGCAGCATGCAGCTCCCTTCCAGTTCTAATCTATCAAAGCTCGTGTAAAAAAGATTGGCACTTGAAATACAAGCAGTTTCATTGATAAAGCTACAAAGAAACATATCTGTTTTTGTTCTGTTATAAGAAACTACATGATGTCCCTTTCTGCTGAAAACCAGTCGATGGTTTGATCAGTCAAATTTACCCCACAGAACTTCGGTTAAATAAAGCAAATTCTTCTGATACCGAGGCCTCGTTTTTGGATTTAAATCTATCTATTGTAGATAGGTTTGTCTCGTGCAAAATTTATGATAAACGCGATGATTTTGATTTTGAGATTGTAAATTTTCCTTTTTTGGATGGTGATGTTCCTCGTGCGTCATCCTATTTACATTTCGTAATTAATTCGATTGGCTAGATTGTAACTGACTTCAACACTCGTAGTAAATTGTTAACGGCTAAACTTCTTAATCAGGGTTATCGGTACCATAAACTACGAAAAGCCTTTTCAAAATTATATAGACGTCATTCTGATTTAATTTCAAAATTCAATATTGGACTTAAATCTCTTCTGCAACAAGGTATATCGAAACCCGAATTTTATGGTGACTTAGTATATAAATTCAGAAAAATATATAACCGCAATGACTTCAGCACCCAATTTCGTGAAATCATTCTTCGATATAAAAATATTGGGTACAACATGAATGTTATACGGCAGTCTGCATGCATAGTAGTTAACCCAATTACGGTTGACAACTTTGCTTTCCTCTTTAATTGCACGCCGGTGGGTCAGTCCTCAGATTCTATAACGGTTCCAACGTACAGGCTTATGTTGGTTGGTACCTGATGCTCTGTCTCTTGTCGGGTCCATCGGAGTCTAACTGTTGGTTTTCTTTTTCTTCAGCAATTCAGTGGTTTCTTGCTGTCGAGTTCTCACCGTTGTTCATCTCTGTGGTTGTTTGATTTTGTCTTCACGGGGATGCTGCACTGATGAGAAAGGAGTCCTTCATGCGGACTGAACAAATTATTTGCCTTAATCGCGACTGAATTAAGTGCGAGGATTGTGGCCATGTAAAATCGACTTAAACCCCCAGTGGAATTCGTTTCCGTTGACCGTTCCAATGCAATTCTTCTGACGCGTTTTTTTTTTTTTTTTTTGTTGTTGTTGTTGTGGTTTGTCTGTGTGTTTGTGTCGCTTAAATTATTTTATTTTGGATAGACAATTGTTTACCATTACTCTTGTGCGGTCGGATTCAGTTCTGCGTGGAAGCATCATGCAGCTCCTTTCCAGTTCTAATCTATCAAAGCTCGTGTAAAAAAGATTGGCACTTGAAATACAAGCAGTTTCATTGATAAAACTACAAAGAAACTTATCTGTTTTTGTTCTGTTATAAGAAACTACATGATGTCCCTTTCTGCTGAAAACCAGTCGATGGTTTGATCAGTCAAATTTACCCCACAGAACTTCGGTTAAATAAAGCAAATTCTTCTGATACCGAGGCCCCGTTTTTTGGATTTAAATCTATCTATTGTAGATGGGTTTGTTTCGTGCAAAATTTATGATAAACGCGATGATTTTGATTTTGAGATTGTAAATTTTCCTTTTTTGGATGGTGATGTTCCTTGTGCGTCATCCTATTTACATTTCGTAATTAATTCGATTGGCTAGATTGTAACTGACTTCAACACTCGTAGTAAATTGTTAACGGCTAAACTTCTTAATCAGGGTTATCGGTACCATAAACTACGAAAAGCTTTTTCAAAATTATATAGACATCATTCTGATTTAATTTCAAAATTAAATATTGGACTTTAATCTCTTCTGCAAAAAGGTATATCGAAACCCGAATTTTATGGTGACTTAGTATATAAATTCAGAAAAATATATAACCGCAATGACTTCAGCACCCAATTTCGTGAAATCATTCTTCGATATAAAAATATTGGGTACAACATGAATGTTATACGGCAGACTGCATGCAAAGTAGTTAACCCAATTACGGTTGACAACTTTGCTTTCCTCTTTAATTGCACGCCGGTGGGTCAGTCCTCAGATTCTATAACGGTTCCAACGTACAGGCTTATGTTGGTTGGTACCTGATGCTCTGTCTCTTGTCGGGTCCATCGGAGTCTAACTGTTGGTTTTCTTTTTCTTCAGCAATTCAGTGGTTTCTTGCTGTCGAGTTCTCACCGTTGTTCATCTCTGTGGTTGTTTGATTTTGTCTTCACGGGGATGTTGCACTGATGAGATAGGAGTCCTTCATGCGGACTGCACAAATTATTTGCCTTAATCGCGACTGAATTAAGTGCGAGGATTGTGGCCATGTAAAATCGACTTAAACCCCCAGTGGAATTCGTTTCCGTTGACCGTTCCAATGCAATTCTTCTGATGCGGTTTTATTTGTTGTTGTTGTGGTTTGTCTGTGTGTTTGTGTCGCTTAAATTATTTTATTTTGGATAGACAATTGTCCATTTTGTGGCTTTTCGCTATTGATGTTTCTATTAGGGCCTGTTGTTTCATGTTTGTGTTTCTTTCCCTTTGGTGTCTCTGGTGGAAGCTGTTGGCGAATTGTATCGATTCCTGACCCTTGCCTCCACTTCTACTTTAAATTCACCAAGCCAATCGGTCGGTTTTTGCGACGTAGATTTTCAAATAGTTTACGGAGTGTATTCTTGCATGTAAGGTCTTGTTTTTCTGACCCTTGCCTTCAGTTCCTTTTATTCATTCGAACAACAATAAATTGACCCGCATTGTGGAATCCTATCTCATATGTGAGTCATGACAACATAATTATCACAACAACTAGAATATATATTGTGTCAATTTTGACAGATCAGGATAGAAGTGAAGGCATTGATCAGGAATCGATACAATTGACCCACAGATCCCCATCAGAGACAACAAAGGGAACGAAACACAAACACGAAATAAGTAGACCCTAAGGGAAACCCAAATAGCGGAAAGATAAAAGGACAGTCACTTTCCCACAAAATGGCCAATTGGCTATCCAAAACAAAACAAAATTTAAAGCAATACGAACACTCAAAAGACAAACCATTGAAAATAAATAGCGACAGAAGAAACTCCTTCGAACGGTCAGTGAAAACGCATTCCACCGGAGGGGCTTAAATCGATTTTCCTTGGCCGCAATCCTCTGCCTTACTGACAAACAATTTGTTTAGTCCGCATGAAGGCCTCCTAACTCATCAGTGCAACATTTCCGAGAAAACAAAAAATCAAACATCCACAAAGATGAACCCACGGTGAGGACTCAACAGCCAGAAACCACTGAAATTTGCTGGAGCAAAAGAAAACCAACAGTTAGACTTCGATGGGCCGGGCCAGAGACAGAGCATCAGGCACCAACAAACATTACATAAAAAGAAAATCTCTCTAATTCTCAGTATGCCTTTACGCTGGAACCGTCATAGATACAGAGGCCTGACCCAACGGCATGCAATTAAAGAGGTAAGCAAAGTTGTCAACCGTGACTGGGTTAACTACCATGCAGGCAGGCAACCTGTCGTCTAACATTTAAGTTTTACTCAATCTTTTTATATCAAAGAACGATTTTACGAAATTGGGTGCTGAAGTCGAAGCAATTATATTTTTTTCGGAATTTATATACTAAGTTACCATAATATTTGGGTAACGAAAGACCTTTTTGCAGAAGAGATTTGAGTACAATATTAAATTTTGAAATTAAATCGGAATGACATCTATAAAAGTTTGAAAGGACTTTGCGTAGTTTATGATACCGATAACCCGATTAAGAAGTTTAGCTATTAAGTACGAGTGTTAAAGTCAGTTACATGACAAGACAACCAGGAAAATCGAATTAATTTCGAAATTATACGTCATAGGAAACCGAGAAGTCTGATTTCAGAGAAAACGAAATGCAGTATTTCAGTGACGGATCCAGGATATTTTGCTGCACAATACGAAAGCACGCCTATTCAAATTATTGAAAATTTCTAAACCAAAATATGAACATTTTTAGATAAAAAAGTGTAATATTTTTCAGATTCCTGCTCATTATTGACGAGACGTTTTTTTACGAATACACACAATCTATGTTTTTGAGCCGAAATATGGGAAAAATGTATACCACTGCAAAACCAAGTTTGCTATATAAAACTGGAGCTTAAGGGGGTCAAAATCATTCAGGCATGTTTTCGTAAGGAGGAAATATAACAAAAATGAGTGTTGAATACCACCCTATTACACTGTTTTAATAAATATTTTCCATGAAAGGCCATCCTTTATATTACGACAACACGCCTATGCAAATACATTGTAAAGTAGAAGTAAAACGAAGATCAGGATTCGACAATTCACTTACTCCACCCATCAAAGACACCAAAGGGAAAGAAACACAAACATCAAGCGACCAGACCATAATGGAAACCTAAACAAAGGAAGGCCATAAGGACAGTTACTTTCCCACAAAATGGCCATATGGCCATCCAAAATAAAAGTACACAAGTGATACACACAGCAAGCAACAAACAACACCATATATAAACCGCTACAGAAGAACTACTTATCGCTGAAAAAAATGAAAATTTTGAGATAGAAAATGGCGATATTTTTCTCATTTCTGCTCGAAATATAGTTATATTTACCCGGTAAACCCCATTTTTACTACATAAACGTGGGGCTCAAGAGGGTCAAAATAATATAATGAGAAGCGCGAAGCTCTACCCAAGTGCGCGGTAAAGGTGCTTACAAAATACTACTGTTGGTAGCAAACAGTCATGCTTTAGATATATATTTTGTACTCTACATTACCAGTACAAATTTTCAAATTCGTATTGTTTCCTTAGAGTCTCAGGGAGTGTATGTTGCAGAAGTGTTGACAGAGGTGTAGCATAATTAAACTAAATCGGAATCCTGACAGTAAAATTATGAGTAGTTTTGTGTAATATTGTGTTTGTTTGTTTTTCTAAAGGAATTTGACGGCACGGTTAACATTATTAATTCAAATCGAGCCGAATTGTCTGCCTTACTTTCCTTTGCCCATGCAGATGTATACACACATAGCTAGTATAGAATTAGGTCTCTCACCGCCGTGGGTTACGTGTGAGACGCCAAGTTCTGCAACGGAAGGTCAGGTGGTTTTTTCCGGGTACTCCGGTTTTCGCCCACCTCTGATTAACGATCGGCTCGATATAAGTGAAATAATCTTGAAAGGGCCGTAAAACCCAAAACCAAAAAAAAAAAAAAAAAAAAAAAAAAAAAAAAAAATAGCTAGTATAGAAGTCGCAGATAAGATTCACTAGGCAGAGCTATTCAGCTGTTGTCAATATATGTCTAATTCGCTCAGTTCACCAGAAGATTCGGTAGAGTGCCTTTTGCACGCTTTCTACAAGCGGACGAAATGGTCATATAGGCCAGAGCTATGCTTTTTTTGCAGCTGAATTCACACAAGCGGGTGACTTGGGTAACCTTTTTGAATGGAATAATCATAAGGCAGGTACAAACGATGGCTCCACCTAGTCGATCTAATCTGTCACTACTATAGCAGTACAGTGCGGCTTCTTGGGTCCTGAACTGAGATCTGCACTTCTTGAATCAACAGGAGGGAAAGAGAATGACCGGAGAAAATTTTCCCGCTTTAGTAGGAAAACGTGTTCGTGTGGATTAATGGCGTCCAACATAGTGTCAGAAATGACAAATGTTGGGTTAAAATAACGACAGCTTTCTTATTTCTGACATAGGTGCTTGAAGAAATATATGGGTTGCATGATGCTTCCACGCAGAGCTGAATCCGGCCCGAACACTAGTACTGGTAAACCGCTTAGAGGATCTAAGCCTGTCCAGGAACCACGGTGCATGCTAATAAACCCTATTGGTTTCATTGGGCGACAGTGCTTGAGATGTCATTTCATCACAATGTCGGGTAAAAGTCCCACGAAATTGTAAGCAATGTCTCCAAAATGACCTTTACAGTGTTGACGGGGACGTTAAACCTCAAATCAAACAAACAAAATTTCTTATTTCTGCATTCAACATTGATTGTGGATACTCGTTAGAACCGCCTCAATGATGCGGTTCTAACGAGTGCCCACAATCTATATTTTTTGCAAACATCAGGCAGATACTGTATATCCACGTAAACCCCACCTTTCTCAATACAAAGTGGGGTTTAGCGGTGTCTTCGTTTCACGGACTTTGTATCGTGATGTCTGGCTGCTTTTCTGTCTCCAGTGGGGCGCCAACGGAGTCCAGCCTTTGGAATTTTCTCCTATTTTTTTTTTTTTCATGTCTATATTTGTTTGATTAGTATGTATTCTGGTGCCTAAGAAACACAGTAAGCGGTTTTTGGTTTTGTTTGATTTGAGGTTTAACGTCCCCGTCAACACTGTAAAGGTCATTTTGGAGGCGCAGCTACCGATTTCGTGGTACTTTTACCCGACAATGAGTGTGTGTGAGTGTGTGAATTCGGGTTAAACGTCGCTTTCAACAATTTTTCAGTCATATCACGACGGTGGCTGGTTGCGATAGGGAGCTCAATGTTCACTTCCATAGTGCTGCCTCACTGAAGTATCATGTCCCAGACACATTACATGATACCACACCCAGTCACATTATCCTGATACTGCGTCGACCAGTCCTAGCTCTACCCCGTAAATCTGAGTGCCAAGCGAGGAGCAGCTAGTACCTTTTTAACGACTTTGGTATGTCGCGGCCCGGGATCGAACCCGTGACCTCCCGTTCCCGGAGCGGACACTCTACCAACTGAGCTATCGAGGCCGGTAAACCCGACATTGAGATAAAATAACACAAAAAAAAAAAAAAAAAACCCTGTCGCATAATGAAACCAATAGGCGTTATATGCATGGACGGTCCGACTCGCACCGCTTTACCTTGGCAGGATTAGATCACCTAAGCGGTTTACCAGTATTCGTGTGCGGTCGGTTTCAGCTTTGCATGGAAGCTTCATGCAGCCTTACTATTTCTTCAAGCCCAGATCGGCGGGGGCCGCCCTGTAAGCGGGCAGAACAAATAAACCACAGCAAAAGACAGGGGTGGTGAGCACAACTCGATTTAAATCCTCCGCTGGTTCTTTGGTTAGTATTCCAAGGCGTTGCTTAGAACTGTTGGTGGTTCTTGGCCTTTTTTGAAGGGCGGCGGTGTGGGCATCACTAAAACACTCCTATATAATTCTACCCCCCCCCCTCGAACCCCTCGTTTATATAGTAGTCTGGGTTTTACAGGGGTAAACCTTGGTTTTCTTATTTCTGCTCTAAAATATACATTGTGGGTACTTGGTAGAACCGCCTCGACGCCCACAATCTATATTTTGAGCAGAAATAAGAAAAATATCACATTTTTATCTTGAAATTTGCGGGTTTTTTTATTTTCGGTAGTTAAATTTCAATGCATTTGTATAGACGTGTTTTCGAAATGCATATTTTCCTTTTGGCGTTTTACTTCTTGTTTTAATGCCCATCACGTGAACAAGTCAGTGAAATTAACACCCCCCTAAACCCCACTTTATATAGAGAAAACTGGGGTTTACGGGGGTATACATATTTTTTCTTATTTCTGCTCCAAGACATAGGTTGTGGGTACTCGTTAGAACCGCCTCAATGAGGCGGTTCTAACGAGCACCCACAACCTATGTTTGCAGTGTAAATAAGCAAAGGACCTAGGATTTTCATCAGAAAAGTAGCCATTACGAAGAGGTGAAAAAATGCACTATGTCGCACGGGCGTGTTATCGCAATGCGTGTTTTATTTGCATCTTTCAATCACTTTGGTGTCTTGTTATTTTGTTTGATGGATTTGAGGTTTAACGTCCCCGTCAACACTGTAAAGGTCATTTTCGAGACGTTGCTTCCATTTTTTTTGGGACTTTTACCCGACATTGAGATGAAATGACATTTCAAGCCCTGTCGCCCAATGAAATCAATAGGGTTTATAAGCACGAACGGTCCGCCTCGCACCGCGGTTCCTGGACAGGCTTGGATCCTCTAAGCGGTTTACCAGTACTAGTCCGCGGGCCTGATTCAGCTCTGCGTGGAAGCATCATGCAGCCCATATGTTTCTTCAAGCCCCTATTGGCGGGGGCCTGGTGTCTTGTTAGGGATGCGCGATGTGATTGAATTTATTCCTCCTGATGTACTGTTTTTCATGGTCAGTCTCTACAAAAGAAAGTCTCCGACACGGCAAGGATCATGATCGAACCCGCGACTTCTCGATCATCTGTCAGACGCTTATCGGACTGTCCGAAAATTGCCGGCTGGAAATGTTATGTTCTATTGCTAGACCTATCAGTATGCCCATCGCGTTTATCGGTGCCTGACCTCGACTGGACCACGTCTGGTACATAACAAATGAGCCCCGCCAAGCGAATTTGTGTCTTCGAGCATTCCGTCATGACAAATTTTAACTGCGCATGCCCAGCCATTCAGAGGGACCAGGGATATGGCTTTCTGTCTGAAGGTTCCTCTTGATTCACTGCTTGTATGAGCGAGCAGCGAAGGTTCTGGCGAGACTGCGCGGATGCGCAGGCTCGCCTGAACCTTCGCTCCACGCATAGGCGATAAGTACCAAAATCGCTTGACGGGGCCCAAATAATAACGAATACTGTCACACATCGGAATTGATCTCTGCAAAAACAAGATTTTATGTCATTTAATTAAGGAAATGTCTAGCGAGTGTTTTTATCTTCCTGCAGCTTGAGTATTAGAGCCAGGACACAACACAATAGCGTTATTTCCTAACAAATTACGAAAACACAAATAATGATTTCAACATTTGTTTTTTTGATTTGAGGTTTAACGTCCCCGTCAACACTGTAAAGGTCATTTTGGAGACGATGCTTCCAATTTTGTGGGGCTTTTACCCGACATTGAGATGAAATGACATCTCAAGCCCTGTCGCCCAATGAAACCAATAGGGTTTATTAGCATGGACTGTCCGCCTCGCACCGCGGTTCCTGGACAGGATAAGATTCTCTAAGCGGTTTACCGGTACTAGTGTAAGGGCCGGATTCAGCTCTGCGAGGAAGCATCATGCAGCCCATATATTTCTTCAAGCTCCTATGGGCGGGGGCGCAATGATTTCAAAATACACAGTGAGTTTTTGATTTGAGGTTTATCGTCCCCGTCAACACTGTAAAGGTCATTTTGGAGACGTTGTTTCCAATTTTGTGGGACATTTACCCGACGCTGAGATGAAATGAGATAAACCGCCACAGAAGAACCGCCTTGGAACGGTCAGTGGAAAGAATTCCACTGGGGGTTTAAATCGATTTTACATGGCCATAATCCTCGCCCTTAACTCTTTCGCGGTATACACTAAATGTGTTTTGTCCGCATGAAGGCTTCCTAACTCATTAGTGTAACATCTCCGAGAACATAAAAATAAAAAAAAACTAAAGAGATGAAATAAGGTTGAGGACTCGACAGCATACAACAACAGAATAGCTGGAGCAAAAGAAAACTAACAGTAAGACTCCAAACCTGAAATCGAACAAATAAACAAATGTATTGTGATGTCGCGTGGTCTGGTATGTTCATCACGGTTGCGTTCATTAACTTTGATCCCACTTGCATGCGTACGCATGAAAGTTAGAATAAATAAAAATTCGGATACCTTTAGTACTTGCTGTAATTCTCCTAAAAACATTTACAAATGGGCCCCATCAAGCGATTTTGGTACTTATCGCATATGCGAGCAGCGAAGGTTCAGGCGAGCCTGCGCATCCGCACAGTCTCGCCAGAACCTTCGCTGCTCGCTCATACAAGCAGTGAATCAAGAGGAACCTTCAGATAGAAAGCCATATCCCTGGCCCCTCTGAATGGCTGGGCATGCGCAGTTAAAATTTGTCATGACGGAATGCTCGAAGACACAAATTCGCTTGGCGGGGCTCAAATCTGTTTTATACTGCAGCAAGGAGTCAAAAGAAGGAATGGCAAATAATGTAGACCCTGCTCAGTCTGCTCCTCCTCTGGGTCTTCGCTGTTTGCTTAGTCCTAGCTTCTATAATACTCCGGGTCTTTACGGTAGTTACAGAAGAAATGGTGGCCCCCCGTCCAACGGGGCTTGAAGAACTAGATGGGCTGCATGATGCTTCCACGCAGAGCTGAAATCGACTGCATACTGGTTAACCGCTAAGAGGACCTCAGCCTGCCCAGGCAAAGCGACGCGAGTCGAACCGTCCAAGTTGATCTTAATGTCAGGTAAAAGGCCACGTGTGAGACGCCAAGTTCTGCAACGGAAGGTCAGATGGTTTTTCTCCGGGTACTCCGGTTTTCGCCCACCTCTGATAAACGATCGGCTCGATATGAGTGAAATAATCATGAAAGGGCCGTAAAACCCACCCCCCCCCCTAAAAAAAAAAAAAAAAAAAAAATGTCAGGTAAAAGTCCGACATCATTTGAAGCAACGTCTCCAAAATGACCTATACTATTTTGACAGGGACGTGAAACCTCAAATCAATCAAAACAAAATGGAAACAATGGAAATAGAAAACAATGGAAATAGAAAACACACACATGTGACCAATTATTTTCACACTTCGAAAAACATTGTGAAAATTGTGATCTCATCACGATAACAAGTCCATGAAAAGAATTCCCCTCTAAACCCCACTCTGTATAGGAAAAAGTGGGGTTTAAGAGGGTATACACGATCTGATTTATTTTTGCTCAAAAACATAGATTGTGGGTACTGGTTAGAACCGCCTCATCGAGGCGGTTCTAACGAGTACCAACAATCTATGTTGAAAGCAGAAATAAGAAAGATGTCTCAATTTTTATGTAATATTTGACACCATGTCGGTGGCCATTATTGCACACAGACATGTTTTCCTAATGCTTTAAGCAAAAACTGGTACCATCAGTCACTGTATCGTTAAGGTATCGTTATTGAATTTATATCATAGAGCAGTCAATCGGAAAAAAATTCCTTATCGTATAACTTGCCAATTTGCAGTCTCTTCAGAGACCATGCAGTTTTCAGACATACGCAAAACACTTAATATTGTCGTAAAAGATTACCATTGTCTGTCTTAATGTGTATGTACTTCTATATATACATACTATGTTAAATTGGGGCCCGCCCATCGGGGCTCTAAGACATAGATGTGCTGCATGATACTTCCACTCAGAGCTGAAACCGACCCGCACACGCGTACTGGTAAAGCGCTTAGAGGATCTAAAATATGTTCTATAAAAGGGTTATCCTTTGGAAGCAAGGAATACGCCACAAACTAGAAAATATGGAGTGTACATGTTTTCTGGGCCAGACTAGCTAGTTTCGGCCAATTAGGCCTCATCAGTGACCCTCAAGATATTTTCAAAATTCCACAATGGAATCAATGATCCCAAAGGACACGAAAATGCAAACTACACTAAGCCTGCCCAGGCAAAGCGGTGCGAGTCGGCCCGCCCATGCATATGTACCCTGTTGGTTTCATTGGGCGACAGGGCATGGCATGTCATTTCATCTCAATGTTGGGTAAAAGTCCCACAAAATTGGAAGCAAAGTCTCCAAAATGACCTTATAGTGTTGACGGGGGCGTTAAACATCAAAATCAAACAAACAAATCACCACTCTCTGACAACTGCGTCAGCGAGTCCACTCTTTGGCTTAGCGGGTTCGAATACCACCATAAGCGGGGATTTTTTTCAGGCTATGCTTCTTTCCTTTGTTACGACTTTCATGTCGTAGGATGGGGGCTCGTCTGGGATCGGACTTTAATTCGCCGAAAATGGCTTTGTGCCGAAGTTGGCTTCACGTCATCATAAATGAGGACTTCTTTGAAGAGGGTGTGTGTTACGGACCGCATTGCGTCTTTTCTGTTATCTACGTGCATAGTTTATAGGTTTATCGCCACTCTCTGACAACTGCGTCAGAGAGTCGACTTTTTGGCTGGACACTGGACTCACACCCGGGCCGCCCGGCTTCGAATCCCACCATAGATGGGGATTTTTTCAGGCTATGCTTCTTTCCTTTGTTTCGGCTTTCATGTCGTAAGAATTATCTGCTTTATTGTTGCTAAAAACATAGATTGTGGGTACTTGTTATAACCGCCTCATCGAGGCGGTTCTAACGAGTACAAACAATCTATGTTAAAAGCAGATATAAGAAAGAAGTCTTAATTTTTATCTAATATTTGTCATTTCTGGCATCATGTCGATCGTCATAATTTCACACGGACATGTTTTCCTAATGTTTTATGCAAAAACTGTGATAATAATATCATCAGTCACTGTATCATTAAGGTATCCTTATTGAATTTATATTTATAGGGCTGTCAATACGAAAAAAAGTACTTAACGTATAGCTTGCAAAATTACAGTTTCTCTAGGGACCATGCAGCTTGCAGACATATGCGAAACACTTTACGATATATTGTCGTTAAATATTACCACGGTCTGTCTTAATGTGTATGTACTTCTATATATACATACTATGTTAAATAAGTTTAGCAACACTTTTTAAAGTGACGTTATTACTTGTGCTAAATTTTACTATTGATCTCAAACAGTCAAAGATATAGGACAAAGGTTTGGCATAAGACCCAGTATACAAATTTCAAATTGGCCAAACATCATGGCTAATATAGCGTTGCGTCGTTTTCTGGCATCCGTTAAACAAACAGGCTGTAAAAGATCTCCCCATAAACGCATTTAATGCTCTTTTTTCAATAATGTTGGTTGGTGCCTGTTCGGCCCCATCGGAGTCTAACTGTATGGCTTCTTTTGTTCCAACATTTCAATGGTTTCTTGCTGTCGAGTCCTCACCGTTGGTTGTTTGATTTTTGTGTTCTCGGAGATGTTGCACTGATGAGTTAAGATGCCTTAATGTAGACTCAACAAATTATTCGGAAGTAAGGGCGAGGATTGTGGCCGCGTAAAGTCGATTTAAGCCCCCAGTGAAATTCTTTTCCCTGAACGTTCCAAGGCGGTTTTTCCGTCGCGTTTTGTTTTTGTTATGGTTTATTGAGAGTGTGTGTCGCTTTTATTTTTTTGTTTGTTTTGGATAGCCAATTGGCCATTTTGTGGGGAGCTGTGGGTATATTGAATCGACTCCTGATCATTGCCTTCGCTTCGATTGTCGGTATCATAAACTACTTGACATTGTATTAAACTGCGAATTTGTAAAACACAAAACGTGTACATGTTATATTGTTACATGTTTGATAAAGGGTCCCCGTCAACACTATTTAGGTCATTCTCGGGACGCTGCTTCCATTTTTGCGGGACTTTCACCAGACATTGAAATGAAATGACATCTCAAGCCCTGTCGCCTAATGAAACCAAAAGGGTTTATAGGCATGGAGGTCCGACTCTCACCACTTTGCCACGGCAGGCTTAGACCTAAGCGGTTAACCAGTTCTCATTTGCGCGGTCAGTTTCAGCTGTGTGTGGAAGCACCGTGCAGCCTTATCTGTTTCTCTGGCTCTGATGAGCGGGGCCAGGTACATGATTTATACACCACCTGTCATCACGAGAAGCTATTTCATTTCATTTTATTTCATTTTGTTTTCATACTTTTCATTCATAATTTAATATATTTGCAAAGAAATGTCATCACACTTATATTTACTCATATTGTTTGTCGATGTTCTACTAGACACTACGATACCTAGTGCCTGTTTTTCAAATCCCCAAAACGGCTACTTTGCAAAAGAAAATCCATGACATTTTTTCTTATTTATACTGCAAACATAGGTTGTGGGTGCTCGTTAGAACCGCCTCTATGAGGCGGCTCTAACGAGAACCCACAACCTATGTCTTGGAGCCGAAATAAGAGAAATAATATATCCCCCCGTAAACCCCAATGTTCTCTACAGAAAGTAAGGGTTGAAGGGGTGTTCATTTTACGGACATGTTCTGTTCACGTGATGGAGGGCCTCGTGATACATGAAGATAGTTCAATATACCAATCAAGCCACCCGCTTCAAATAAAGTACTTACTTACTTACTTACTTAATTACTTACTTTACCGGCCCCGATAGCTCAGTTGGTAGAGTGTCCGCTCCGGGGAACGGGTGGTCACGGGTTCGATCCCGGGCCGCGACATACCAAAGCCGTTAAGATTGGTACTAGCTGCTCCTCACTTGGCACTCAGATTTACGAGGTAGAGCTAGGACTGGTCGACCCAGTGTCAGGATAATGTGACTGGGTGTTGTATCATGTAGTGTGTCTGGGACACGATACCTAAGTGAATCAGCACTATAAAAATGAGCATTGAGCTCCCTGTCGCAACCAGACACCGTCGTGATATGACTGAAAAATTGTTGAAAGCGACGTTAAAACCAATTCACACACACACACACACACACACACACACACACACACACACACACACACACACACTTACTTAAATAATTCTTACTTACTTACTTACTTACTTACTTACTTAGAATTATCCCGTATTCCGAGTTGAACTCTTTCTTTCTCCAAAACGGTCATTTTTTCTGTTGCGCATTCGTGATCTTTTCTTTGTTCTTATTCATACTCCAAACATAGGTTGTGGGTGCCCGTCATAAGTGCCTCGTTAAGGCGGTTTTTACGATCACCCACAACCTATGTCTTGGGTGAGAAATAAGAAAAATGTATCTCCCGACAAAGCCCAGTTTTCTCTACATACATTTGGGGTTAAAAGGGATGGGGGTGGGGTGGGTTATTACACGAAAGTTTTAACACAATCTTTAAAACAGACTCATGAACTATGTTAACACTTCTCTTGCTGAATATTCATTTAAGCCACACCCATTTCTGTCTATTAACCAATCAAATCACTTTATATAATTCATTGCTACAAATTCATGAACTAAATGCCAAACAGTGTAGATCCTGATCAGATGGCTTCTTCAGAAGCCATCTGATCTGGATCTACACTGTTTCCAAAGATAGGGGTTGTCGTGAACAGCAAGATAAGTGTTAACGTTTATGAAAAGTTAAATGCCCCTCATGTATCAATCAGTTTGTTTTGACATTTTGTTGCACTCGCTACTTTGATGAAGCAAAACTGAATGAAAAAATAAAAAATGATTTGTTTTTGTATGTGTGAGTAAAACAACATCCGACTGAGCAACCGAGGCCGGCTTTTGCCCCCGGCTTTGTCCAGTATGGTTTGGTTTTCTTATTGCTTTGTACTTTGTACTTTTCAGATCGAAGGTCCCGATGTAGAAAACGGTTGGATTGTGCTTTTGATTTTACGACCCTTGCAAAAATATTTCGCTCGAGCCGATCGTTAACCAGAGGCGGGCAAACCCCGGAGTACCCAGAGAAATGATACCTGATCTCTGTTGTAGAATCCTTGTAAACCAGGGGTCGCAGGAGCGATCCCGGGCTTCTTCAGACTTTCGGATAAGTCTTTAAACGAGGTCCCGTTTCCGTATGACCTTAGCTGTTGATGGGACGTAAAACTCAAACACTCACTCACTCCGTTGTAGAACATGGTGTCTCGCATGTGACCCGAGCTAGGCTCGAACCACATCGGTGAGAGACCTAGTGATTAAGAGTCAGCGCTCTTATCCACTAGGCAACGGTGGCCCGTTTTTGGATTTGCAATAGATTTTCGATTTCTCTTCATAACACACATTGTTGGTTATCACAATCAAATATGCATCTTAAGCATAAATACAATTATCAGTTACCCCTATATTAATTGCATGGTAACATATTGGCATGATAAAGATATGCTATATCAGGTCAAGTGAGCTTTATCACGTCAACGTAACACTGCACTTTTATGAACGAACCGGACTTCTGGAAAAATGACAAAATTGTTATTGTTACTGAGAAAAATGAAAAAATGGCTTTAAAAAAATATCATAAGAATAATACGGTCAGCTGATACTAAATATATCGGGCGCCAGAATGCTAGGACGCACTGAGGGCCATCGATCGTAAATTGCTAATTTAAGAGTGTAAAAGGGGATAAACTAACAAATTCGTGTCATTTGATATCAAGTTTATTAGGCTCGGCTTACGGGCCTCCGTGGCCTAGTGGTTAAGATTAACGATCGGCTTGATATGAGTGAAATAATCTTGAAAGGGCCATAAAACCAAAACCAAAAACCAAATCAGGCTCGGCTTCGAGAGCGTCGCTATTCTACAAGCGTATTCATCATTATAACAAGTCCGTGAAATGATCACCCCGCTAAACCTCAGTTTATATAGACAACACTGGGGTTTACAGGGGTACAATGTGTACATTAAATGCTTATTGCTGCTCCTAGACATACGTTGTGGGTGCTCGTTAGAACCGCCTCAATGTATGGTGATGATTCTTCATGCGGCATTCTAGGTGTAGATGTATATCGCAATTAATTCGGTTTGCTAGAGTGTCTAGACATATTATTGACTTAAATACTCGAAATAAATGATTAACAGTTTTTAAACTCCTTTATTAGTGTTATCGGTATCATGCACCATCACCATCACGAAAAACACGCCTATATAATTTTGACCCCCTTGAGCATACTTTTATACAGTAAAATGTGGGTTTACAGGGTAAATCTTATTTTCTTGTTTCTGCTCTAAAATATAGATTGTGGATACTCGTTACCGCCTCGATGAGGCGGTTCTAACGAGTACCAACAATCTATATTTTGAACAGCAATAAGAAAAATATCACACTTTTTCATCTTAAAAGTTTCGGGTTTTTTTATTTATTTTTTTTCAGCGGTAAAGTTTACAATATATTTGTATAGCCGTGTTTTCGGAATGCTTCGCAAAATAGAAGTAAAGCCAATGATCAGGAATCGACAGAATCACCCAACATCTCCCATCAGAGACATCAAAGGGAAGGAAGCACGAACATGAAATAACATCACTAGTGGAAAGCCAAAAGGACAGTTACTAACCCACAAAATGGCCGAAACTAAATGATGTAAGCAATACACACATGCAGAGTCGAACTATAACAAAAGTAAATTTCGACAGAAGAACCGCCAGCAAAAGGAATTTCAATGGGATGGGGGAGGGGCTTTTACATTGTAAACTTTAATAATACTGTCGTTGCGTTTTTATGCTACTTTACCTGTTGTTCTTAAAGGTAGTTAAATTGATTCCTAATCATTGCAGTCACTTCTGTTTTGTTGTCGGCGTTATTTGGAGCAATGTTCTTTCGGCAATAATAGTTTTTGAAGCAAATTAAGCAATTGATTAGGACACATTATCCTGTAGGATTCAAAACAGCTTGATGCAGCAATTTCATTAAGGCAACCGTCTCATATTTCAAAAATAACAACATTTCAGTTCAAGCAATCACTTGTTATTAGCGCAAATCGCTTATTTGTTTCAAATTTTACGACACAGTATTTGTGAGCTGCTGATTCGAAAACTGATAATGCTGTTCATCGCATCAACAAGTCATCACGTGACCAAGTCCGTTAAACGAACACCCCTCTTAACCCCACTTTATATAGAGAAAAATGGCGTTTACGGGGGTTAACATTATTTACTTATTTATGTTTCAATACATAGGTTGTGGGTACTCGTTAGAACCGCCTCAATGAGGCGGTTCTTACGAGCACCCAAAACTTATGTTTTAAGTAGAAATAACAAAAATATCACAAAGTTTCATCAGATATGGAGATATGAAAGAATGCACTATATCGCATGGAGATATGAAAGAATGCACTATATCGCATCGATATTTTATCATAATGTGTAATGAAGATCCTCTACACGCTACTTTATACAGCGGATCTTACATGACTGTCCATGTATTATTGAATAAATTAAACCCGTTGATCAAAAGGAATAAAATACCAGGCTTTGCCGAGCATTTTATGCCTTTTTCTCAGCGAGTTTAATTAATTCAATGATACATGAGCACGAATACAAGATTCGTTTTATCATATGGCAATTAAAACGCATTTAATAAATGCAATAATACATGAGCACGAATGAAAGATTCTATTTATCATTTGACATTTAAAGCGCATTTTATTCACGATTGTTTACAAAAATGTCGATATTCTACTATTAGTAATGCGACGTCGTACATGTAACGTTATTGGACGTATCTAGCTAATTTGCATATTTAATCCACTAGTGGATTATCGAAAATAATACATGGCGTTATTACACTCTCAGACGCGACGTCATATGATAATATAACATATTGTACCACTATCAGATAATAATCTGGCAGTAAGTCTAAGCTTGTCTGAAGTCTCATCACGTTAACATGTCCGTGAAATGAACGCCCCTTAAACTACACTTTTATAGCGTTGTTTCTTCTCTGTGGTTGTTTGATTTTTTGTGTTCACGGAGATGTTGCACAAATGAGATAGGATGCCTTCATGCGAACTGAACAAATTATTTGTCTAAATCGCGACGGAAGTAAGGGTGAGGACTGTGGCCACGTAAAATCGATTTAACCAATCCAGTGGAATTCGTTTCAGTGAACGTTCTTAGGCGGTTCTTCTGTCGCGGTTAATTTTTTGTTATGGTTTTTCTTCGCGTGTTTGTATCGCGTATAATATTTTCTTTTGGCCAGCCAACTGGTCATTTTGTGGGAAAGTAACTGTCCTTTTGGCTTTCCGCTATTGATGTTTCCATAAAGGGTTGTTGTTTCAAGTTCATGTTTCTTTCTCTTGGTGTCTCTGATGGGAGGTGTTGGTGAATTGTATCGATTCCTGATCATTGCCTTCACTTCTATTTTGCGGCGTATACATTTTATTCCTATTTCTGATCCAAAACATAGGTTGTGGGTACTCGTTAGAACCGCCTCAAGGCGTGTTTTCATAATGCATAGACCACTGGTTTTCGTTTACATTGGCATTGCAATTATGTCATGCTGTCGAGTTACGGTACTGAATTATTTTGTTTTAAGTTTTCTTCTCTAGGATATTGCACTAATGAGTTAGAACTCACGCGGACGGAACAATTTTTTTGTTGTGTAAACCAAAGTGCGAGAATTGTTGTCACGTAAAATAAATTTTAGCCCCACCCTCACCCGGTTATTTTTATCGACCTGTGCATCACGAAAATACGCCTATATAATTTTGACCCCGTGAGCCCCACTTTCATATCGTAAGACCGGGGTTTACAGGGTTAAAACTTATTTTTTTCTTATTTCTGCTCTAAAATACAGATTGTCGGTACTCGTTAGAACCGCCTCATCGAGGCGGTTCTAACGACTACCTACAATCAATATTTAAGAGCAGAAATAAGAAAATTATCGACTTTTCATCTTAAAACTTTCTTTGTGTGTGTGTGTGTGGGGGGGGGGCAATAAAGGTCACAATGTATTTGTATAGGCGTATTTTCGTAATGCAAGGCGGTGTTTCTGTTGTGGTTTATTATTTTTATTGTCCTGACCAGTTCCTTTATTTTGGCTGCATACTACCCTTTTTGTTTTAGCTACAAAATTCTATTTTCTTTTGAATGTAATAATCAAAGATGCGAACATCAATCAAGTTTCTTATCACCGGCCCCGATAGCTCAGTTGGGAGGTCACGGGTTCGATTCCGGGCCGCGACATACCAAAGTCGTTAAGAATGGTACGAGCTGCTCCTCGCTTGGCACTCAGATTTACGGGGTAGAGCTAGGTCTGGTCGACCCAGTGTCAAGATAATGTGACTGGGTGTGATATCATGTAATGTGTCTGGGACATGATACTTCAGTCTGGCAGCACTATAAAAGTGAGCATTGAGCTCCATGTCGCAACCAGACACCGCCGTGATATGACTGAAAAATTGTTGAAAGCGACGTTAAACCCGAATTCACATACACACACACAAACACACACACACACACACACCCACCCGCCCACACACACACACACACACACACACACACACACACACACACATTGCACTAATGAGTTAGAACTCACGCGGACGGAACAATTTTTGTTGTGTAAACCCAAGTGCGAGAATTGTTGTCACGTAAAATAAAGTTTAGCCCAACCCTCACCCGATTATTTTTACCGACCTGTGCATCACGAAAATACGCCTATATTATTTTGACCCCGTGAGCCCCACTTTCATATCGTAAAACCGGGGTTTACAGGGTTAAAACTTATTTTTTTCTTATTTCTGCTCTAAAATACAGATTGTCGGTACTCGTTAGAACCGCCTCATCGAGGCGGTTCTAACGACTACCTACAATCTATATTTTAGAGCAGAAATAAGAAAAATATCAATTTTTCATCTTAAAACTTTCATTTTCTTTTCGGCAATGAAGGTCACAATGGCCATATTCGACTGGGAAGTTTCGTGAAATTTCCGTGAAATTCCACGCAGGAGTGTGGTGTATTTCTTGTAATAGCCGATCACATGGTCCAATCAAATATGAGTTATTTTTCAAACATATAAGCGATCGTGGAGCACGATTCTATTCGAAGGATAAGTCGAACCTTTCGTTCACCACGGTCGCTTATGAGCTATACACAAATAAAAGATTTGATTAGACCATGTGACCAGCTATTACAAGAAAGGCACCGCACTCCTGCGTAGAATTTCACGGAAATTTCACGAAACCTACCAGTCGAATACCGTCAATGTATTTGCATAGGCGTATTTTCGTAATGCAAGGCGGTGTTTCTGTTGTGGTTTAGTATTGTTTTTGTCCTGACCAGTTCCTTTATTTTGGCTGTATACTACCTTTTTTGGTTTAGCTACAAAATTCTATTCTTGAGTGCCACTGCTGTCAGATGTTTCTTTTGAATGTAATAATCAACGAAGCGAACATCAATCAAGTTTCTTATCACCGGCCCAGATAGCTCAGTTGGTAGAGTGTCCGCTCCGGGGAACGGGAGGTCACGGGTTCGATCCCGGGCCGCGACATACCAAAGTCGTTAAGAATGGTACTAGCTGCTCCTCGCTTGGCACTCAGATTTACGGGGTAGAGCTAGGACTGGTCGACCCAGTGTCAGGATAATTCGACTGGGTGTGGTATCATATATATAGCACTATAAACGTGAGCATTGACCTCCCTGTCGCAACCAGACACAGTCGTGATATGACTGAAAAATTGTTGAAAGCGACGTTAAACCCGAATTCACACACACACACACACACACACACACACACACACACACACACACACACACACACACACACACACACACACACACACAAACACACACACAATCAAGTTTATTTTATCTGGGCCCCGTCAAGCGATTTTGGTACTTATCGCCTATGCGCCTATGCGAGCAGCGAAGGTTCAGGCGAGCCTGCGCATCCGCGCAGTCTCGCCAGAACCTTCGCTGCTCGCTCATACAAGCAGTGAATCAAGAGGAACCTTCAGACAGAAAGCCATATCCCTGGCCCCTCTGAATGGCTGGGCATGCGCAGTTCAAATTTGTCGTGATGGAATGCTCGAAGACACAAATTCGCTTGGCGGGGCTCATCTGAAATATTTTGACCATGAATATATTCACTAATACGATAACAAGTCCGTGAAATGAACACCCCTCTAAACCCATTTTATATAGAGAAAACTGGGGGTTACAGGGATGTACATTATTTTGCTTATTTCTGTTCCAAGACATAGGTTGTGGCTACTGGCTAGAACCGCCGAGATGGGGCGGTTCTAACGAGCACACACAGACTATGTATAGAGCAGAAATAGGCGGTTCTAATGCGGACCTGCAATCTATGTTTAGAGCAGAAATATGAAAAATATCGGAATCGTTTTAATCGGAAAATTAACATTTTTGGTGGCAAAATTTTCAATACACTTGGATAGGCGTATTTTCGTCATGTGAAAGCTGCACGTTAATTTTATAGATTCTTTATCATCTCATTAAATTTTATCTTTTAGAATGTTGTCTCTCGTTTTCAGGAAAATGAACTCTTAGAGGTTCCTGCACTATAGTTAATCGATGCCACACTCGCACTTGAAAACTTCCGGGACTTTAAACTAGGATTTGCAGGAACAGAAATTAACATTTTTGGAAAACTGCGTTCTGCAACCGTTTAAATTACATCACTTGAACAAGTGCGTGTAATATACACCTCGTGTGGTTTACATTGCTTCTCTTCTTTCTGCTCCAAGAGATAGTTTGTAGGTGCTCAATTAGGTGGTTCTAACGAGCACCTACAACCTACGTTTTGGGAGACAGGGCTGGAGATGTCATTTCATCTCAGTGTCGGTAAAAGTCCCACAAAACTGGGAGCAACGTCTCGAAACTGACCTATACAGTGTTTACGGGGAAGTTAAACCTCATATCAAACAAACAAACAAACCTAAGTATGCAGCATAGATAAGAAAAAATATCACGGATTTTCATTGTTGGGTATGATAAAAATGTACGTTATCTTAATGACTCTGCGAGCACACGCAACCAGAATACAACATACTCTGTCAACAGTGAGAAGCTCTGACTCAACAAACGTCCCTTAAGCACCTTTTTAATTACTGCCCAAAAGAGCGGACTGATCCTGCAAAATCACAAGACATACACGCCCGAAGATGGGTGTTCTCTTTTTGTGTCTCAAATGTCATATTGCCATAACTACAGATATTTTCGTTCACAGTGCATGTACAGAAAACGCCTATAGCGAACTGATAGAACGTAATGTTATTTAATGTATAAGTGAAGGCAATGACCAGGAATCGATACAATGAACCCACAGCTCCCATCAGAGACATCAAAGAAAACGAAACACAAACATGAAAAAACTAGACCCTAATGGTAACATCAAAAGCGGAAAGCCAAACGGACAGTAACCTCCCCACAAAATGGCCAATTAGCTATCCAAAACAAAATATATAAGCGATACACACATTCAAAGACAAACTTTCTAAAGGACCGAAATATCGGTTTCCTTCAAAAATTGATTTCAGTAAATGTAGAGATGAAATCACTGCTTCCTTGAATGAATTCGGTAATCGATGGTGTAAGCGAGAGTATGTTGAGCATAAAGCCCTTAAGGACTGGAAACTTAGCATTTTAAAACTAGTGAATAAACGCATTTCTTTCTATTCCCAAAATACTAACTTATTACCTCCTACGCCCAAGACGTCTTTACGTCATCTTAAACTAGGTATTCAAGAATTTCATAAGAAGTTTGGTTTGGCCCCTGCAGACAAGGCCGCTAACAACGTCGTCGTTGTGTGACGGCTCCACTATGTTAACACGCTTAAGCAGGAGCTTGGTGGTACTAAGGCCTATGAACTTCAGCCTTTAGCTGAAGAGAGAGCTATTGTAGATAAACATGTTTGTCATTCAGCCACCAAGTTTGCTGTGTGTGTTACCGAAGGCCAAGACAAGCTTCCTACGCTATACTGGTTACCAAAACTTCATAAAAGACCTTACAAAGCACGGTTTATTGCAAATTCTAGCTCTTGCACTACCACTGAACTTTCTAAATTATTAACTTCCTGTCTTACTGCTATTAAAACGCATGTGATTAAATATTGTGATAAAGTATTTGAAAGATCAGGAACAATTCTGTTTTGGTCTATAAAAATTCGAATGAGGTTTTAAATAAATTGAAATCCAGACATTTTCGTGCTTTAAGTCTGTCTATTTACGATTTTTCCACTCTTTACACTACACTTCCTCATAATCTTATAAAACGAAAGCTTAATGATTTAATTGAATGGGCTTTTCACAGAGAAGATTCTCTCTATCTTGCATGTAATGTCAGAAATGCATTTTTCACTCCTAAAGAGCATAAGAATTATACACTTTGGTCATGTCAGAAAGTGTGTGATGCCCTCACCTTTCTACTTGACAATATTTATATTAGATTCGGTACTAAGTTATTTAAACAAATTGTGGGTATTCTGATGGGTACGAATTGCGCAACTCTTGTGGCTGATCTGTTCTTGTATTGTTATGAAAGAGACTTCATTCAACCATAGTGCAGTTTATATTTTACTTTTGGTCCTTTGAGATCAGCGTGAATATTCTGAGAAATCGAAAATAAATTATTGGTTTAGACTCATATTCTAGACAGGTTTTTAATTATTTGGACCCAATTTTGATTTATATCAGTCTTTGAAATCGACTGCCTATTCGAAATTCGCAAAATTGCAGTATGTTTCCTCTGGCTTTCTTTGCCGGATCATTACAGGGTCACTGATGAGGCTTTATTAGCCGAAACTACGTAGTATGACCCATCTTCTTTCTTATGAATGTTTTCATTGCTCTTAAAGGATCTCATTTTAGATTTTTATTTATCGGTACCATAAACTACGCAAAGCCTTTTCAAAATTTTATAGACGCCATTCATTTAATTTCCGAGTGATGCCGGACGGTGATCCCGAGGGACGGATTTTTCCATTCACCCCTTACACCATATAGAAATCTTTATCTTGCATACCTTCCATTTCTTAGCGCGGATATTTAATGTTGCAGTCACTTCGGTTCCCAACGTCCACTGTGTTATGATAACACTACAGGAATGTTTTGTGACGTCACGTAACGTGCTTCGCCGTCAACCTTAACAACGGCGCGTGTTAGGTCATATTCAACTAAAGTTTTCCCAAGCAGAAATTTGACATCTATCTAAGTCAAATAACGATTAAGAAGAAATAGAAATCATCGCGTGCCAAACGGACTTTAAGGCGGTTCTTCTTTCGCGGTTTATTTTGTTATGGTTTGTCTTTGTGTATGTGAATCGCTTGTATTATTCTGTTTTGGATAGCCAATTGGCTTTTTGGGGGGAAAATAACTGTCCTTTTGGCTTTCTGCTATTGATGTTTCCATTAGGGTCTAGTTGTGTCATGTTTGTGTTTATTTCCCTTTGGTGTCTCTGACGGGAGCTGTAGGTAAATTGTATCGATTCATGATCATTGCCTCCACTTCTATTTTGAGTGTTAATAAAAGTCAGAGATCAAACATTTTAGTAACTTTTTCTTGCAAATTATGTAATTATGTTATAAAGGTGGCTGTTCACTTCAAAGTTTTGCCAACGCAGAAGTTTGACATCTTATTTAAGTCAAATAACGATTACAAAGAAATGGAAAACATTGCGTGTTAGTGACTAGGCGAATTCCGGAAAAAAAGCTAAAATTTATGAACGGAATGACGTCGACGATGAAATGTCATTTTTAAACATGTCAATGCGCAGCGTGTGAAAGACTGTGTTCCTGGAGTATTAGATAGTGCTACGACGGAAAGGCGCAAATCAGGACGCCGTAAAATTAAGTGGATACCATACTAAAGACAATCGATTTTGTTGTTTTCCTTTTTCTTGTGAATACCTTTAAAAACACAGAGAATGGTGTTGGTTTGTTGTTGTTTATCATTAACATAACACACCATCAAGTGAACAAGTCCGTGAAATGAACACCCCTCAAAACCCCACTTTATATAGAGAAACCTGGGGTTTACGGGGGTCTTCATTATTTTTCTTATTTCTGCTCCAAGACATCGGTTGTGGGTACTCGTTAGAACCGCCTCACTGAAGCGGTTCTAACGAGCGCCCACAACCTATGTTTGCAGTACAAATAAGAAAACTATCACGGATTTTCATCAGAAAATTAGCGATTTTCGAGATTTGAAAAATGCACTGTGTCGCACTGGTGTGTTATCGTAATGCTCATGTGATATAGAGAGGATCTTACATGAGTGCTCATGCATTATTGAATTTATTAAACGAGTTGAGGAAAAGGGATAAAATGCGAGGCTTTGCCGAGAATTTTATCACTTTTCCTCAACGAGTTTAATAAATTGTTGATATAAAGGATCTTACATGAGTGTTCATGTATTATTGAATTTATTAAACGAGTTGAGGAAAAGGGATAAAATGCGAGGCTTTGCCGAGCATTTTATCCCTTTTCCTCAACTCGTTTAATAAATTCTTGACATAGAGAATGTTACATGAGTGTTCATGTATTATTGAATTTATTAAACGAGTTGAGGTAAAGGGATAAAATGCGAGGCTTTGCCGAGCATTTTATCCCTTTTCCTCAACTCGTTTAATAAATTCTTGACATAGAGGATGTTACATGAGTGTTCATGTATTATTGAATTTATTAAACGAGTTGAGGAAAAGGGATGAAATGCGAGGCTTTGCCGAGCATTTTATCCCTTTTCCTCAACGAGTTAAATAAATTCAATAATACATGAGCACGAATGCAAGATTCTATTTATCATATGACATTTAAAGCGCATTTTATTCACGATTGTTAACAAAAATGTCAATATGTCGCCGTTAGTAAACGCGACGTCGCTAAGGACGTCATACATGTAACGTTACGGGACGTATCTAGTTAATTTGCATATTTAATCCACTAGTGGATTATCGAAAATAATACATAGAGGTTATGTTATGGTAAAGGTGTGCCTCTAAGTCATATTGGCACCGGTATGTCATATTGGCCCAAGGGCTTTAGCCCGAGGGCCAATATGACTTCCGGTGCCAATATGACTTAGAGGCACACCTTCACCATATCATAACCTCTTTATTACATCATTTATATAGCATAGTTATATTGCAACGTGAAGAAATGAAGGCATAGAGAATATTTACTTTTTAAAGGTTGATGCCGGGAACGTTTCATCGAGTGTGTTGAGGATATATTTTCGGTATCCGCCGAAAAAAAAGGATATTCCTTTTAAATTATATAACTGATTAGTAGGCCTACACTAACCATGCTCACGGTAATACAGTAACATAGAAGTGCGCAGCAAATTACGTCACAAGTGACGTTGCAACTGTAAGTTTCAGAACAACAAAACAAAAACAAATCGCCATTTTAGATACAGAATTTCTGCAGTTCAAAGAATGCTTTTTAAGGTATTTTACAGAATGTTTTGTGCTTATTTGAAGACCATTTTAATTTTAAAGTAGAAGTAAAATAAAGATCAGGAATCGATTCAATTAACTTACTCCACCCACCAAAGACACCAAAGGGAAAGAAATACAAACATTAAGCGACCAAACCATAATGGAAACCTAAACAAAGGAAGGCCATAAGGACAGTTACTTTCCCACGAAATGGCCATATGGCCATCCAAAATTAAAAGACACAAGTGATACACACAGTAAGTAAAAAACAACAAAATAAATAAATCGCCACAGAAAGACCGCCTTGGAACGGTCAGTGGAAAGATTTCCACTGGGGGGCTTAAATCGATTTTACGTGGCCACAATCCTCGCCCTATTTAGACAAATAATTTGTTCAGTCCGCATGAAGGCCTCCTAACTCATCAGTGCAACATCTCCGTGAACACAAAAAATCAAAGAACCACAGAGGTGAGACAACGGTGAGGACTCGACAGCAAGAAACCACTGAAATGCTGGAGCAAAAGAAAACCAACGGTTAGACTCCGATGACTCTAAGTGTCATTCATCAAGCTATTGCATAATCATTTCCGTGTGTATCAGTCGGTCGCGGTGGTTGTTTACGTTAAAATACAAGACACATTTTGGGGACATTTTTCCCTCCCACAGATTTCTTCCGCACAATTTCCAGCTCCTCATAAGTGAAGGGATCTGTTCGTTTAATGTTGTTGGCAAGACCTTATTGTTTCAATTGTTGGGACATCCCTGCTGTGCTTGAAAGCAACATCCTTCATAACGCTTCCCAATCGTGATTGAACTTCTTTTAAAAAGTATTTTATTTTTCATTTTTCATGCTTGCCACGAAATATCAGACTTTTCTAAAAATCTATTGTTATCACTGTCTTCTATCGCTCTGTCTAGGTCCAGAAGTCAGGTTGACATTGCTTCAAGTGATTTTTCTGCGGCCATTTTGAAGCTTGTGGCGTACAGCATTTACGTTATATTGCTATAGTAACAGAGTGGAGCAGTGCCAATATGGAAAGGAAGTGCCAAGAATCCATATTATATGGATTTTTGGCCCCGTCACGTGACTGTGCCATCAAAATAGCGAAAAACTGAGCCTGTATTGAAAGATTCTAATGTAATTTTCCTATGGTAGGTATGTAATAAATGACGTTATTACACTCTCAGACGCGACGTCATATGATATATAGAGGATCTTGCATAAGTGTTCGTGTATTATTGAATTAATTAAACTCGTTGATGGAAAGGGATAAAATGCGAGGCAAGCAAAGCCTCGCATTACGATAACTCACCCGGGCCACATAGGGCATTTTTCACATCTCTAAAATGGCTAATTTTTTTATGAAACTCCTTATTATTTTTGTTAAAAATGTTCAAAATTTAGGTTGAGGGTGCTCGTTAGAACCGTCTCAATGAGGCGGTTTTAACGCGTACCCACAACCTATGTCTTGGAGCAGAAAGAAGAAAAATAATGTACATGTATACCCCCGTAAACCCCAGTTTTCTCTATATAAAATGGGGTTTAGGGGGGTCTTCATTTCACGGACTTTTTCACGTGATGGCATTTCATCCCTTTTTCTCAACTCGTTTAATAAATTCCATTATACATGAGCAGGAATGCAAGATTCTATTTATGATACGACATTTAAAGCGCATTTTATTCACGATTCTGTAAAAAAAAAAGTCAATATTCCGCCGTAAGTAAACGCGAAGTCCTTAAGGACGACGTAAATGTAACGTTAGGGGACGTATCTAGCTAATTTGCATATTTAATCCACTTGTAGATTATCGAAAATATTACATGGCGTTATTACACTCTCAGACGCGACGTCATATGATAAAGTGTTTTTTTTTCAGATCTCCATGATTGTTATTTTTTTTTTCAATTATATTTTTTACTCATCTAAACCCGGAACATAAACTGTGAGTACTCATTAGAACTGACTCATTGCGCTTATCACAACGAGTACCCACAATGCAATGGTTTGAGCAAAAAAAAGTGTATACCTCCATGAATTTCAGATATCCCTGTATAACATGGGGTTGATGGGGTAGTCATTTTACGACAGACTTTGTCAAGCCATGATTGTTTTACTTAATCAACGATATTTCATTAATTACGGTCTTAAGTCTCTTACCGCTGTGAATGCATTACGATAACACATCCGTGTGATATAGAACATTTTTCAAATCTCTAAAAAGGCAATTTTTCTGAAGAAAATTTGTGATATTTTTCTTATTTATACTCCAAGCACAGGTTGTGGGTGCTCGTTAGAACCGCCTAATTGAGGCGGTTCTAACGAGTATCCACAGCCTATGTCTTGGAGCAGAACATCACGTGAACAAGTCCGTGAAATGAACACCCCCTAAACCCCACTTTATATAGAGAAAACTGGGGGTTAAGGGGGTAAACATTATTTTTCTTATTTTTACTCCAAGACATAGGTTGTGGGTACTCATTAGAACCGCCTCAATGAGGCGGTTCTAACGAGCACCCACAACCTATGTTTGTAGTATTTATAAGAAAAATATCACATATTTCAATCAGAAAAGTAGCCATTTTGGGAATGTGAAAAAATGCACTATGCCATACGGGCGTGTTATCGTAATGAGTAGGAAAAAATGTTTACCCCCGTTTACCTCTGTATATAAAGTGGGTTACAAAGAACATATTTAACTTCACTACAGCTGGTGTGTGGGAATGTGTGGCGGCGGTGAAACGTCTCCCTGCCCTACATCATAGTGTAGATTATATTTTCTTGTCCTTTGGGATCATTGATTCCATTGTGGACTTTTGAAAATATCTGAGGGTCACTGATGAGGCCTTATTGGCCGAAACTAGCTCGACCGGCCCAGAAAACATGAACACTCCATATTTTTCAGTTCTGTGGTGTATTCCTTGCTTCCAAAGGATAACCCTTTTATAGAACATATTTAGTGGGGTCTTTATTTTATGGATTTGTTTACGTGAATGCCCGGTTCTGCAGTGGGAAGTTGGTTAGCTTTATTCTCCTGGAGATCCCACTACATATTAAAGATATGCAAAAAATAAGTGGAGCAATCTTGAAATGGTTGTACAATATATATTCATTATATTCGGTCCCCGCCCATCGGGGCTTGAAGAAACAGATGGGCTGCATGGTGCTTCCACGCAGAGCTGAAACCGACCCGCCCACGAGTACTGGTAAACCGCTTAGAGGATCTAAGTAGAAGTAAAACAAAGATCAGGAATCGATACAATTAACTTACTCCACCCATCAAAGACACTAAAGGGAAAGAAACAACATGAAGCGATCAGACCATAATGGAAACCTAAACAAACGAAGGCCATAAGGGCAGTTACTTTTCCACAAAATGGCCAAATTGCCATCCAAAATAAAAGACACAAGTAATACACACAGCAAGTAACAAACAACAACATAAATAAACCGCAACAGAAGAACCGCCTTGGAAGCCTTGGAACGGTCAGTAGAAAGAATTCCACTGGGGGTGTGTGCGGGGGGGGGGGGGGTGACTTAAATCGATTTTACATGGCCATTATCCACGCCCTTACCTCAATCGCGGTATACACTAATTTTGTTTTGTCCGCATGAAGGCTGCCCAGGCAAAGCGGTGCGAGTCAGACCGTCCACGCTCTTAAGCCCTATTGGTTTCATGAAGCGTTAGGGCTTGAAATGTCATTTCATCTCAATGCTGGGTTAAAATCCAACAAAATTGGAAGCAACGTCTCCAAAGTGACCTTTACAGTGTTAACGGGTACGTTAAACCTCAAATAAAAAAAGCAAATATTCATTATATAGAAAGTCGAAAAACCGTTTTAGGATTGTTTTTTTTATTATTATCTGAAACACAGTTATTAATATAATATTGTGAGCTCCCTTGTATAGAATGAAAGAACAAACAACTGAATGGGGTGGATGATATATTTATTACATTCATTGTTGTTGTCATGTTTCGCTCATGAAAAAAGAAGAAGGAAGGACGGTGTCGTTTTTTTTCTCTAGTTTTTAAGTGATAAAGACATTAGAAAATTATTTTCATGCGCAATAATGGTGTCCGAATCGGTTTCGATAATGTCAAATATACGGTAAATATATCAAGTAAACCCCTTAATATATATTTTATTATTATTGCTTTCAACATAGTTTATAGATGCCCGTTAGAATAGTTTCATTGGGATTTATTCTAACGTGTACCCACAGTAAATAGTTTTAACCCGAAATGGAAAATATAATGTTTGCCCAGAAAAAATATATTTTATTCTATAAAAGTGGGGTTTAAGGAGGTTGAAATTAATATTACAAAGGCTTGTTCTTTTTTTTTTTCGAAAAAAAAAAGAAGTCACACCCACTTCTCTTTTCTCCCTTTTTCGATTATTTCATGAGCGCCGTATTTCAGTCCTGTCAGTCGTGTTTCTTATAATAAGGAGAAGAGGCCTTCATGCGGACTGAACAAATTATTTGTCTTAATTGCGACGACGTAGTACGGGTGAGGATTATGGCCACGTAAAATCGATGTAAGCCCTCCCCCCACACACCCCATCAGTGGAATTCGTTTCCGCTGACCGTTCCAAGGCGGTTCTTCTGTCGCGGTTTATTTTTGTTATGGTTTGTCTTTGAGTTTTTGTGTCGCTTGTAATATTTTATTTTATATTGGCCATTTTGAGGTAAAGTAACTGTCCTTTTGGCTTTCCGCTATTGGTGTTTCCATTATGGTCTATTGTTTCATGTTTGTGTTTCGTTCCCTTTGGTGTCTCTGATGGGAGCTGTGGGTTAATTTTATCGATTCCTGATCATTGCCTCCACTTCTATTTTTTAAAAACAGTTTTTCATAAGTCAAAATATATTCATTTTTCAAAGACTGTATATCCGTTCCGGCGTTAGCCAGAAAAATGTTGTTACAGTACGGCAAATCAGCCGGTGGCAGTTTCGCATTTATCGATTAAAGACACGAAGATTTTTATTACAAAATCAAAGCTTCGTGTGTTGGGTGTCAATCGATTGTAACAACATGGTACCACGAACGAAGTACGAGAGACGTTTATTCGTGACTATGTACGACTCGGTGGAATGGTTAAACGTAACAAAAATAAAATGAGCAACGGACACTAAATTAGAATGTATTTATTTATTTATACAATGTTTTAAGAGGGTGACACTTTTAGCTAAAACAGCCATTCTATAAAGTGGCCCTCTATCATAAAACATGCAAACTAAACATAAAAAGCATAAAACAAAACATAAACACATATTTACATAGAATATGCACGTGTGATATAGTGGTAAGAACTGTTTTATCTTTTAAACATGATGCAACTGGACGGAAAATAATTAGTAGCTATATGAGCAATATGATAATAAAATACACTGAACTGCGAACTCATGCCTAAAATTGATATTTCAAATAATATCAGTAAAAATGTTAAAATGCGAGGAAGAACATTAAAACATGTTAAGAACAACTAATTTACAATCATTGTAATCAACACCGTTAAATAAAGTATTGTACACATAATATTTTCTGAGGTAAAGAGAAGTTACATACTTAAGATGCTGCTTTAAGGATGTTTAAAATTCATTTAGGGATGTTTTGTCCTATGAATTCCATAATCTGGAGGCTGAGTGCGAGAATTAGCGATCATATAACGTAGTTCTTGATCTTGGAAAAATAGGTTTGTGTTTAATAGACGGGTACGATCCTAACATAGGTGATCCGCATCAGGAAAACACGCCTATATAATTTTGACCCCCCTTGTACCTCACTTTTATAGAGTAAAACTGGGGTGTCTGGGGGGTATACATTATTTTCCTTATTTCTGGTCTGAAATATAGATTGTGGGTACTCATTAGAACCGCCTCGATGAGTTCTAACGAGTGCCCACAATCTATATATCGGGCAGAAATAAGGAAAATATCACAATTTTTACCATAAAGTTTTCATTTTTACGGCGATAAAGGTGGGAATGTATTTGAATAGGCGTGTATGCGTAATGCGCATTCGTGCCTTCATTGGAAACTGAATGAACAACAGACACAAAAGTACAAAACATTTAAACGTTTTTCCAATCAAATCTACATTACATTTGTGAATGAGAATTCAGCAAATGACGAACTAAAACAATCATTCACTTTGTGCTTCCCACGTTCTTTAAGAAATGTCCAAAAGCTTGCAAAGAAGTGGACATTACACAGTCGGTTGTAAAAGAGGAAGTTGACATTCTCATTCCAGACAAGTTATGATTATCAAGTTAAATTTAAACCAGACACGGCTGTAATTCCTCGGGGTTATTTAGATGAAATTGCCCCTTTATTTTGCACGACGGATATTCCTTTCGAGTGCATAAGTGAAAATCGTTTCCGCTGACCATTCCAAAGTAGAAGTAAAACAAAGATCAGGAATCGATACATTAACTTACTCCATCCATCAAAGACACCAAAGGGAAAGAAACAAAAACATTCAGCGGCCAGACCATAATGGAAACCTAAACAAAGGAAGGCCATAATGACAGGTACTTTCCCACAAAATGGCCATATGGCCATCCAAAACAAAAAGACACCAGTGATACACACAGTAAGTAACAAACAACACCATAAATAAACCGCCACAGAAGAACCGCCTTGGAACGGTCAGTGGAATGATTTCCAATGGGGGTATTAAATCGATTTTACGTGGCCACAATCCTCGCCCTTACTTCCGCCGCGATTTAGACAAATAATTTGTTCAGTCCGCATGAAGGCCTCCTAACTCATCAGTGCAACAATCTCCGTGAACACAAAAATCAAAGAACCACAAAGGTGAGACAACGGTGAGGACTCGACAGCAAGAAACCACTGAAATGCTGGAGCAAAAGAAAAACAACAGTTAGACTCCGATGGGCCCGACCAGAGACAGAGCATCAGGCACCAACCAACATTACCTTGAATTAGATCACTCTAATTCTCAATAAGTCTTTACGTTGGAGCCTTCATAGAATCTTAGGCCTGACCCGCCGGCGTGCAATTAAAGAGGGAAGCAAAGTTGCCAACCGTGATTGGGTTAACTACCATGTATGCAGTCTGTCGTATATCATCCATGTTGTACCCAATCCTTTTATATCGAAGAATGATTTTACGAAATTGGGTGCTGAAGTCATTGCGGTTATATATTTTTCTGAATTTATATACTAAGTCACCATAAAACTCGGGTTCCGATAGACCTTGTTGCAGAAAAGATTTAAGTCCAATATTGAATTTTGAAATTAAATCAGAATGGCGTCTATAAAATTTTGAAAAGGCTTTGCGTAGTTTATGGTACCGATAACCCTGATTAAGGAGTTTAGCCGTTAATAATTTATTAAGAGTGTTGAAGTCAGTTACATGACTACACACTCTAGCAAATCGAATTAATTGCGAAATATAAACGCCATAGGATGGTACACGAGGAACATCACCATCCAAAAAAGGAAAATTTACAATCACAAAATCAAAGTCATCGCGTTTATCATAAATTTTGCACGAAACAAATCCATCTACAATAGACAGATGTAAATCCAAAAACGGGGCATTGGTATCAGAAGAATTTGCTTTATTTAACTGAAGTTCTGGGGGGTAAATCTGACTGATCAAGCCATCGAAATAGGTATTATCAATATTTAATAAATAATCTCAATATCTAGAAGTGGAGCTAAAAGCTTCAATAATTTCAGATTGGTTATCAATGGAAAGCGACAACATGAACTCTCTTTCATAACAATACAAGAACAGATCAGCCACAAGAGGTGCGCAATTCGTACCCATCGGAATACCCACAATTTGTCTAAATAACTTAGTACCGAACCTAATATAAATATTGTCAAGTAGAAAGGTGAGAGCATCACAAGTCAAAATATATACATTTTTCAAAGACTGTATATCCGTTCCGGGGATAGCCAGAAAAATGTTGTTACAGTACGGCAAATCAGCTAGTGGCAGTTTCGCATTTATCGATAAAAGAGACGAAGATTTTTATCACAAAATCAAAGCTTCGTGTGTTGGGGGTCCATCGATTGTCACAACATGGTACCACGAACGAAGTACGAGAGACGTTTATTCGTGACTCTGTACGACAGGATTTTATGGTTAAAAGTAACGAAAAATAAAATGAGCAACGGAAATAAACAATAATAAGTTTGTGTTTAATAGACGGGTACGATCATAACACACGTGATCAGTATTCGTGCCTTCATTGTAAACTGAAAGAACAACAGAAACAAAAGTACGAAACACTTTGAAAAAATATCGCGTTTCTTTAATTAAAAGTCTACAAGGTACATTACATTTGTGAATGCGAATTCAGCAAATGACGAACTAAAAATATTCATTCACTTTGGGCTTCCCACGTCCTTCAAGAAATGCGCAAAAGCTTGCAAAGAGGTGGACATTACACAGTAAGTTGTTAAAGAGAAAATTGACGTTCTAATTCCAGAGGTCTAGTTGTTTCATTTTTGTGTTTCTTTCCGATTCGTATCTCTGATGGGAGCTGTGAGTTAATTGTATCGATTCTTGATAATTGCCTTCAGTTTTATTTTACGTTGTGTCTCACAATTTATATAGGTCTTATAGAACCTTATTAGTAGTCGGGCCAAGAGCGAAAGAAATATTGTTATTTTCGCCTTTATTGAAATGGTACATTGAACAAGGTCTTATGGTTAATACTTTTTGCGAGGTCAACGAGTTTTCAAAACAATCATGTATTTTCATGTTTTGTTGATTTTATCACTGATGCCCGCAGGGATCGTATTCTGGAAAAAAAAACTCCACATTTGGTTGGACCGTTATTGATAAATCGAAATTTCTAAGCATTAAAGATTTAAGCGGATTCACACAAACTAGAAGTGAAGCCGCTTTTGCTGTTAATGATCCCAGGTTTCTCCGTTTAGACAAGCTGTCTGAAAAAAATTTGCGAACGCATGGACTTACCCGTTCAAAAAGGATTGCAATTCATAATTACGCAAAACTATTTCTTCTCAAGTTTTACTATTAAGCCTATTGAGACTATATAGCCATGTCCCCAGTAAAAACTGTAGGGTTTCAATTTTACCGGAAATAAAAGACACATTTCGTAGTAGTTTGTTATAGCGTTGTACTGACAATTATACGTTAATAATAAACAGCTGGTTATCTAGAACATGCTGAAAAAAAAACATAACCTGTTTGATAGTCTAACACCAGAATCATGAAGGAATTAATGGCTAGGAACCAAAATGCTTTATTTGTGTTCCAAGTCACACGTAGCCGTATATCAGCGAGAAGGAAAAGAAATATCAAATTTAGCTTGAAAGATTTTAATAAGCAAATTTTCGTTGATCCGTCTAGTACACTTGAAAAAAAAGATGCTTCGTACACCAAAGACACAAATAATTATTAATAGAGCATAGGCCTTCGAGGTATTACTTCGTTTACATACGAAAAATGCAAGAAACCATTCGTTTAGTTCTATTTTAAAAGGCGAGTTTTAAATGAAGGAATCCATGCGACATATTAAGAATAAACGCTTGAAACTAAAAAGAGAAAACGAAACAATACCGTATTCGCTGACGATAACATTTACTTTCTTTTCATGTGTTTAGGAAAAAAGCACCGCAAGTTTGCAAATTCATACGAGTTGTTTAGATTTAACTCAAGTACCTAAAAAGAGAAAAAGAAACAATACTACGTTCGCTGACGATAACATTTAAGTTCTTTTCATGTGATAAGGAAAAAAGTAAGTTAAATGGAGTTAGGTGCCGATATGTCATTACCTGATCACATCTCAGTTTTAAAAGAAGAAATTGACGGGAAAGTATCCTGCGAATTTATTTTTGATACGGCAATTGAGAAACCTTCTTTTGTCGATCACATAAAATTGCCGACACTATAGAAAGGGGTGTAGGACTACAACTTAACGCACTGAGGCGGTTTTTATGGCTATTGCCGAAATTAGAAGCTAACTGAAAGTAACTGTCCTTATGGCCTTCCTTTGTTTAGGTTTCCATTATGGTCTGGTCGCTTAATGTTTGTGTTTCTTTCCCGTTGGTGTCTTTGATGGGTGGAGTAAGTTATTTGTATCGATTCCTGATCTTTGTTTTACTTCTACTTTGAAAGACAGATACGAGAAAGAGAAATGAACATATCTTTTAGATATGTAATCGCTGAGAAACGTTTCATAAGTATTGGTAAGTTTTATTGTTATTTATTTTTATTTTTGCTGTTTAGTATTATCATTACGTAAATCCAAGCACATAACACATCTCATGATCTATTCCCCATGCTAACATTTTATGCTGTACATTATGACTCTTTTTCTGGAATAAATGTTCGTATTTATTATTCTACTGCAGTTCAAAAAGGATATATTACAGGCCAAATTCCATTGTTAATGTCAGCATAGTGGAGTATGAATATCTCTCGCTCATTGTTTTCCCTCTTTCTGGGAGACAACACAAAATGACGCATTAAAGGTGTTCATGTCGTAAAATAATACCTTAAACAGTTTAATTATGTTCTCATACAGTAGTCGGTCATACTGGTTTTGTTTGTTTGATTTGAGGTTTAACGTCCCCGTCAACACTGTATAGGTCATTTTGGAGACGTTGCTTCCAATTTTGTGGGACTTTTACCCGACACTGAGATGAAATGACATTTCAAGCCCTGCCGCCGCCCAATCAAAACAAATAGGGTTTATATGCATGAACGGTCCGACTCGCACCTCTTTGCCTGTGCAGGCTTAGATCCGCTAAGCAGATTACCAGTACTCGTGTGCGGGTCGGTTTCAGCTCTGCGTGGAAGCATCATGCAGCCCATCTATTTCTTAAAGCCCCGATTGGCGGGGGCCAACGGTCATACTGGACCGTTACCCGTGTTTGAAGTAATTGTATCAGTCATCAATACTTAAAATGAGTTTGACTCAAAGGTAAGAGAATTTGATGCTTACAACCACTAGATATTTGTGTTTTGGTTAATTAAACTACCATGTTAGCATTCTTTTTTATTGTCAATCCCTGTGTTCAACAGAAAGGAAATGAGAGAAGAGGGATTCAATAGCTCGAGAGTAAGGATAATTCCCTAGGGAAATGCCATATCAACGTCGATGCATCGTCTTGACAGTTCACCGACGTTTATTTATCGTGGAATTAACGTCATAACTTTGGAACGATGAAGGCGTGACGTCACAATGACGTTATGCCCCGGCTGAGATACGTGTAGTACTTGTATGAGCCACAAGTGTAACATTACTATTGGATTTTTAACGTCATCCATACCAAGCTACCAATACAGGTTCAACCTTCTTCCAACAATTTCCCTGCTGTGTAAAGGACTGTTTGTAATATGCGTATAAAGGTATGCTAGTCTGGCCCAGAAAATATGTACACTTCATATTTCCAGTTCTGTGGTGTATTCCTTGCTTCCAAAGGATAGCCCTTTTATAGAACATATTTTAGGTCAGAATTCGATGAAGTACGGTGGGAAAAAATATTTAGACATTATCAAAGACTTCTTATCAGACGACGGGAAACTTGTGTAAACAAAAAGCGGAAGTCGTCTTCCACCTTCACCGATGGGACCGTTAAAGAGGACTTTGGACGAATGTATTGATTATTCCTCAATGGTAAAAAGATCTTCTAAAATTTACAACAGGGTCAGGTTGTTCCTGCTATAGCTCGATGTTAGGGTTATCCACCTATTTGTGTCTTCCCGCGATGGTTGCCAAGTTAACCATCCGTCACAAGTTCAACATATGCAAAGTAGTGGCGGCCTAGACAGGGCCCCATGAGGGGGGAGATTAATGAACGAACTTTCGACGAAGCTTTGAGAGGGGTGATAAAAATCCGAAATCATGAGAATGGTTGGTCTGGTGGCTAAAACAGCCGGTGAACAGGGGCTGTTCTTAGGGGATATGAAGGAAAATTGTGATGATGCGGTACGCAATATTTTGGCATTTTAATTAAAGTTATATTATATTATTATAGCATTATTTCAATTAGGGGTGAATTGAAAAACAAATAAAGATAATAAACGAATAAAGATAATAAAGAAAGAACATTTTCGTTTACGCTTTCTATCAGATTAAATTTTTTGGAATAAAGGACCTTGTTTCAATATGACAAGCTGTCTCGGAATTAACCAGGTAGTCATAAGATCCTTCATAAGTGTTCTTATCATTAGGACAACCCGTGGTTGACTGACGAGGTGTCCACTTATACAACTACCTAGAGCGTGACTTTTAATCATGCTACTGATAAAAAAGTCGTGCAGATGACACACCCGAGGACAAAGTTGTATGATAAAAAATAGAAGTGAAGGCAACGATCAGAATTCGATACAATCAACCCACAGCTCCAATCAGAGACACCAAAGGGAAAAATCACAAACAAGAAACAACAGACCTAATGGAAACATCAATAGCAGAAAGCCAAAATGACAGTTACTTTCCAACAAGATGGCCAATAGGCTATCCAAAATAAAATAATATAAGCGACACAAACAAAAACCAGGCCAGAACCCTTGAGGTGCGGTCTCCTTCTTGTTCTGATTTTTTATAGATCACACTTTATGATTTCTACTTAGGGAGAGGTTGAGACGGTTTGGGACTAAAAAGGCTGCGATTCGGAAATTAAACTGTTAAATAAAAGTCTAACAAGAAGAGAATGTTTTAATTAATTTCATAGGATAACAGTAGTTAACTGGCGAAATTTTTAATTAAAACTTTGCAGCTACATTGGCGTTTAAAAATTTTCCGAAGCCTGACCTTAGGCAGGGTGTTGGAGTTAGGTGATGATGTGTCGTTACCTGATGACATCCCAGTATTAAAAAAGAAAATGAATGGAAAATAGCCTGCGAATTGTTTGGTACGGTGATGGAAGTCTTCTTCTGTCGATTATATAAAATGGACGACAATATAGGATGGTGGATAGGGCTACGACTTAACGCATGGAGGCGTTTTTTATTGCTATTTCCGAAAAAAAGGCTTTGAAAGTAGAAGTAAAACAAAGATCAGGAATCGACACAATTAACTCCACCCATCAAAGACACCAAAGGGAAAGAAATACAAACATTAAGCGACCAGACCATAATGGAAACCTAAACAAAGGAAGGCCATAAGGACAGTTACTTTCCCAAAAAATGGCCATATGGCCATCCAAAATTAAAAGACACAAGTGAAAGACAGACTCGAGAAAAGAGAAATGAACATAATCTTATAGATATGAAATCGCTGAGAAACTGTTCATTAGTATAGGTAATTGTTATTTTTTTATTATTTTTTTATTTATGCTGTTAATTATTGTCTTTACGTAAACCCGAGCGCATAACACACCTCGTGACATTAAACCGACGTCGATGTATCGTTGAATTAACGTCATAACTTTGGACCGATGAAGACGTGACGTCACAATTACATTATGCCCCTGTTGAGATACGTGTAGTACTTGTAGGAGCCGCAAGTGTAGCATTGCTATTGGATTTTTTTAATTTTATCCCTACCATGCTACCAATACACGCACATCCTTCTTCCACCAACTTCTCTGCTGTGTAAAGCACTGTTTGTAATATGCGCATAAAGGCTTTTAGGTCAGAATTCGATGAAGTACGGAGGGAAAATAATATTTAGACATCAGGCAGTTTTTCTTATCAGACGATGGAAAAATTGTGACAACAAAAAGCGGAATCGTCTTCCACCTTAAGCGATGGGACCACTAAAGAGCGCCTTGGACGAATGTATTGATTATTCATCAAAAATTGTACAAAAGAACTTAACAACAAGTTCTGATTGTTCCTGCTAGAGCGCGATGTTAGGGTTATCCACCTTTTAATGTCTTCATGGGATGATTGCCATGCTTACCATCCGTCACAAATTCAACATATGCAAAGTGGTGGCTGCCTAGACAGGGCACCATGGGAGGAGATTAATGAACAAAATTTCGATGAAGCTTTCAGAGGGTGATAAAAATCCGAGATCAAGAGAGTGGCTGGTCTGGTGGTTAAAACAGCCGGTGAACAGAGACTGTTCTTATATGGGATGTGGAGAACAATTTTGATGATGAGGACGCAAAAATTAATTATTTTATTTAAAGTTATATTATATTATTATAGCATTATAGCACGCACATCCTTCTTCCACCAACTTCTCTGCTGTATAAAGCACTGTTTGCAATATGCGCATCAAGGCTTTTAGGTCTGAATTCGATGAAGTACGGAGGAAAAATAATATTTAGACATCAGGCAGTTTTTCTTATCAGACGACGGAAAACTTGTGACAACAAAAATCGGAATCCGTCTTCCACCTTAACTGATGGGACCGTTAAAGAGCACCTTGGACGAATGTATTGATTATTCCTCAAAAATGGTAAAAAGCTCTTCTGCAATTTACAGCACGCCCAGGTTGTTCCTGCGAGAGCGCGATGTTAGTGTTATCCACCTTTAAATGTATTCATGGGATGATTGCCATGCTTACCATCCGTCACAAATTCAACATATGCAAAGTGGTGGCTGCCTAGACAGGGCACCATGGGAGGAGATTAATGAACAAAATTTCGATGAAGCTTTGAGAGGGCTGATAAAATTCCGAGATCACGAGAGTGGCTGGTCTGGTGGATAAAACAGCCGGTGAACAGAGACTGTTCTTATAGAGGATGTGAAGGAAAATTGTGATGATGAGGACGCAAAAAATTACCATCTTATTTAAAGTTATATTATAGTATTATAGCATTATAGTAAATGGAGTTGAATTGAAAAAAAAAAATATTATATTTGTGAAAGTACATTTTTGTTTCCGCTGTCTGTCAGATTAAACTCTTCTTTTCAGAAAGGGACGAATTATTTCATTTTAGAATTAATCAATTTCTGATTGGGGTAGAGTTTATGTGTTGGGTGATGTTGCTGTGACGTCACACGTACACCATGAGCCTACTGAGAAACGTGCAATAATTGTATGAGTTGCAAGTATAACATAACTGTTGGAGCTTTTTTTAAAAAATGTTCATCCATACCACGCTACCAATACACGCACATGCTTCTTCCACCAGTTTCTCTGCTGTGTAAAGCACTGTTTGCAATATGCGCATTAAGGCTTTTAGGTCAGAATTCGATGAAGTACGGCTGAAAAATAATATTTAGACATCAGGCAGTTTTTCATATCAGACGACGGAAAACTTGTGACAACAAAAGTCGGAATTCGTATTCTACCTTAACTGATAGGACCGTTAAAGAGCACCTTGGACGAATGTATTGATTATTCCTCAAAAATGGTAAAAAGGTCTTCTGAAATTTACAACACGTTCTGGTTGTTCCTGCTAGAGCGCGAGGATAGGTTATCCACCGTTTAATGTATTCATGGGATGATTGCCTAGCTAACCATCCTTTACAAATTCAACAAATGCAAAGTGAGTGAGTGAGTGTTTGAGTTTTACGTCCCACCAACAGCTAAGGTCATACGGAGACGGGACCTCGGTTTAAAGACTCATCCGAAAGTCTGGAGAAGCCCGGGATCAATCTTGCGACCCCTGGAACATATGCAAAGTCGTGGTTGACCAGACAGAGCACCATGGGAGGAGATAAATGAACAAACTTTCGATGAAGCTTTGAGAGTGATGATAAAAATCCGAGATCACGAGACTGCAATATGCGCATAAAGGCTTTTAGGTCAGAATTCGATGAAGTACGGAGAGAAAATAATATTTAGACATCAGGCAGTTTTTCTTATCAGACGACGGAAAACTTGTGACAACAAAAATCGGAATCCGTCTTCCACCTTATCTGATGGGACCTATTAAAGAGCACCTTGGACGAATGTATTGATTATTCCTCAAAATGGTAAAAAGGTCTTCTGATATTTACAGCACGGTCAGGTTGTTCCTGCTAGAGCGCGATGTTAGGGTTATCCACCTTTTAATATCTTCATGCGATGGTTGCGAATTTCACCATCCGTCACAAAATCAGCATATGAAAAATGAAGGCGGCCTAGACAGGGCCCCATGGGAGGAGATTAATGAACAAACTTTCGATGAAGCTTTGAGAGGGGTTATACAAATCCGAGATCACGAGAATGGCTGATCCGGTAACTAAAACAGCCGGTGAACAGAGACTGTTCTTATAGATGATGTGAAGGAAAATTGTGATGATGTGGACGCAAAAATTCACTATTTTATTTAAGTACACCATTTGCCTACTGAGATACGTGCACTAATTGTATGAGCTGCAAGTATAACATAACTGTTGGAGCTTTTTTTAAAAAGGTTCATCCCTACCACGCTACCAATACACGCACATCCTTCTTCCACCAACATTTCTGCTGTGTAAAGTACTGTTTGTAATATGCGCATAAAGGCTTTTAGGTCAGAATTCGATGAAGTACGGAGAGAAAATAATATTTAGACATCAGGCAGTTTTTCTTATCAGACGACGGAAAACTGTGACAACAAAAAGCGGAATTCGTCTTCCACCTTAACAGATGGGACCGTTAAAGAGCACCTTGGACGGATGCATTGATTATTCCTCAAAAATGGTAAAAAGGTCTTCTGAATTTTACAACACGTTCTGGTTGTTAATGCTAGGGCGCGATGTTAGTGTTATCCACCTTTCAATGTCTTCATGGGATTATTTCCAAGCTAACCATCCGTCACAAATTCAACATATGCAAAGTGTTGGCTGCCTAGACAGTGCACCACGGAAGGAGATTAGTGAACAAACTTTCGATGAATCTTTGAGAGGGGTGATAAAAATCAGAGATCACGAGAATTGCTGGTCCGGTGGCTAAAACAGCCGGTGAACAGAGACTGTTCTTATAGATGATGTGAAAGAAAATTGTGATGATGAGGAAGCAAAATTTACTATTTTATTTAAAGTTCTATTATAGTACTATAGCATTACAGCATTATAGTAAATGGGAGTTGAATTGAAAAAAAAAAAGATAATATTTGTGAAAGTACATTATTGTTTCCGCAATCTGTCAGATTAAACGCTTCTGTTGAAAAAGGGACGAATTCGTTCATTTTAGAATTAATCTATTTCTGATAGGGGTAGAGTTTATGTGTTGGGTGATGTTGCTATGACGTCACAAGTACACCATGTGCCTACTAAGATACGTGCAATAATTGTATGAGCTGCAAGTATAACATAACTGTTGGAGCTGTTTTTAAAAATGTTCATCCCTACCACGCTACCAATACACGCACATCCTTTTTCCACCAACTTCTCTGCTGTGTAAAGCACTGTTTGTAATATGCGCATAAAGGCTTTCAGGTCAGAATTCGATGAAGTACGGAGGGAAAATAATATTTAGACATCAGGCAGTTTTTCTTATCAGACGACGGAAAACTTGTGACAACAAAAATCGGAATTCGTCTTCCACCTTAACTGAGGGACCGTTAAAGAGCACCTTAGACGAATGTATTGATTATTCATCAAAAATGGTAAATAGGTCTTCTGAAATTTACAACACATTTTGGTTGTTCCTGCTAGAGCGCGATGTTAGGGTTATCCACCTTTTAATGTTTTCATGGGATGATTGCCAAGCGAACCATCCGTCACAAGTTCAACATATGCAAAGTGTTGGGTGCCTAGACAGGGCACCATGGGAGACGATTTATGAACAAACTTTCGATGAAGCTTTGAGAGGGGTTATAAAAATCCGAGATCACAAGAATGGCTGATCCGGTAACTAAAACATCCGGTGAACAGAGACTGTTCTATAGATGATGTGAAGGAAAATTGTGATGATGTGGACGCAAAAATTCACTATTTTATTTAAAGTTATATTATAGTATTATTGCATTATAGCATTATAAAAAATAGGAGTTAAATTGAAAAAAAAAGATGATATTTGTGAAAGTACATTTTTATTTCCGCAATCTGTCAAATTAAACGCTTCTTTTGAAAAAGGGACGAACTCTTTCATTTTAGAATTTATCTTTTTCTGATAGGGGTAGAGTTTATGTGTTGGGTGATGTTGCTGTGTCGTCATAAGTACACCATTTGCCTACTGAGATACGTGCAATAATTGTATGAGCTGCAAGTATAACATAACTGTTGGAGCTTTTATTAAAAAGGTTCATCCCTACCACGCTACCAATACACGCACATCCTTCTTCCACCAACATTTCTGCTGTGTTAAGTACTGTTTGTAATATTCGCATAAAGGCTTTTAGGTCAGAATTCGATGAAGTACGGAGAGAAAATAATATTTAGACATCATGCAGTTTTTCTTATCAGACGACGGAAAACTGTGACAACAAAAAGCGGAATTCGTCTTCCATCTTAACAGATGGGGATGTTAAGGAGCACCTTGGACGAATGCATTGATTATTCCTAAAAAATGGTAAAAAGGTCTTCTGAAATTTACAACACGTTCTGGTTGTTCCTGCTAGGGCGCGATGTTAGTGTTATCCACCTTTCAATGTCTTCATGGGATTATTTCCAAGCTAACCATCCGTCACAAATTCAACATATGCAAAGTGTTGGCTGCCTAAACAGTGAGCCACGGGAGGAGATTAGTGAACAAACTTTCGATGAATCTTTGAGAGGGGTGATAAAAATCAGAGATCACGAGAATTGCTGGTCCGGTGGCTAAAACAGCCGGTGAACAGAGACTGTTCTTATAGATGATGTGAAGGAAAATTGTGATGATGTGGACGCAAAAATTCACTTTTTTATTTAAAGTTATATTTTAGTACTATAGCATTACAGCATTATAGTAAATGGGAGTTGAATTGAAAAAAAAAGATAATATTTGTGAAAGTACATTATTGTTTCCGCAATCTGTCAGATTAAACGCTTCTGTTGAAAAAGGGACGAATTCGTTCATTTTAGAATTTATCTATTTCTGATAGGGGTAGAGTTTATGTGTTGGGTGATGTTGCTGTGACGTCACAAGTACACAATGTGCCTACTTAGATACGTGCAATAATTGTATGAGCTGCAAGTATAACATAACTGTTGGAGCTGTTTGTAAAAATGTTCATCCCTACCACGCTAGCAATACACGCACATCCTTCTTCAACCAACTTCTCTGCTGTATAAAGCACTGTTTGCAATATGCGCATAAAGGCTTTTAGGTAAGAATTCGATGAAGTACGGAGGAAAAATAATATTTAGACATCAGGCAGTTTTTCTTATCAGACGACGGAAAACTTGTGACAACAAAAAACGTTATTCGTCTTCCACCTTAACTGAGGGACCGTTAAAGAGCACCTTGCTGGTCATGTAATTACTGGCAATTTGAAAATTATTCCTGATTCTAGGATAAGGAATATAATTTCTAAAGGACCGAAATATCGGTTTCCTTCTAAAATTGATTTCAGTAAATGTAGAGATGAAATCGCTGCTTCCTTGAATGAATTCGGTAATCGATGGTGTAAGCGAGAATATGTTGAGTATAAAGCCCTAAAGGACTGGAAACTTAGCATTTTAAGACTAGTGAATAAACGCATTTCTTTCTATTCTCAAAATACTAACTTATTACCTCCTAAGCCCAAGACGTCTTTACGTCATCTTAAACTAGGTATTCAAGAATTTCATAAGAAGTTTGTTTTGGCCCCTGCAGACAAGACCGCTAACAACGTCGTCGTTGTGTGACGGCTCCACTATGTTAACACGCTTAAGCAGGAGCTTGGTGGTACTAAGGCCTATGAACTTCAGCCTTTAGCTGAAGAGAGAGCTATAGTAGATAAACATGTTTGTCTTTCAGCCACCAAGTTTGCTGTGTGTGTTAACGAAGGCCAAGACAAGCTTCCTACGCTATACTGGTTACCAAAACTTCATAAAAAACCTTACAAAGCACGGTTTATTGCAAATTCTAGTTCTTGCACTACCACTGAAATTTCTAAATTATTAACTTCCTGTCTTACTGCTATTAAAACGCATGTAATTAAATATTGTGATAAAGTCTTTGAAAGATCAGGAAGAAATCTGTTTTGGTCTATAAAAAATTCGAATGAGGTTTTAAATAAATTGAAATCTAGACAGTTTCGTGCTTCTAGTCTGTCTACCTACGATTTTTCCACTCTTTACACTACACTTCCTCATAATCTTATAAAAGAAAAGCTTAATGATTTAATTGAATGGGCTTTTCACAGAGAAGATTCTCTCTATCTTGCATGTAATAACAGAAATGCATTTTTCACTTCTAAAGAGCATAAGAATTATACACTTTGGTCATGTCAGAAAGTGTGTGATGCCCTCACCTTTCTACTTGACAATATTTATATTAGATTCGGTACTAAGTTATTTAGACAAATTGTAGGTATTCCGATGGGTACTAATTGCGCACCTCTTGTGGCTGATCTGTTCTTGTATTGTTATGAAAGAGACTTCATTTTGTCGCTTTCCATTGATAACCAATCTGAAATTATTGAAGCTTTTAGCTCTACTTCTAGATATTTAGATGATTTATTAAATATTGATAATACCTATTTTGATGGTTTGATCAGTCAGATTTACCCCCTAGAACTTCAGTTAAATAAAGCAAATTCTTCTGATACCGAGGCCCCGTTTTTGGATTTACATCTATCTATTGTAGATGGATTTGTTTCGTGCAAAATTTATGATAAACGTGATGACTTTGATTTTGAGATTGTAAATTTTCCTTTTTTGGATGGTGATGTTCCTCGTGCGCCATCCTATGGCGTTTATATTTCGCAATTAATTCGATTTGCTAGAGTGTGTAGTCATGTAACTGACTTCAACACTCGTAATAAATTATTAACGGCTAAACTCCTTAATCAGGGTTATCGGTACCATAAACTACGCAAAGCCTTTTCAAAATTTTATAGACGCCATTCTGATTTAATTTCAAAATTCAATATTGGACTTAAATCTCTTCTGCAACAAGGTCTATCGGAACCCGAATTTTATGGTGACTTAGTATATAAATTCAGAAAAATATATAACCGCAATGACTTCAGCACCCAATTTCGTAAAATCAGTCTTCGATATAAAAAGATTGGGTACAACATGGATATTATACGACAGACTGCATGCATGGTAGTTAACCCAATCACGGTTGGCAACTTTGCTTCCCTCTTTAATTGCACGCCGGTGGGTCAGGCCTCAGATTCTATGACGGCTCCAACGTAAAGGTTTATTGAAAATTAAAGAGATAATTTTGGTTGGTGCCTGATGCTCTGTCTCTGGTCGGGCTCATCGGAGTCTAACTGTTGGTTTTCTTTTGCTCCAGCATTTCAGTGGTTTCTTGCTGTCGAGTCCTCACCGTTGTCTCACCTCTGTGGTTCTTTGATTTCTGTGTTCACGGAGATGTTGCACTGATGAGTTAGAAGGCCTACATGCGGACTGAACAAATTATTTGTCTAAATCGCGACGGAAGTAAGGGCGAGGATTGTGGCCACGTAAAATCGATTTAAGCCCCCCAGTGGAAATCTTTCCACTGACCGTTCCAGGGCGGTTCTTCTGTGGCGATTTATTTATGTTTTTTGTTTGTTACTTACTGTGTGTGTCGCTTGTCTCTTTTTATTTTGGATGGCCATATGGCCATTTTGTGGGAAAGTAACTGTCCTTATGGCCTTCCTTTGTTTAGGTTTCCATTATTGTCTGGTCGCTTAATAATTGTGTTTCTTTTCCTTTGGTGTCTCTGATGGTTGGAGTAAGTTAATTGTATCGATTCCTGATCTTTGTTTTACTTTTACTTTAGATATATTGAAATCCAGACGTTTTCGTGCTTCGGGTCTGTCTGCTTACTCTTTACGCTACACTTCCTCGTGGTCTTATAAAAGAGGGGCTTAGTGATTTGGATTGGTGGGCTTTGCATGGAGGGGGTTCTCTCTGTCTTGCATGTGGTGTCGGAGGTGCATTTTTCACTTCTAAAGGGCATAGGAGTTGTACACTTTGGTCGTGTCGGGGGGTGTATGGTGCCCTCGCCTTTCTGCTTGGCGGTGTTTGTGTTGGAGTCGGTACTGGGTTGTTTGGAGAAATTGTGAGTGTTCCGGTGGGTGCTTATTGCGCGCCTCTGGTGGCTGGTCTGTTCTTGTGTTGTTGTGGGGGATGCTTCGTGTTGTCGCTTTTCGTTGGTGGCCGGTCGGGGATTATTGGGGCTTTTGGCTCCGCTTCTGGATGTTGGGGTGGTTTGTTGGGTGTTGGTGGTGCCTGTTTCGATTGTTTGGTCGGTCGGGTTTACCACCATCCCCCCCCTCCCCCCCCCCCCTCCCCCAAGAGCTTCAGTTAAATAAAGCAAATTCTTCTAATGCCGAGGCCCCGTTTTTGGATTTACATCTATCTATTGTAGATGGGTTTGTTTCGTGCAAGGTTTATGATCATCGCGATGACTGATTATGAGATTGCAAATTTTCCGTTTTTGGATGGTGATGTTCCTCGTGCGCCGTCCTATGGCGTTTATATTTCGCAATTAATTCGGTTTGCTGGAGTGTGTAGTCATTTAACTGACTTCAACACTCGAAATAAATTATTAACGGCAAAACTTCTTGGTCGGGGTTGTCGGTGCCATAGGCTACGCAAAAAGCATTTTCAAAATTTTATAGACGCCCTTCTGATTTAATTTCAAAATTCAATAATGGACTTCAATCTCTTCTGCAACAAGGTCTATCGGAACCCGAATTTTATGGTGACTTAGTATATAAATTCAGAAAAATATTTAACCGCAATGACATCAGCACCCAATTTCGTCAAATCATTCTTCGATATAAAAAGATTGGGTACAACATGGATGTTATACAACAGACTGCATGCATGGTAGTTAACCCAATCACGGTTGGCAACTTTGCTTCCCTCTTTAATTGCACGCCGGTGGGTCAGGCATCAGATTCTATGATGGTTCCAACGTAAAGGCTTATTGAGAATAAGAGAGATCTAATTCAAGCCAATGTTGGTTGGTGCCTGATTGTCTCTGGTCGGGCCCATCGGAGTGTAACTGTTTGTTTTCTTTTGCTCCAGCATTTCAGTGGTTTCTTGCTTTTGAGTCCTCACCGTTGTGTCATCTGTGGTTCTTTGATTATTTGTGTTCATGGAGATGTTGCACTGATGAGTAAGGAGGCCTTCATGCGGGCTGAACAAATTATTTGTCTAAATCGCGACGGAAGTAAGGGCGAGGATTGTGGCCACGTAAAATCGATTTAAGCCCCCCAGTGGAAATCTTCCACTGACCGTTCCAAGGCGGCTCTTCTGTGGCGATTTATTTATGTTGTTGTTTGTTACTTACTGTGTGTATCACTTGTGTCTTTTAATTTTGGATGGCCATATGGCCATTTTGTGGGAAAGTAACTGTCCTTATGGCCTTCCTTTGTTTAGGTTTCCATTATGGTCTGGTCGCTTAATGATTGTATTTCTTTCCCTTTGGTGTCTTTTATGGGTGGAGTAAGTTAATTGTATCAATTCCTGATCTTTGTTTTACTTCTACTTTGGACGAATGTATTGATGATGCATCAAAAATGGTAAAAAGGTCTTCTGGAATTTACAACACGTTCTGGTTGTTCCTGCTAGAGCGCGATGTTAGGGTTATCCACCTTTTAATATCTTCATGGGATGATTACTAAGCTAACCATCCGTCACAAAGTCAACATATGCAAAGTGGTGGCTGCCTAGACAGGGCACCACGGGAGGAGATTAATGAACAAACTTTCGATGAAGCTTTGAGAGGGCTGATAAAAATCCGAGATCACGCCAGTGGCTGGTCTGGTGGATAAAACAGCCGGTGAACAGAGACTGTTCTTATAGAGGATGTGAAGGAAAATTGTGATGATGAGGACGCAAAAAATTACTATTTTGTTTAAAGTTATATTATAGTATTATAGTATTATAGCATTATAGCAAATGGAGTTGAATTGGTGAAAAAGATAATATTTGTGAAAGTACATTATTGTTTCCGCATTCTGTCAAATTAAACTCTTCTTTTCAAAAAGGGACGAACCCTTTCATTTTAGAATTAATCTATTTCTGATAGGGGTAGAGTTTATGTGTTGGGTGATGTTCCTGTGACGTCACAAGTACACCATGTGCCTACGGAGATACTTACAATAAGTGTACGAGCTGCAAGTATAACATAACTGTTGGAGTTTTTTTTTTTTTTGAAAAATGTTCAATCCTACCATGCCACAAATACACTTGCACCCTTCTTCAACCAATATCTCTGCTGAGTAACACACTTTTTGTTATATGCTCATAAAGATTTCTAGGTCAGAATTCGATGAAGTACGGAGGGAAAAATATTAAGACATTAAACAGTTTTTTGTCAGACGACGGAAAACTTGTACCAACAATAAACGCATTATTCGTCCCCAAACGATGTGGGCCCGTTAAAGAGCACCTTGGACGAATGTATTGTTTATTCCTCATACATGGTAAAAACGTCTTCTGAAATTGGCAACACGGCTAGGCTGCTCCTGCTAGAGCGCGAGGTTAGGACTATCCACCTTTTAATGTCTTCATGCTATGGTTGCCAAGTTAAAAACCCGTCACAAATTCAACCCGTCACAAATTCAGCACATGCAAAGTGGGGCTGCCTAGACAGGACCCAATGGTAGAAGATTATTAAACAAGATTCGATGAAGCTTTTAGAGGGGTGAGAAATCTGACAGCACGAGAGTGGCTGCTCTGATGCCTTAAAGAGTCGGTGAAAAGGGGCCGTTCATAGAGGATGTGAAGGAAAATTGTGATAATGAGGTACGCAAAATTTTAGAAATTTATTTAAAGTTATATTATGCCATTAAAGCATTATAACTATGAGATTGAATTGAAAAAAAAAATAACAATATCTGTGGAAGTATATTTTTGTTGCCGCTTTCTATCAGATTAATTCTTTGAATTAAGAACCGAATTCTTTCATTTTAGAGTTGATCCATATTGATAGGTGTAGAGTTTATTGGGGTGGGGAGAGGGGAGACGCACAGTAAACGATTAAATTCCATCCCATTGAGGAGAGAATACTAGTGGTTTGCATTAACATTAATTGATGATTGGATTGATTCAAGAATGCTGGTTCCTCTATAGGTTCATCATTGGCTTGCATAAAACTCGACCCAATCGGGCAAGTGGTGTTTAACAGCATCGCAACAACGTCTTTGTACAAGTTGGGTCAATATCTAATCTACAGAAATTTCGTGAGTTACTTGAAATGATATGATGTATTCATTTCCAAAGAGTTTAACGTTGTTTACATAACGTACGTTCGTTCGTAGCATTACGATAACTCACCCGTGCGACATAGTGCATTTTTCACAGCTCTAAAATAGAAGTGGACGCAATGATCAGGAATCGATACAATCAACCCACAGCTCCCATCAGAGACACCAAAGGGTTAGAAGCACAAACATGAAACAACAAACCTAATGGAAACATCAATAGCGGAAAGCCAAAAGGAGATTTACTTTCCCACAAAATGGAAATCTTTGATATTTTTGTTATAAATGTTCAAAAATAGGTTGAGGATGCTCGTTAGAATCGCCTCAGTGAGGCGGTTCTAACGAGTACCCACAACCTATGTCTTGGTGCAGAAATAAGAAAAATATTGTATACCCCCGTAAACCCGAGTTTTCTCTATTTAAAGTTTGGTTTAGGGGGTCTTCATTTCACGGACTTGTTCACGTGATGGACAGCTGAATTATCAATCGACCATGTGGGTAAGATATTATTCTCAGGTCAGTTTGAACATGAGCCTCTACTATATAATTATGTAGTTCCTTGAAGTCATTACATAGTTTCCCACATTTATGACATTTCGGGGCTGTATGATTGATACTGCTACGATGACGACTAGAAGCAGTAGTAGCAGAATTAGTACCTCTTCCACTCTAGGCGTTATGATCTGTTCGAGTCTCGTGACCTACGAGGTCTTTTACAGAACGGAACAACTCATTGCATAGGTTGAATGCGAACGATTGCGTTTTGTTGAGTGTTTGTCATTTACATTGAATTTCGTTTTTCGTGGGCGAGACGAGATCTATAAAGTTTTCGACATTTTGACGAGTAGTACAATTGCTTTCTTTAGCACCGCGACACAAGCGTTGGTGTCTTTTGCAATTAAATTTACGGTCGAAACGTCCGTCCCTGTCAGTCATAAGTACTATTTTGTAATCGACAATTTATCAAATTGCATCGACAAGTATCTCCTTCTCTGGCTGTATCAATGGTGATGGGTTCTTCTTCTCCCTCCTACAATTTACAATAAAAACTGACAGCTATACTTCTTAATCGGAAATCATATCTCCCGTCATAATAATATTCACGAAAACTCGCCTATATAATTTTGACCCCCTTAAACCGCACTTTTAAATAGTAAAACTGTGGTTTACGGGGTATACCTTATTTTTTTATTTCTGCCCTAAAATATACATTGTGGGTACTCGTTAGAACCGCCTCGACGAGGCGGTTCTAACGAGGATCCACAATGATGTGTCGAGCAGATATAAAAACAATGTCACAAATTTTCGTCTGAAAATTTTCGTTTTTTTCGGCGGTTAAGTTTACAATGCATTTGTATAGGCGAGTTTTCGTAATGAATGCAAAAATGTTCATATCATGATGACCGATAAACCGGGCCATGTAGGAATACGGTTGATGCTTCACATGGGGCTGGCTGTAGATTATGGCTCTTCCTGATTCTTTCCTATTTCCTAAATTCACATTGTGTGTGTGTGTGTGTGTGTGTGTGTGTGTGTGTGTGTGTGTGTGTGTGTGTGTGTGTGTGTGTGAATTCGGGTTTAACGTCGCTTTCAACAATTTTTCAGTCATATCACGACGGTGTCTGGTTGCGACGGGGAGCTCAATGCTCACGTTTATAGTGCTGCCTCACTGAAGTATCATGTCCCAGACACATTACATGATACCACACCCAGTCACATTATTCTGACACTGGATCGACCAGTCCTAGCTCTACCCCGTAAATCTGAGTGCCAAACGAGGAGCAGCTAGTACCATTTTTAACGACTTTGGTATGTCGCGGCCCGGGATCGAACCCGAGACCTCCCGTTCCCCGGAGCGGACACTCTACCAACTGAGCTATCGGGGCCGGTAAAAAATTCACATTGAATAATATGTTTTTTTTTTTTGTAAAAAGTCTAGAACTATCCTATGTTGTTTTTCAACATACTTTCAACTTTAATTCAACGTCATTAGTTGACGTTCATTTAATGTCAGTCTTTTTAACATAAACTTGATAATCAATTGTCTGCTATAAGATAATTGTACAATATTGAAATATGAATTATTATTATTATGGTGTATTATTATCACTCAGATAATAATTTCAAAATCTAAGGCCTAAAAATAGCCGTGTTTCCGTGTACCCGACCGCCCCTGCTTCAGACCTTTGACTCTAATATTTTGATCAATAAAAGAACAAAATGAAAATTTAAACACCGACCCTACCATTTTCAATTTTCGACCCTACCCATTGTCGTCTTTGCATTTTCCCATGGTAATTTTGCGTTTTAGGTACATTTTTAAGTGTTTGGCATTAAGTACCTTCCAAAATACAGAGCTGGTATTTTTGAGCGTCTAAAATGAATTATGCTATACAGTGCAAGTCTCAACATGACAATTTTGTTAACAAATAACATGTACAAAAACAAAAAAAAACTCATAAAAATCTAGGCCCGACCAGGTTTTTCGGGAGAACAAGTAAAATAAAAAAATTCTCCTACCCACCGACCAAAATTTTTTAGCATGTGAGCGGAAACACAGCTATTTTTTACGCCTAAGCGACCGCGTATCCAAAAATATTTTTACACGGGTCTAGTGGATAAGAGCACTGTTCTCTCATCGCTGTAGTTTCGAGCCTAGGCTAGCATCAAATGTGAGGCGCAAATTTCTGCAATGGAGGGTCAGGTTACTTTTCGCCTATTACTCAGGTTTTCCCCTGTTGAACGAAGGGCTGCATTTTAGCGAATCAATCTCGAACGGACAGTAAAATGAATACAAAAATTGATACACTTTAAGATTCATGCGCAGAATAGAGGTTTTAATACAAAAAAAAATTGGAACAAAAATTCACATATTCTTTGATAAAGCATATGTTAGTGAGAGCCTATCTATTTTAGCTTTCCCTAATTTGCAAAAGAAAAGTTACCCATTTGAAAATGGGTTAACAGTGGCAAAACAAAATCAGTCAAAAATTTGGTTTCAGACCCGCGATGTCCTCTACGATAACCAGGTCTTACTTCTCTTGGGTGAACTTTTTTTTTCGCGTAGTTATACATTTTGGCTATATCCGTATTTTCGTAATCCATTTCAAAAACACGTCTCTATAAATACATTGTAACCTTTATCGCCGAAAAGATGAAAATTTTAAGATGACAGATTGGAATATTTTTCTTATTTCTGCTCAAAATATAGATTGTGGGCACTCGTACGAACATCCTTATCTCTGCTCAAAATATAGATTGTGGGTACTCGTTAGAACCGCCTCATCGAGGCGGTTCTAACGAGTACCCAAGATCTATATTTTAGAGCAGAAATAAGAAAAATAACGTTAGTCCCTGCATATGCCAGTTTTACTATATAAAAAGTAGAAGTAAAACAAAGATCAGGAATTGATACAATTAACTTACTCCATCCATAAAAGACACCAAAGGGAAAGAAATACAAACATTAAGCGACCAGACCATAATGGAAACCTAAACAAAGGAGGGCCATATGGACAGTTACTTTCCCACAAAATGGCCATATGGCCATCCAAATTTAAAAGACACAAGTGATACACACAGTAAGTAACAAACAACAACATAAATAAATCGCCACAGAAGAGCCGCCTTGGAACGGTCAGTGGAAGATTTCCACTGGGGGGCTTAAATCGATTTTACGTGGCCACAATCCTCGCCCTTACTTCCGTCAAAGTGGGGTTCAATGGGGTAAACATTATATAGGCATGTTTCTGTGATGTACATGGAAAACACAACATACCCAGGTGTCATTCTCTTCTTCTTTATCAATTATCGCCTGTGTTGAGGTGTATATATCGTCCGTTCGTGTGTTTGTGAGTCCTTTAAGTGACGTTTTTATCTGAAACAGAAAAGAAAAAAAATGAACACGTGATTGCTGATCATTCTGTTTAATTCTACTTACGCGAAAAAGTTTAATCAAGTTCATTAAAACATAAAAGAAGAAAACATCAGATTCCGTGGTTTTTATGCCATCACGAGAACACGCCAATATAATTTGGCCTCAAAGACAATAAGGCGGTACCACGTCTACTCACAATCTATATTTTGAGCAGAAATAAGAAAAAAATATCACAGTTTTTCTGCTTAAAATTTTAACTTTTTTGTTGGGGGTAAAATTTACAATGTATTAGTATAAGCGTGTTTTTTTATCCTCTTCAGAGATCATATGAGTATGCAAAACAGAATGACATTAGATCTAAATATATTGAGATTGGTAGTTTAAAAGTGCTGATGTCAGTGGACCATGTCGGACAACTGCTTATCCCATAATCTTCCCCAAGAAAATGTGCTTTCTGTACGAAAACTGATGTCTCTTTTTATGCCCCAGCCATTCGAAGAATGGTGGAAAGGGCATTAAGTGTTACCCCTGTCCGTCCGTTCGTCCGTTCGTTCGTCCGTCCCGACATCGTGTCCGGGCCATAACTCCTAAATCGCATGGAATATATTCATGAAACTTCACAGGTGCATTCATCACACTGAGACGATGTGTCATGAACAAAAAAGACAACTCTTGCATTTTTGGTTTTTGAATTAGCTGCCCTTGACTTAGTTCCTTATAGTAAACCATGTCCGGGCCATAACTCCTAAACCGTATGGAATATATTCATGAAACTTCACAGGTGCATTCATCACACTGAGACGATGTGTCATGAACAAAGCAGGCAACTCTTGCGTTTTTGGTTTTTGAATTATCTGCCCTTGACTTAGTTCCATAAAGTAAACCGTGTCCGGACTATAACTCCTAAACCGTATAGAATATATTCATGAAACTTCACAGGTGCATTCATCACACTAAGACGACGTGTCATGAACAAGGAAGACAACTCTTGCATTTTGGGTTTTTGAATTATCTGCCCTTGACTTAGTTCCATATAGTAAACTTTATCCGGGCCATAACTTCAAAACCGTATGGAATATATTCCTGAAACTTCACAGGTGCATTCATCACACTGAGACGATATGTCATGAACAAAGAAGACAACTCTTGCATTTTTTGGTTTTTGAATTATCTGCCCTTGACTTAGTGCCATATAGTAAACCGTGTCCGGGCAATAACTCCTAAACCGTATGGAATATATTCATGAAACTTCACAGGTGCATTCATCACACTAAGACGATGTGTCATGAACAAGGAATACAACTCTTGCATTTTGGTTTTTGAATTATCTGACCTTGACTTAGTTCCATATAGTAAACCGTATCCGGGCCATAACTCTTAAACCGTATGGAATATATTCATGAAACTTCACAGGTGCATTCATCACACTGAGACGATGTGTCATGAACAAGGAAGACAACTCTTGCATTTTTTGGTTTATGAATTATCTGCCCTTGACTTAGTGCCATATAGTAAACCGTGTCCGGGCAATAACTCCTGAACAAGGAAGACAACTCTTGCATTTTTTTTAATTATCTGCCCTTGATTTAGTTCCATATAGTAAACCGTTTCATGAATGGCATTTGGCGAGGGCATCCGTGTCCTATGGACACTTTTTCTAGTTTATTATATGTTCGTGCCGAGATTTAATTGATATACAACATAATGCAGAACACAAGTTGATTTCTTTATATATTATTAGATATCTTTATATATTACTTTTGGTTGTTTGTTTGAAATTTAACGTACCCTTCAAAACTGCAAATGTAATTTCGGAGACGTTGCTTCCAATTTTATGGGACTTTTACCCGACATTGAGATGAATGACATCTCAATCCCTGCCGCCTAATGAAACCAATAGGGTTTATAACCACTGACGGTCCGATTCGCACCGCACTGCCTGGGCAGGCTTAGATCCTCTAAGCAGTTTACCAGTACTCGTTTGCGGGTCGGTTTCAGCCTGGAAGCATCGTGCAGCCCATCTATTTCTTGAAGCCCCGTTGGGCGGGGGCTAATCTTTATCATATATTAGCAGAGAAGTTGTTGGAAGAAGAGTGCGCATGTGTTGGTAGCCTGGTAGCAATTAATATTTTAGACAAAAAAGACAAGAAAAACGCCAAATGGACGGTTTTTTGAAAAAAATGTTAACCGAAAAGGTAAAGCTGGCCGCCACCCCGGCCGGCCGCCCGCCCGCACGGACATCGCTATTCTAAAGGACGGAATTTTTCCTTGAAAAACCCGTCCAAAAATCATGTTACCTTACACTTGCATCTCATTCAAGTAGTGAACGTATATCAGTAGGCACATAACGTAATTTTGACGTCACATCAACATCGGTACAACGTCATAACGTTTATCAAACGTCACATAAATGTCGGTGCAATGTCATGACGTTTCACCGATGTTTACTCGACGTTGCCCTAGCGACATGCGACTGCTTGGATTACTCTCGAGCTATTCAATCCCACTATTTTCTATTTTGCTCTCTTTTGAAGAGAGGGCTTGACATTATGAACGATTTCTAACAAGGTCGTTAACTTGACCAAAACATAAATATCTAGTAGTTGCAAGCATCAAAACTCTTACCTTTGAGTAAAACTGAGTTTATTTATTGCTGCTTGAGTGAGTGAGTGAATGAGTTTTACGTCCCACCAACAGCTAAGGTCAAACGGAGACGGGACCTTGGTTTAAAGACTCATCCGAAAGTCTAGACAAGTCTAGACAAGCCGGGTTAGATCCTGCGTTACCTGGTTTACAAGGCAAGTAGCGTAGCCACTTCACCACGGAGGATTCTATTGCTGATTGAAACAGTTATTTCAAACTTGGGTAAGGGTTAAGTGTGTGACTGACTTCTGTATGAGAACACAGTAAAACTGTTTGAGATATCCTGAGATATCATGACGTTACACCGATGTTGATTTGACGTTTCCCTGCTCGGATATAAACTCTCGAGCTATTCAATCCCACTTCTCTTTTTTTTCTCACTTTTGAAGAGAGGGCTTGACATTATAAAAAATCGAACAAGGTCCTTACCTTTACCAAAACATAAATATCTATTGGTTGCAAGCAAAAATTCTCTTACCTTTGTGTTTGTTTGTTTGATTTGAGGTTAACGTTCCCGTCAACGCTGTATAGGTCACTTTGGAGACGTACTTCCAATTGTGTGGGGCGTTTACACGACATTGAGATGTAATGGCATCTTTCATTCCCTGCCGCCCAATGAAACCAATAAGGTTTATAAGCATAGACTGCACCGCTTTGCCTGGGCCGGCTTAGATCCTCTAAGCGGTTTTCCGGTATTCATGTGCGGTCGCTTTCAGCTCTGCGTGGAAGCCCCGATGGGCGGAGCCAAAAAACTCAGTTTTAGTAGTGTATATTGATACAGTTACATCAGAGATAACGGCCCACACTGCCGAAAAAATGAAAATTTTCAGATGAAAAATTGTGATATTTTTCTTATTTCTGCTAAAAATATAGATTTGTGTATACTCGTTGGAACCCATTTTTTCTTATTCATGCTCAAAAATAGTTTGTGGGTACTCGTTAGAACGCCTCATCTATACCCACAGTCTATATTTTAGAACAGAAATAAGGAAAATAAAGTATACCCCTGTAAACCCCAGTTTTACTATATAAACGTGGGGTTCAAGGGGATTAAAATTATAGTGGTGTGTTGTCTTGCTGTGATAAAACTGTTTGAGCTATTATTTTACGGCACGTCAACCGTTATGTGTCATTTTGTATTGTCGCCAAGAAAGAGGGAAAACATACAGATGAAATAGTAAGGAAGAGACTGTGCTGGTTCCTTAAAAAGAGCCATAGTGTACAGCATAACATGCAAGCATGGAGGATAGATCATGTGATGTTTGTTTGCTTGTTTGTTTGATTGATTTTAGGTTTAACGTCCCCGTCAACACTATAAAGGTCATTTTGGAGACGTTGTTTCCAATTTTGTGGGACTTAACCCGACATTGACATGAAATGACATCTCAAGCACTGTCGCCCAATGAAACCAATAGTGTGTGTAAGCATGAACGGTCCGACTCGCACCGCTTTTCCTGGGCAGGCTTAGTTTCTCTAAGCGGTTAATAAGTACTCAGTGCGGTCGGTTTCAGCTCTGCGTGGAAGCATCATGCGGCCCATTTATTTCTTCAAGCCCCGATGGGCGGGGCCCGTATGTGACATGTTATGTGCACGGGTTTACTTGTCGTTACGATAATACACCCGTGCGACATAGTGCATTTGTCACATCTCAAAAATGGCTACTTTTCTGATGAAAATCAGTTGATACTGCGAACATAGGTTGTGGCTGATCGATAGAACCCCACCTCGGTGAGGCGGTTCTTACGGGCACCCACAACCTATGTCTTTGAACAGAAATAAGAAAAAAAAAATGTATACCCCGTAAACCCAGTTTTCTCTATATAAATTGGGATTTAGTGGGGTGTTTATTTCACGGATATGTTGACGTGATGAATATAATAATTAACAGCATAAATAAATATACAATGTAAATAATAGTATCACTTACACACACTAATGAACAGTTTCTCAGCTATTTCACATCTCTACGATATGCCAACCTCTCTTGTCTCGTATACGTCTTTCAAACCTTCTGATCTCGGAAATAGCCTCAAAATAGCCTCAAAGCATTTTAGTCGTAGTCCTCTACCATGTACTATATATAATCGACAGAAGGAGAATTCCTATACCGTATCAAACTTTCTCCCGCCAATTTCTTTTTAATACGTGAATGTCATCAGGTATCGACATGTCGTCACCTTAATCCAAAACCCTGTCTAAGAACAGCATTTGGACATGTTCAATTGCCATTGTGCTTAAATATATCGGAGTGTCTATTGACAAACGTTTGTCAATAGCACAAAGTCGGTAAAAATGCTATTGACAAACGTTTGTCAACAGCACAAAGTCGGTAAAAATGCTATTGACAGACGTTTGTCAATAGCACATACTCGGTAAAAATGCTATTGACAGACTTATGTCAGTAGCACAAACTCGGTAAAAATGCTATTGACAGACGTCTTTCAGATTTCAGAGTCGAAATGCGAAAGTTTTTTTTTTATAATTCTTTTCAAGGATTTCTGTTTTTCCTGTCATTTCTGACAGAAACATAAACATAATAGATTTCATGTAACTTTTGTATTTTATCATATTTCTCTGTCTTTTCTCTCCTACGACTCATGTTGAAGTATCTAACAGTCAGATTATGATTTAAGTACGATTCTTGGTTACATGGAAATATCTAGCGGGTAGAGGGGAGAGGGCGCAAAAATGTGTCGGTAGGGCAAAATTTAACCAATACTGTTGCTGAAATCGCCCATCTTTTCTAAGGGCTCATCTGCATCCTAGGTTTGTAGCATTGAAACCGTTGTTTCAAATGCTGAGGATGAAACATGTACACTAAAGCGAAACATGGACTTGCTACTTTCCGCTAGAAGCGGTTTGAATTAACTTTCGACTGGAGCCATAGATGATGCGGGTTTGGCCCACCGGTTCGCGGCATCTTTCTTTTGAAAGACATTCCTCCTTCCGCTGGTTTGTTTGATCTGAGATTTAATGTCCCCGTCAACACTGTATATTTCATTTGGCTTCCAATTTTACTGCTCTTTAACGCATCATAGGAAAGAAATGACATCGTAAGACCTGTCACCTAATTAAACTTGTAGTGTTTATTAGCATGGACAGTCCTATTCGCACCGCTTAGCCCGGACAGGCTTAATTCTCTCAGCGGTTTAACCGCATATTTTGTGCGGTCGGTTGCAGTTCTGCGATGAAGCATCATGCAGCCCAACTATTTATTCAAACCGCGGTGGGCGGGGGCCGTCCTTCCGTCGGTTCAAGTAGGACAATAGTAGGTAGCAGATAGTATGAGGAGTGCTTAGATTGGAAGGTCTAAGCTTGTTGAGGAAATATGTTATAAGTATTATAAATGTCACTAAAATGACCTAAAATGTGATGACTTGGACTTATCTTGTATCCCAAAGATCAGCGTTTTTCTTTCTTAATCTGATTTTAATTTGTCAGATTTTGTACCTTTATGTGATAAATGAAGAAATACATCACTTGTGATAATTGAAGAAATATAAATTTAACCCCCTTAACCCGACTTACAGGTTGTAAAACTGGAGTTTAAGGGGATTTATATTCTTTTCCACATTTCTGCTCAAAAACATAGATTGTGGGTACTCGATAGAACTGCCTCATCGAGGCGAAAGTATCGGGTCGCCACAATTTATGATTTGAGCAGTATTAAGAAAAAAATCACAAGTTTTCTTCGTGATAGTGTGTTTTTGTTAGGGAGCGACCATCTGTTTTTTATTGGGGGGGGGGGGGGGGGGGGCAGGAAGATGACGCGTGCCTGTCTTCTTATTCGCAATTTTACATAGCGCACAATAACATTTGCCTTGGTCCTGGCTATTTTTCCCTGCAAAACGTGGTCCTGGAAATTTTCCAGAAGTCTTCCTGTCCCTAACCCCCAACCACCCCTCCCATAAAAATCAAATGGTCTCTCCCTAATGAAGGCAAGTTATTCTTCAGTCATCACAAAATACCTTATCTGTTGCTATTACAACAAATATATAGTCAAGTTACAGTGTGCATATGCGCAGACTGATAAGAGTCAATTGACCAAGTAAATCGAGCCTCTAGCTACATGATAGTGGAGCAGTTCTGTAAGAGTCGACCTTGGTTAAAATTTTCCAAAAAATATTTTTTCTCATGGCGTGTCTTATTCGATTTTGTTCCCTTGCGTGTGGCGACAATTCAGGGCAGTAATGATATTATAATCCCCATTGTTGATAATGATTAGGCTTAAAGTGCATAACACACTAATGACCGTTTATTAAAAAATCCAGGTTTGAGATAAGAAAAACTTCGGGTACTCTGACTGTCATACAGGTAGGGGACCAAGAAAGGTTAATAAATTTCCTAGGTATATGAGTTAGACAAGTCACATCTATTCTTTGTCTTGTATATATTACCAATTGAAGAAATAACACTTATTTCTCTTTTATTATTCATAATAATAAGTATAACAAAAAACACGCCTATTCAAATTTACTGGTAAAATTTAAACAACAAAATTGATTTTTTTTGGATAAAAATTCTGATAAATTTCATCTTTCTGCTTGAAAGCAAACGTTGTGGGTACTTGTTAGAACCGGCTCTGTAAGAAGGTTCTAACAAGTACCCACACTATTTTACATTCCCGTGTACCCATCAGAACTGCCTCTGCGAGGCGTGTCTAAAGAGCACCCACAAATATGTTTTCAGAAAAAATGATGACTTTATAAAAGTGTAGTTAAACCCTCATCCGGCTGAATATTCAATATAGCAACGCCTATTACTGATTTTAAACCAATTAGGTTACTTGATGTAAATTATTTCTAGCAATTCTTAAACTGAATGTCAAACAGTGAAGATCCTGATCAGATGGTTTATTCAGAAGCCATCTGATCAGGATCTACAATGTTTGTAAAGATATATGTGAACAAATAGAAATAAATGAATCAATAAACAAGGTCATTTGGTTGAATATTTTTTTTTATTTCATTTAACTTGTTTGTTTTATTTTCACTTTTGAGTTTATGAAAAAAATGTTTGTCAGCGTTTTTCTTTACTATCTTTTAGTACAGGCCACCCCTTTTATATAGAGAAAAAAATGTGTCTTTAATCCCTTAATGTGTCAAGAAAAACTTCTTTCCATTTGAAACAAATTTAAAGAAGCCTGTTTAATGTCAAGAAAAGTATTTTGCATTCAAGCAAATATTGTTGACCTTGACCAAAGTGCAGTTTGATCTGGATCCACACTGAAATGAATTTGTAGTATGTTTTGTGATTTGTATCACAATGGGATTAAACTGTTATATGAAGACACTATTAGATAGAAATTTACCCGTTGTAATTTTAGATTTACACGGAAGCGGTGAACAAATACATGTCAGCGGATTCATGATCAAGCTCAAATATTACCTTTCTTATGTATGCATGACAACATATGATGTGGGTACTCATTAGAAGCGATTCATCAATGCACTTCTAATGAGTACCCACATCGTATGTTTTCACATGTCTTATCCGGAGCCTCATGTATGTAATAAAGAGTTAATTTAGCTAGTTCTTATTTTCTGTTTTGTTTGTCTGTATTGGAGTTTACTGCCCAGTCAACACTATTTAAGTCATATCAAGCCAGTCATTATAAGTCATATCAAGCCGGTCAATTTACCTATCCACAATTTCCCAAGACAGACTTACACGGAAGCGGTGAACAAATACATGTCAGCGGATTCATGATCAAGCTCAAATATTACCTTTCTTATGTATGCATGACAACATATGCTTTTCCCTGACATGTTTATAAATAAGCGGCTAACAAGTACAGAGCACTTTTCCATGGCATAAGTCGACAACTGCCCTTCTAAAATTACAATTATGTACAAAAGAATTATAAAAAGAAAAACAATTTTCGCATTTCGACTCTGAAATCTGAAAGACGTCTGTCAATAGCATTTTTACCGAGTTTGTGCTGTTGACAAACATCTGTCAATAGCATTTTTACCGGGTTTGTGCTATTGACAAACGTTTGTCAATAGCATTTTTACCGACTTTGTGCTATTGACAAACGTTTGTCAATAGCATTTTTACCGACTTTGTGCTATTGACAAACGTTTGTCAGTAGACTCTTCCTAAATATATTCATTTACAAAACTCTGCAAGTTAACTGTCCAAGTCCTATTCTGCTCATTCTTTATAAAGTTTCCAACCTGTTAGAAACAGATGGAATTCACACGGGTTTTTCACACACAAATGGCGTTTTCACACGTCAAGCTGACTGCCAAAATATTTAACTTCAAATTTACAAGATAAGTCACGGTAAACAAAAATCTCACATTGCGATAACACGATAGCGACATAGTGTAATTTTTCACATCTCCAAAATGGCTACTTTTCTAAGGAAAATCTGTGATATTTTTCTTTTCATATTTATATTTCAAACATAGTTTGTGGATGCTCGATAGAACCGCCTAATTTAGGCGGTTCTAACGAGTACCCACAACCTATGTCTTGGAGCGGAAATAAGGAAAGTAATGTATCCCCCTTAAACCCCAGTTTTCTATATTTAAAGTGGGGTTTGGGGGTGTTCATTTCATGGACTTGTTCACGTGATGAAAAGTACAGTGATGCTGCCTGATACGAGCAAATGAAACGCATTTATGACAAAATTACAGGTTATTTGCTTTCAACTTCATCACGAAAACACCCCTATATAATTTTGACCCCCTAGAACCCCACTTTTATATAATAAAACTGGGGTTTCCGGGGGTTTACCTTATTTTTCTTATTTCGGCTCCAAGATATAGATTGTGGGTACTCGTTAGAACCGCCTCGATTAGGCGGTTCTAACGAGTGCCCACAATCTATATTTGGAGCAGAAATTAGAAAAATATCGCATTTTTTTTTTATCATAAAATTTTCATTTTTTTCGGCTATAAAGGTGGCAATGTATTTGTATAGGCGTGTTTGCGTAATGTCGACATAATAAACGTGAAAGACTCTTTTCCCAGAATATAATACTACTTCACACGAGTTCAGTTCTCATTAAGAGCGACAATTCTTTCTATCGGTGACAGCCCCCGCTCATTGGGGCTTGAAGAAATAAATGGGCTGTATGATGCTTCCACGCAGAGCTGAATCTGACCGCACACGAGTACTGGTAAACCACTTAGAGGATCTAAGCCTGCCCAGGCAAAGAGGCGCGAGTCGGACCGTCCATGCTTACAAACCCTATTGGTTTCACTGGGCGAAAGGGCTTGAGAGGTCATTTCATCTCAATGTCGGGTAAAAGTCCCACAAAATTGGAAGCAACGTCTCCAAAATGAGCTTTATAGTGTTGACGGGGACGTCAAACATCAAATCAAACAAACAAATCTTTCTATCGATGAATCCTCAAAATGTCCCTGATCAAAGTATTTCAAAACGTAAATGTGCAAATCAGTTTCCAGCAGGCACAAGTCGCTAGGGCAATGTAAAATCAACGTCGGTGCAACGCCACCGACGTAGATTTGACCTTGCATAAACGTCATTACGTTGTACCGATGTTGATGTGGCATCGGAATTACGTCATGTGCCTGTTGGGTTACAACTTCTGACACTTTCTAAAATGCAAGAAACTTTAGTTAAAGTCAACTCAGTGAAAAAAAGAATAACCAAAAAGATAACCCAAATTTTAATTTTCCTACATAACTGAGAAAATTGCCAAATATCACCGCTAAGTATATGCAGATAGCTCATGAACAAATGTGACCGACTCGGCCTAGATAGATAGATACATTAGATAGACGTCCCCGCCAACACTGTATAGGTCATTTTGGAGACGTTGCTTCCAATTTTATGGGACTTTTACCCGTCATTGAGATGAAATGACATCTCAAGCCCTGTCGCCCAGTTTATATGCATGGACGGTCCTACTCGAACAGCTTTGCCTGGGCAAGCTTCGATCCTCTAAGCGGTTTACCAGTACTCGTGTGCGGTCGGTGTCAGCTCTGCGTGGAAGCAACATGCAGCCAAAATATTTCTTTAAGCCCCGATGGGCGGGGACGATCTATGTTTTTGAGCAAAATGCAAATAGGCAGATAATGTATACCTCCGTCAACCTAACTTTTCTCTATATAAATAGAAATTAAGGCAATGATCAGGAATCGATACAATTAACCCAAGTAGGGTTTAGAGAGGTCTTCGTTTCACAGATTTATTATCGTGATGAGTACAAAATATTTTCTCATGAAGTCGCAAATACTATTCGTCAAATCATTCCATCATTTATGTTATCATATGACGTCGTTGATAAACAGCGGATAACGTCGTATATTACATGCATAACAGAGAAATACCATGATTTCTATCAGACATAAACATGATATTTTTTAGCTAAGGAGAAATATTTCCTCTTAGCCGGAGAAATAAATCTTTGTGGCTGGAACTACTTTTAACACAATAAACAAGGTACTGCTTTTGCAATGAAATCGCTATATTCAAACGCGGGAAAGTTCAGACACGTCGACGTTAATCATGACGTCATCTGAATGGCGTCTGAGAAGATATCAACAGACGTTCAGAATGCGTGACGTTCGAGTAGGATGCAATGTTGTAATGAAGATTATCTGGACATAACAACTGAATGAGGGGTACGTTTGTTTACCGTTCTCTCGTATTTTTAATTGTTTTATGACTATAATACTTTATTTCTTCTATTTTCATGCATTACAATAGGCACCGCTTTCAAGATGGCGTCTATACAGTTTATGTTTCAGTCAGCTTATGTGTCACTGCGCCCACTACCTTTTGCATAGACTGTATGTTAACAGTGAACTGTAAACAGAATTAGATGCAAAATGATCCATCAGCTCTATCAAATGCATGTAATATATAGTTTATGATTCAGCCCATTCTAAATATGGGATTTATAAACCTCGTGAGGTTGGACATCCAATAAAGAAACTCGTGCGCAAGCGCACTCGTTTTGTTTATCGGATGTTCAACCTCCCTCGGTTTATAAATCCCATATTTAGAATCGGCTGAGTAATAAACTCTATGTAATAAAAATCGTATGACCACATGTGTAACAATACTTCGGCGGGATAAAGTAACGTCATGCCGACGCCTATGTCAAGCATGCAGTTTTTGTGGGAAATAAATGTCAAATTTAAAGGCAATAAAATCCAATTTTAAGTGGTCGTATGATAAACGGAATCTTATACTCGTGGACATTTCATATGAAATTTATGAAACTCGCCGAAAGCTCGTTTCATAAATTTCATATAAAATGACCACTCATGTAAGATCCTCTATTTATATCCATTATTTTATGTTACTTCATTGAATTAATCTTTTACTAATTAAGAGAAGCCAATGTCTATTTTTCTTCTTCAAAGCGTAACAGATTCGTCATGCGCTTATTCTGATAAGTCCACAATGACATGCACAAAATCCACATCATGTGAACAAGTCCGTGAAATAAAGACCCCCCTAAACCCCAGTCTATATAGAGAATACTGGGGTTTACGGGGGTAATCATTGGTTTTCTTATTTTTACTCCAAGCCATAGGTTGTGGGTACTCGTTACCCCCAGAAACCTTAGTTTTACTATATAAAAGTGGGGTTCAAGGGGGTCAAAATTATATAGGCGTGTTTACGTGATGCCTTGGGAATACGTCAGCGCACTACGATGCAAATATAAGCGTACATGTATGTTTTCGAAAAATGTCTCATTTGCAATAGATGGAACGGTTGAGTTATCATAATGTGACTGAAACGAGCTAAAAATATTTGTTTCGTAATGAACTAACAGCTTTGATGTTGTTTGGCACAAGCTTTAATGACGCACTTAACGCCTTCTTGAATTAAATGCAAGCGATAAGCAAACTATTGTCAAAACTTTCTCTCGGGAATGGTATTGTGTCTGAAGAAATGACAATTCCCAAAGCAAGTGTTGAGTGATGTTAATGTCGCCTACAGTTATATACAACCAAGACAGTAATCCATCAAAAGACAACAGTGTTAGAGTAATCTTGACACTTGTTCCAACAACAGTCAATGTACAAAATTTTAAATGCATGATACAATCAGATCATCGTTCTTGTTGTCATGGGGAATGCCCCTGGAACTAGATCTGAATGGACCTGGAACTTGAATGGAGTGCCCCGGAACCTGAACGGGAATGCCCCGGAATGGAACGATACAAGCGGTCCGAAGCGGTCCATTCCGAATAGCGGTCCTCCCTTGGGGAACGGTTATATCTAAAAGTAGGATCGTGATTTTCGAACGAAAGGTTATACTATCTTGATTTTCGGTTGACTTTTTTATCATTTATCTCGGATTGATCCACACATTTACTTGTCCCTATTATCATTTATTTAGCCCAGACATTGTTAAAAAGACTAAATTTAGCTGCTATCTGAACCTAAAATTTACTCTGTTACAATCCCGCTAGCGAGAAACTTTACAGCGACCTATACAGTGTTGACGGGGACGTTCGTCGTTTCGTTCTTTTTTTATGTCCTTTTTCTGTTTCTTCAAATTTTCCTTGTTTCAGATTTTTTCGCTTTTGAACATAACATATCTGATCATCCATGTCAGTTACTCATTTATATTTGCCTGGGGGTAAAGGGTAAAATATAGGTACCGCATAATGATTGAAGTTGACTGCCAAAATGCAGGGTGTATATTGACTAAAATTTTTATGACACCCAGGTGCAACCTGGGGGTATATAGATAGCTGTTTACATGTGAAACTACGCCGTAACTGTTACGAAAACCAGCAAGGGGTCAACAGCTGAAAAAACACTCCGGAAAACAGAAAATAAAATCAGTAAAGGTTTAACACTACATTCTCAAAGAAAGATTAAAGCAAGAAAATAAGCCAAAACTTTAGAGAACAAAATACTGAATAGGCATGGTTCAGACCTTAATGTAGGAATAGTAAGGGCTGCACTAGGTAAAACCGCTCCAACTAGGTCCAAATTAACTAAATAACCTGTAATGATTTCAGGCAATTTACGTCAGAAACTAACCATTGTACAATGGAATGCCCGAAGGCTCTATGGTTTTCAATGCAACACAAAAAAAAGGCAGAGCTTTACAATTTCCTTTTTTCTTTTGAAGAGCTCCCAGAAATTATATGTAAACAAGAAACTTAAAATAAATCAAACCAGAATCTTCTCTTCTTAAATGGGTACAAGGCACCAACATCCTATAAACTTAAGGACAACCAAAACGGGGGTGGGATAGCAATTTTTGTGAAGGAGGGCTTAGATTCTGAAGAAATGAAATACCAGCAACAAAATGACAATGTAGAGGCAGCAACTGTAAGAATTTTCGGTACAAATTCTCAGTTTGATATAATTAATTTCTATACTAATGGAAAAAAGTTCAAATATATAACCGCAATGACTTCAGCACCCAATTTCGTAAAATCATTGTTCGATATAAAAAGATTGGGTACAACATGGATATTATACGACAGACTGCATGCATGGTAGTTCACCCAATCACGGTTGGCAACTTTGCTTCCCTCTTTTATTGCACGCCGGTGGGTCAGGCCTCAGATTTTATTGACGACTCCAACGTAAAGGCTTATTGTGAATTAGAGAGATAATGTTGGTTGGTGCCTGATGCTCTGTCTCGGGTCGGGCTCATCGGAGTCTAACTGTTGTTTTTCTTTTGCTCCAGCATTTCAGTGGTTTCTTGCTGTCGAGTCCTCACCGTTGTCTCACCTCTGTGGTTCTTTGATTTTTGTGTTCACGGAGATGTTGCACTGATGAGTTAGGAGGCCTTCATGCGGACTGAACAAATTATTTGTCTAAATCGCGACGGAAGTCAGGGCGAGGATTGTGGCCACGTAAAATCGATTTAAGCCCCCCAGTGGAAATCTTCCACTGACCGTTCCAAGGCGGCTCTTCTGTGGCGATTTATTTATGTTGTTGTATGTTACTTACTGTGTGTATCACTTGTGTCTTTTAATTTTGGATGGCCATATGGCCATTTTGTGGGAAAGTAACTGTCCTTATGGCCTTCCTTTGTTTAGGTTTCCATTATGGTCTGGTCGCTTAATGTTTGTATTTCTTTCCTTTTGGTGTCTTTTATGGGTGGAGTAAGTTAATTATATCAATTCCTGATCTTTGTTTTACTTCAACTTTTCATATCCAAACAAGGTTACGAGTACCTAATAGGGCATGTAAGCCAAAATTTTATAATGGTAGGAGATTTCAACTTCAGGGACAGCCTCTGGGAGGACGCATTCACTGGTTCTGAAAACAACAAAAGTAAAGAAATTTTAAACTTCCTTGATGACAACAATTTAATAATTCTAAACAGTGGCGAGGCAACTCAAATTGATGATTCATCAGGGCACACTTCTGTCCTTGATCTTACTTTGGCTTCTAAGCGCACCTGTCAGGATCATCAGTGGTATGTACATGATGACCCTCTTGGCAGTGACCATCTTCCCGTTCTCACAATACTTAATACGAACTACAAGAGTATTTCGCAACTTCCAATACCCCGCTGGAAATTATCTGAAGCTGACTGGTCTCTTTTTCGTGCACTGACAAAAAAGTCAACATAAGCTATGATGAAATAACCATAAACGAATTTAACGAAAATTTTGTATCAGAACTTTTATCTGTATGCAATGAAACCAATACCAAAAACAGCTCAAAATCAGAGAAAAAAAAAGCCGGCACTTCCCCTGGTATACTGCACACAAAAAAAATGGAGGAAATATGGTACTTTTCATCTCGAAGAACTCTACAAAACAGCTAGGGCCGAAAACACAAAATTTCTTGATAGAACTAAAGTAGCAAAATGGCAAGAAAACATTTCCAAATTGATTCGTGAGGTGAACAGTAAATATATATGGCAGGTTATAGCGAAATTCAATGGAAAACCATTCAAACCAGTTGAAGTGCTCAAGCAACCCAATGGCAGAAAATATAGATAAGCCAACAAGTTGGCTGGCCACTATCAAAACATTAGCAGCGATGAACAAACTGAAACCAAATTTTAGGGCTAGGAAATTAAGAGTCAAACCAGAAGTCATAAACTCTGTGAAAGAAAACATTGATGCTGTCAACAATGAAGCTTATAATAAACTTTTCTCAATAAAAGAACTCCAAACTGCATTAAACAAGAAAAAGAGAACATCTCAAGGGGCGGACACAGTGCATTATGATATGCTGAAAAACTTGTCTGAGAAAGCAAAATGGCAGTTATTAAGTCTTATAAATGTATCATGGACAGTAGGTAAACTTCTGGATGCATGGAAACTTGGGACCATTATTCCCATTTTAAAATCCAATAAACCACCAAATGAGGCAGGATCGTACAGACCTATTTCTCAAACATCAACAATTTGCAAAATTATGGAAACAATGATTACAAACAGGCTAACCTCTCATTTAGAAAACATGAATCTTTTGGCACCAACACAATCTGGATACAGAAAAAAAAAAACGATCAACTTTAGACCAAATCATGAAGCTGCAATCCTCTATACTAAAAGCTAAAATGCAGGACAGGGCTCTTATGTGCATATTCCTAGATCTTGAAAAGGCATTCGATTTGATGTGGACAAATGGGGTTCTATCCCAACTAGTAACATTAAAGGTAGAATGTTAGCATGGATTAAGGATTTTTAAGTGACAGACGAATACAAGTAAGGGTAGGGTAAGACCTTTCAGAAATCAGACAATTAGAAAATGGCTCCCCACGAAGTAGGGTACTAGGTCCAATTCTTTCAATATACTACTGACACTCAATATGATGTACTTAAGGACTTCGATGCAGATCTCATACAATATGTTGATGATTCTGCAGCATGAAGAACAGCTAAAAACCTCAGACACTTAGCTGTTCTGCGGCAAAGAATCCTAGATCAGATTGAATCATGGGCAGAGGAATGGGGGATAAAAATATCTGCAGAAAAAAACTGAGTGTGTAGTCATTAACTATGGATAAATACCATCTGAAGATATCCCTAATTTAAAAATTGGGAACAAAACCATTGAATACAAAAAACAGGCCAAATTATTAGGAATAACCTTTGATAGCAACCTAAACTGGAATTCTCATTTTGATTCACTCTTAGAAAGGTGCAAAAAAGATCTCAATCTAATGCGCTACATTTCTGGAACCAAATATGGTGCTGCTAAGAAAACTCTACTGATGTTGTACAAAACCTTAATCAGAAGCAAACTAGACTATGGTTGTTAAGTAGAAGTAAAACAAAGATCAGGAATCGATACAATTAACTTATTCCACCCATCAAAGACACCAAAGGGAAAGAAATACAAACATTAAGCGACCAGACCATAATGGAAACCTAAACAAAGGAAGGCGATAAGGACAGTTACTTTCCCACAAAATGGCCATATGGCCATCCAAAATTAAAAGACACATGTGATACACACAGTAAGTAACAAACAACAACATAAATAAATCGCCACAGAAGAACCGCTTTGGAACGGTCAGTGGAAAGATTTCCACTGGGGGGCTTAAATCGATTTTACGTGGCCACAATCCTCGCCCTTAATTCCGTCGCGATTTAGACAAATAATTTGTTCAGTCCGCATTAAGCCTATGCAACAGCAGCAAGCTCATCTCAGCTGAACAGGTTAAACCGAATACACAACTCTTAGAATCATAACTGGGGCATACAAACCAACATCAAATGTATCTGTAGAAGTTGAATGTAATGTCTTACCGCTAAATCTCAAAAGAGAAGAGATGATACTAAAATTTTGGGCAAGGTCAAAGCCGCATGGTAACAAATTACCACTTAATGAACTTTTCGGACGCTCTGTCTACGAAACTGAATTAAAGCGAGTAAAGAAAAAGGTACCTTATGCCATTGCTGTGGAAGATCTTAAAAAAGAATACAATATTCCAGATATTCAAATACAAGAACCAATATATAGCAGTAAATTTGCTCTCAGGTCAATCAAACCAAAAGCTATACTGTCAGGCGAAATTAACAAAAAAAAAAACAGATAATATTAAGGCTGTCGAATGCAAAGTAGAAGTAATACAAAGATCAGGAATCGATACAATTAACTTACTCCACCCAACAAAGACACCAAAGGGAAAGAAACACAAACATAAAGGGACCAGACCATCATGGAAGCCTAAACAAAGGAAGGCCATAAGGACAGCTACTTTCCCACAAAATGGTCATATGACCATCCCAAATAAAAAGACACAAGTGATACACACAGTAAGTAACAAACAACATAAATAAATCGCCACAGAAGAACCGCCTTGGAACGGTCAGTGGAAAGATTTCCACTGGGGGGCTTAAATCGATTTTACGTGGCCACAATCCTCGCCCTTACTTCCGTCGCGATTTAGACAAATAATTTGTTCAGTTCGCATGAAGGCCTCCTAACTCATCAGTGCAACATCTCCGTGAACACAAATAATCAAAGAACTACAGAGGTGACGCAACGGTGAGGACTCGACAGCAAGAAACCACTGAAATGCTGGAGCAAAAGAAAACCAACAGTTAGACTCCGATGGGGCCGACCAGAGACAGAGCATCAGGCACCAACTAAAATTACCTTGAATTAGATCTCTCTAATTCTCAATAAGCCTCTAATTCTCAATAAGCCTTTACAGTGGAACCGTCATAGAATCTGAGGCCTGACCCACCGACGTGCAATTAAAGAGGGAAACAAAGTTGCCAACCGTGATTGGGTTAACTACCATGCATGCAGTCTGTCGTATAATATTCATGTTGTACCCAATCTTTTTATATCGAAGAATGATTTTACGAAATTGGGTGCTAAAGTCATTGCTGTTATATATTTTTCTGAATTTATATACTAAGTCACCATAAAATTCGGGTTCCGATAGACCTTGTTGCAGAAGAGATTTAAGTCCAAAATTTAATTTTGAAATTAAATCAGAATGGCGTCTATAAAATTTTGAAAAGGCTTCGCGTAGTTTATGGTACCGATAACCCTGATTAAGAAGTTTAGCCGTTAATAATTTATTACGAGTGTTGAAGTCAATTACATGACTACACACTGTAGCAAATCGAATTAATTGCGAAATATAAACTCCATAGGATGGCGCACGAGGAACATCACCATCCAAAAAAGGAAAATTTACAATCTCAAAATCAAAGTTATCGCGTTTATCATAAATTTTGCACGAAACAAACCCATCTACAATAGATAGATGTAAATCCAAAAACGGCGCCTCGGTATCGGAATAATTTGCTTTATTTAACTGAAGTTCTGGGGGGTAAATCTGACTGATTAAACCATCGAAATAGGTATTATCAATATTTTATAAATCATCTAAATATCTAGAAGTGGAGCTAAAAGTTTAAATAATTTCAGATTGGTTATCAATGGAAAGCGACAACATGAAGTCTCTTTCATAACAATACAAGAACAGATCAGCCATAAGGGGTGCGCTATTCGTACCCATCGGAATACCCACAATTTGTCTAAATAACTTAGTACCGAATCTAATATAAATATTTTCAAGTAGAAAGGTGAGGGCATCACGCACTTTCTGACATGACCAAAGTGTATAATTCTTATTCTCTTTAGAAGTGAAAAATGCATTTCTGACATAACATGCAAGATAGAGAGAATCTTCTCTGTGAAAAGCCCATTCAATTAAATCATTAAGCTTTTCGTTTATAAGATTATGAGGAAGTCTAGTGTAAAGAGTGACAAAAAAAATCGTAAGTAGACAAACTTACCGTCTGCAGTTGGTGTTGTGCCGTGTGGCGGCCGTAAAACGTCTCCCCGTACACCAACCATAGTGCAGTTTATATTTTACTTTTGGTCCTTTGAGATCAGCGTAAATATTCTAAGAAATCAGAAATAGATTATTGGTTTAGACTCATATTCTAGACAGGTTTTTAATTATTTGGACTCCATTTTGATTTATATCAGTCTTTGAATGGACTGCCTATTCGAAATTCGCAAAATTGCAGTATGTTTCCTCTGGCTTTCGTTGTCGGATCATTACATGGTCACTGATGAGGCTATGCAATTGCTTTTCACTGTTCCATCATTTGACATCCTTTAGATACCTGTTGAAGGTCATTATTAAACCGATGTTCGTTCCTCGTTGTAGAACAACTGCTTGTTTGACATCCCTGTACTTTAAGTAGACTAAGATGTTTTGTGGGCTTTTGTTGTACCTTCCTTCTTTTCGAAGGAATTATTTTCAGTAATTTTATATGCTGTTTTATTTAATGACCGGTATGAAGATCGCTTTAGTTTTGACGGTATCATTACCTCATTAACCCAAATGAGTATCACGAATACATTTAAAATATCAATATCACCCCTTAGGTTACATTCTGCTTCTTTTGTACGGATTCCCCAATCTATTAAGAACTTTAATACTATGTTGCCTTCAGTATTGGTTAGACCCTTACATTTGTCTTCTGTAACTTCAGTTAATCTCAATGGAGCAGGCAATACCAATGTCTTTGGGAGTAGTCTTCGTATAAGACTATCTCCTCTCAAATCGCCCATCCTTCGAAAATATACTAATCCGTGGAAAAGAAGTGGAATGTATCCTGGTATTTCTAAGTGCAATGCCAAGAGGTGCAGATGTTGTTCGCATTTAAGCACTGCGTCTACCGTTAATTCATCTGTAAACGGTAGACGCTTCTCTGTAGTTAACATGTCTGATTTGACATGACAGTCTACAGATTTAATTTATCTAATTACATGACGTGCTGCAAACTGTAATATGCAGTACGTCGGTCAAACTAACTGCATGCTTAAAACTAGATTGAACGAGCATTATCTTAGAATGAGTAAGCCTAAGAAAACTGACACTTTCTTGTACCGTCACTTTCGACGTACAGGTCATTCTGTAAATAACATTGTTATGCAACCAGTGGAAAAAAATTATTACGATGCAAATTCTACATCTAGATTCATAATTATAAAAAGGACATGAGGCTGAACTGAAATGGGTTAAATGTTTACAGACCCCTTTTCCACTGGGATTTAATGACAACATTTATCATGAGGGTAATATTTCTAGAATGCCGGACTTTGATATTTTCTCGCTCCTGGAATGTCGAAAACGCAGAACTAGATCTCACGGCACCAGAAAAAATGGTAACGTTAAACGTAAATTACGTGCGTTTAAACGAAACAATACTAGACTTAAGTGACTGTCTATTATATTATTAAATCATGGACGTCACTCTATGCTTTCATTTTTAAGTTCATTACCTGTTTCTGTTTTACGTCTTCTGGACACCGAGGCGAATAAATTCTACGATAGTTCTAATCAGTTATATGATGCGGCTCTCTTAACTAGAGGCTATACTCAGCATACTCTCCGTCCTTACATTGATTCTAAAATTAATCATAAACGCCATTTCTTCAAAATATCCTTCATTAATAAGGGTATGGATTTTATAGATTTGCCCAGTATCTTCCGTGAGAGTTCTGTGCTTTCTTCCATTCCTGCTTATTTTCAAAATACTGAAACACCTATAATTTGCTATAAATATAACAAATAAAAATCAAAAATGAGTTCCCTTAAGAGCAATGAAAACATTCATAAGAAAGAAGATGGGTCATACTACGTAGTTTCGGCTAATAAAGCCTCATCAGTGACCCTGTAATGATCCGGCAAAGAAAGCCCGAGGAAACATACTGCAATTTTGCGAATTTCGAATAGGCAGTCGATTCAAAGACTGATATAAATCAAAATGGGGTCCAAATAATTAAAAACCTGTCTAGAATATGAGTCTAAACCAATAATTTATTTCCGATTTCTCAGAATATTCACGCTGATCTCAAAGGACCAAAAGTAAAATATAAACTGCACTATGGTTGATGTACGGGGAGACGTTTTACGGCCGCCACACGGCACAACACCAGCTGCAGTGAAGGCAAATAAAAATCAAAAATGAGTTCCCTTAAGAGCAATGAAAACATTCATAAGAAAGAAGATGGGTCATACTACGTAGGTTAGATTTATTATTTTTAATTTTAATAAATTTGTTTCAGATCTTGATATGGATACTAATACTCCTGATTCATGTAATTGTAAAAACTCAGTGTATTGCTATCCTGCTGCTGGTCATGTATTACTGGCAATTTGAAAATTATTCCTGATTCTAGGATAAGGAATATAATTTCTAAAGGACCGAAATATCGGTTTCCTTCTAAAATTCATTTCAGCAAATGTAGAGATGAAATCGCTGCTTCCTTGAATGAATTCGGTAATCGATGGTGTAAGTGAGAGTATGTTGAGCATAAAGCCCTTAAGGACTGGAAACTAAGCATTTTAAAACTAGTGAATAAACGCATTTCTTTCTATTCTCAAAATACTAACTTATTACCGCCTAAGACGTCTTTACGTCATCTTAAGCTAGGTATTCAAGAATTTCATAAGAAAAGTAGAAGTAAAACAAAGATCAGGAATTGATACAATTAACTTACTCCATCCATAGAAGACACCAAAGGGAAAGAAATACAAACATTAAGCGACCAGACCATAATGGAAACCTAAACAAAGGAAGGCCATATGGACAGTTACTTTCCCACAAAATGGCCATATGGCCATCCAAAATTAAAAGACACAAGTGATACACACAGTAAGTAACAAACAAGAAGTTTGTTTTGGCCCCTGCAGACAAGGCCGCTAACAACGTCGTCGTTGTGTGTCGGCTCCACTATTTAAACACGCTTAAGCAGGAGCTTGGTGGTACTAAGGCCTATGAACTTCAGCCTTTAGCTGAAGAGAGAGTTATAGTAGATAAACATATTTGTCATTCAGCCACCAAGTTGTGTGTGTTACCGAAGGCCAAGACAAGCTTCCTACGCTATACTGGTTACCAAAACTTCATAAAAGACCTTACAAAGCACGGTTTATTGCAGATTCTAGCTCTTGCACTACCACTGAACTTTCTAAATTATTAACTTCCTGTCTTACTGCTATTAAAACGCATGTGATTAAATATTGTGATAAAGTCTTTGAAAGATCAGGAAGAAATCTGTTTTAGTCTATAAAAAAATCGAATGAGGTTTTAAATAAATTGAAATCCAGACATTTTCGTGCTTCAAGTCTGTCTACTTACGATTTTTCCACTCTTTACACTACACTTCCTCATAATCTTATAAAAGAAAATCTTAATGATTTAATTGAATGGGCTTTTCACAGAGAAGATTCTCTCTATCTTGCATGTAATGTCAGAAATGCATTTTTCACTTCTAAAGAGCATAAGAATTATACACTTTGGTCATGTCAGAAAGTGTGTGATGCCCTCACCTTTCTACTTGACAATATTTATATTAGATTCGGTACTAAGTTATTTAGACAAATTATAGGTATTCCGATGGGTACGAATTGCGCACCTCTTGTGGCTGATCTGTTCTTGTATTGTTATGAAAGAGACTTCATGTTGTCGGTATCCATTGATAACCAATCTGAAATTATTGAAGCTTTTAGCTCCACTTCTAGATATTTAGATGATTTATTAAATATTGATAACACCTATTTCGATGGTTTGATCAGTCAGATTTACCCCTCAGAACTTCAATTAAATAAAGCAAATTCTTCTGATACCGAGGCTCCGTTTTTGGATTTACATATGTCTATTGTAGATGGGTTTGTTTCGTGCAAAATTTATGATAAACGCGATGACTTTGATTTTGAGATTGTAAATTTTCCTTTTTGGGATGGTGATGTTCCTCGTGCGCCATCCTATGGCGTTTATATTTCGCAATTAATTCGATTTGCTAGAGTGTGTAGTCATGTAACTGACTTAAACACTCTTAATAAATAAGTATTGGCTAAACTCCTTAATCAGGGTTATCGGTACCATAAACTACGCAAAACATTTTCAAAATTTTATAGACGCCATTCTGATTTAATTTCAAAATTCAGTATTGGACTTAAATCACTTCTGCAACAAGGTCTATCGGAACCCGAATTTTATGGTGACTTAGTATATAAATTCAGAAAAATATATAATCGCAATGACTTCAGCACCCAATTTCGTAAAATCATTCTTCGATATAAAAAGATTGGGTACAAAATGGATGTTATACGACAGACTGCATGCGTGGTAGTTAACCCAATCACCGTTGGCAACTTTGCTGCCCTTTTTAATTGCACGCCGGTGGGTCAGACCTCAGATTCTATGACGGCTCCAACGTAAAGGCTTATTGAGAATTAGAGAGATCTAATTCTTGGTAATGTTGGTTGGTGCCTGATGCTCTGTCTCTGGTCGGGCCCATCGGAGTCTAACTGTTGGTTTTCTTTTGCTCCAGCCTTTCAGTGGTTTCTTAGGCTTCTTGCTGTCGAGTCCTCACCGTTGTCTCACCTCTGTGGTTCTTTGATTATTTGTGTTCACGGAGATGTTGCACTGATGAGTTAGGAGGCCTTCATGCGGACTGAACAAATTATTTGTCTAAATCGCGGCGGAAGTAAGGGCGAGGATTGTGGCCACGTAAAATCGATTTAAGCCCCCCAGTGGAAATCTTTCCACTGACCGTTCCAAGGCGGTTCTTCTGTGGCGATTTATTTATGTTGTTGTTCGTTACTTACTGTGTGTATCACTTGTGTCTTTTAGTTTTGGATGGCCATATGGCCATTTTGTGGGAAAGTAACTGTCCTTATGGCCTTCCTTTGTTTAGGTTTCCATTATGGTCTGGTCGCTTAATGTTTGTATTTCTTTCCATTTGGTGTCTTTGATGGGTGGAGTAAGTTAATTGTATCAATTCCTGATCTTTGTTTTACTTCTACTTTATTAGCCGAAACTACGTAGTAAAGCCCCCCCCCCCCCCCCCCCAGTGGAAATCTTTCCACTGACCGTTCCAAGGCGGTTCTTCTGTGGCGATTTATTTATGATGTTGTTTGTTACTTACTGTGTGTATGTCTTGTGTCTTTTAATTTTGGATGGCCATATGGCCATTTTGTGGGAAACGGAAGTAAGGGCGAGGATTGTGGCCACGTAAAATCGATTTAAGCCCCCCGGTGGAAATCTTCCACTGACCGTTCCAAGGCGGCTCTTCTGTGGCGATTTATTTATGTTGTTGTTTGTTGCTTGCTGTGTGTGTCGCTTGTGTCTTTTGATTTTGGATGGCCATATGGCCATTTTGTGGGAAAGTAACTGTCCTTATGGCCTTCCTTTGTTTAGGTTTCCATTATGGTCTGGTCGCTTAATGTTTGTATTTCTTTCCCTTTGGTGTCTTTTTTGGGTGGAGTAAGTTAATTGTATCAATTCCTGATCTTTGTTTTACTTCTACTTTGAAGCACGAAAATGTCTGGATTTCAATTTATTTAAAACCTCATTCGAATTTTTTATAGACCAAAACAGATTTCTTCCTGATCTTTCAAAGACTTTATCACAATACTTAATCACATGCGTTTTAATAGCAGTAAGACAGGAAGTTAATAATTTAGAAATAAAAATAAAAAAAAGAGTTCTTTTAAGAGCAATGGAAATGTTCATAGGAAAGAAGATGGGTCATACTACGTAGTTTCGGCTAATAAAGCCTCATCAGTGACCCTGTAATGATCCGACAACGAAAGCCAGAGGAAGTATACTGCAATTTTTTCGAATTTCGAATATGCAGTCGATTCAAAGACTGATATAAATCAAAATGAGGTCCAAATAATTAAAAACTGTCTAGAATTTGAGTCTAAACTAATAATTTATTTCTGATTTCTCAGAATATTCACGCTGATCTCAAAGGACCAAAAGTAAAATATAAACTGCACTGAAAGTTCAGTGGTAGTGCAAGAGCTAGCATTTGCAATAAACCGTGCTTTGTAAGGTCTTTTATGAAGTTTTGGTAACCAGTATAGCGTAGGAAGCTTGTCTTGGCCTTCGGTAACACACACAGCAAACTTGGTGGCTGAATGACATACATGTTTATCTTCTATAGCTCTCTCTTCAGCTAAAGGCTGAAGTTAAAAGGCCTTAGTACCACCAAGCTCCTGCTTAAGCGTGTTAAAATAGTGGAGCCGTCACACAACGACGACGTTGTTAGCGGCCTTGTCTGCAGGGGCCAAAACAAACTTCTTATGAAATTCTTGAATACCTAGTTTAAGATGACGTAAAGACGTCTTGGGCTTAGGAGGTAATAAATTAATATTTTGAAAATAGAAAGAAATGACCAGATATCCTCCTAGAAATTGAATATCTTATTAGTAAAATAACCAATAAATATCTCAATATTACATTGGAATGGTGCCCATCACATTGCAATATTGAGGGGAATGAATTAGCGGATAAGGCAGCTAAGTTAGGGTCTAAAACAGGTAAACCTCTAGATATAAAGCTCAGCAAAAATGAAGTATATTCGATTATTAAACGTCAAGTAAGGAAGAAATGGGCATCACAGTGTGCACAATATGGGCATGGTCAGCGTTGGTAACTTGACAGCACGCTTCAAACGAAGATCACCCAGTACTCAAATAGTAGGCAGATGGATAAAGCGTAAATCCGATTAAGGCTAGGACAGAATGGACTTAAAGCAAATAACCAATATCATAATGAGATGGACCCTCTATGTCCTCATTGTGGGGATATAGAGGACACAGCTCATTATTTTCTCCACTGCTCCCAACATAATGAACACAGGAAAATGCTTAATAAAACCATCAACAGTATACAGGGGTTAGCAGATACCAATATAAGTATAAAACTGCTACTGAATCCAAACAAAAATATTCACTTGAAATAAGGGAAGCAGTTTATACATACATTAAAAAAACAAACTACCAATCTATTATTTAAACCAAGATGGAGGGATAATAGTGGACAAAACTTTCTTATTTCGATTGGTTACTGACCTCCCCCGCTTTCAGCGGGGCGAGCTTGAATCGCGTACTACTATCATCATAAAAGTAAATAGAGAACAAGTAGAGAACATTCTACACAGTGAATTAGGAATGTCGAAGGTTTCCGCCAGATCGGTGCCACGGCTTTTGACGCCTGACCAAAAGTTGACCTGAACCTGTCACAAGCCAACTTGGCTATTTTTGAGGCAGACCAAGATGGTTTTCTAGACCGTTTTGTCACTCAGGATGAGTGTTGGGTTCATCACTTTGAGCCAGAGACCAAAAGACAATCCATGCACTGAAAGCACCCTGGCTCACCCCCTCCAAAGAAGGCAAAGGTCGTCTCTTCTGCAGGCAAGGTGATGGCATCAGTGTTGTGGGATGCCAACGGAATAATATTCATAGATTACCTTCAAAAAGGCAGAACAATTAATGGGGAGTATTATGCAGATCTGCCAAAACAATTGCGAAAAGCAATTAAGGCTAAACGACCCGGAAAATTGACAAAAGGGGTCTTGTTCCATCAGGCCAATGCGCCTGCTCATAAATCGGTTGTCGCAATGGCTACTGTGCATGACTGTGACTTCACACTTGTCGAGCACCCTCTGTTTTCACCTGATCTAGCTCCATCAGATTCGTTCCTGTTTCCAAACATGAAAAAGCACTTGGCTGGGCAGCATTATCGGTCAGACGAAGAGGTGATAGCTGCTGTGGAGGAGTTTTTCAGGGACCAAGATGAGACCTTCTATACCACTGGGATCCAAGGACTCCAGCATCGCTGGAGGAAGTGTGTGGACAGGACGGGAGACTTTGTTGAAAAATAAGGCACTTTCAGCATGGACAAACCATTAGATCTTTGTCAGGCTCAGAACTTTTCAGCCTACCCTCGTATAATCTTCACCTTCCTTTGAAGCATGTAAATAGTATGTCTTTATCATTATTATTATGATTGAAATTTTTTACTATTACTATTATCACCATCATTACCATTATTATCTTATATCATATGTTGTCTCAGTGTTGAAAGCAAGACTTGCGACTAGTCTTCGTCCTCTGAACTTAAAGCCGTGTGTGTTCCTGCATGGAAACCTGCATAGGCATGCTCCATTTGCAGCCTTAGTCAAATGGCCAATATCAAGCGGCAAAAAGAAAGAGGACTGTTGAATCACTTATCGCTCTTGAGCAAAGTATAGAAATCACGATTTGCAGTCGTATTGGTCTGATTTCTACACATTTTCGGCTCATTTTTCGATCAGCATTTTTAATTAAAAAAACAGGCAGTGCTTCATTTTTCTATGGTCGGGCACCGGCAGCTCAACGCCATTTGCTCTTGTTGGACAAACTGCCACGATTTGCAGCCAAGAAGCACTTAACCTATGTCTGGTTGTGGAGCTATGGAGTTATGTCCGCTTGACCATGGCAGACATAAAAAGCCTTAACCTAAACGAACGAACGAACGAACGAAAAACTACGCCTCATTATCGCCCAAAATAATTCATGTACTTTCACTCACAGAAGCGGCCCATTTTTTAATTATTATTTTTTTTTTTTTGTAATTTTCATTTTTTTTTTTTTTTTTGTAATTTTCTCGGAGAATCAGGTTCGAAATTTATTTGGAAAACGCCTGAATCTTTTGCATATAATGTAGGCCCTGATCAGAGGCCACTTTCTGCTGCGTCTGCGCTATGTTGCCATTCGGCGACCAATGGGATCTTCCTCCTTGTTAATAGAACAAGTCCATTTCAGAATTGAAGAGAATTAGGTTGCGTTTTCGTGTATATTTTTGCAAACCAAGGTCCTGATCAGATGCCTTTCTCTGCTAAGTCTGATCTGGATCTGCACATTTTGCCATTTGGCGTCAAATGGGATCTTCTACCTTGTAAATGGCACAAGACCGTTTCAAAATTAAGGAGTGTGAGGTTGTGTTGTCTTCAAAATTTATTTTGAAAATGTCGGCAGCTGTTGGAAACAATGTAGGCCCCGATCAGGCGCCTATTTCTGTTGCGTATGATCTTGTTCTGCACATTTTGCTAATTGGAGCCACATGGCATCTTCCACCTTGTAATTAGCACAAGACCATTTCAAAATTTAAGAGTGTGAGGTTGTCTCAAAAGATTCAAAATTTCCGAAATAATTCATGTTCAGTCACTCACAGAAGCGGCCCATTTGTTTAATTATTATTATTATTATTATTTTGTAATTTTCATTTATTTTGTTTAATTATCCCTTTTTACAGGGCGGTCAGCGAGTTTGCTTATAAGATTTGGGTAACGATTTTTATTTGACGAAACGAATATTTGGCTAAGGACCGGAATGCCGGGAACCAGTCTAGCGGTCCCCAAGCGTTTCCCGTTCCAATTGGAACGGTGTAAGCGTGGAATGGAGCGGAATGGATCGGGAACGGGAATATCGCGGATCGAAACCGCACCGCGAACTGGAATGGAGTGGGACTCGAACGATAAAATGGGAAGCAAAATCGCTGTCCCCACTGTATGATTAGTGTATTTGTGTTCCGACCTTATCCTTAAATATGTGTGTGCGTTTGGATGACTCATCCAAAAGGCTGAAGAAGCACGTAGTCGATCCCACGATACCTGGTTTGCGAGCTGAGTACCTTATCCATTATACCACCTTAAGGTAATCAAAGCATTGCCAGTACTCAGTGAAGACATGGGTTCTTAACTATAACTTTGCCCTTCTTGCAACAAGAGAAGTCTCTGGTTAGACAATACGGATGCGAAGGCTGATCTGATTCTTCGCTGGGCGCATATGTCTTATTGTAGGTTTTGTCGTGCGCTGGCTCATTTTAAATTCCTTGACTGTAATCAAACCGCCGCGTCTGATTTTGGGTATACACTGTTTGACAAACCTAACACGTGATTCAGTCCAGACACTTTAGATAACTCTCTTAAACAACACTGTGATATCACAGCGATAAGAATAGAGCAATAACCGCTACCAGCAGTACGAAAACATGCCTATACAAATACATTGTAAATTTTACCGCTGGAAAAAAGGAAATTTTAAGATGAAAAATTGTGATATTTTTTCTTATTTCTGCTCAAAATATAGATTGTGAGTACTCGTTAGAACCGCCTCGATGAGGCGGTTCTAACGAGTACCTACAATCTATATTTTAGAGCAGAAATAAGAAAAACAAAATTTACCCCTGTAAACCCCAGTTTTACTATATAAAAGTGGGGTTCAAGGGGGTAAAAATTATATAGGCCTGTTTTCGTAATGTCTACCAGGCTGACCTACAAACCACGTGGAGATCGGCACCTGTAACTTAGGTCGATGCCTAGAGCGATAGTAGCGAAGGCATTTTTTGACAGAAATTAGGTTGCATGTATATGTAAGCTTCGTGAGCATCACGAAACCACGCCCGTATAATACTGATCACCTTAAACCCCACTTTTATATAGTAAAATTGTGGTGTACAGGGTAAACCGTTTGTTCTAAATTACTGCTCTAAAATATTGATTGCGGGCACTCGTAGAATAATCTCGATGAGGCGGGCCTAATGAGTACCCACAGTCTATATTTTGAGCAGATGTAAGGAAATTATCACAAACGTTCATCTTAAAATTTTCATCTTTTCGGTGGTAAAACTTACAATGCATTTGTATGGGCATGATTTTGTAATACATCACGAAATCATGCCTATATAATTTTGACCACGGGCCTCCGTGGCCTAGTGGTTAAGAGCGCTGACTCTTGATCATTTGGTCTCTCACCGCTGTGGTTCGAGCCTCGCTCGGGTCACATGTGAGACGCCAAGTTCTGCAACGGAAGGTCAGGTGGTTTTTCTCCGGGTACTCCGGTTTTCGCCCACCTCTGATTAACGATCGGCTCGATATGATTGAAATAATCTTGAAAGGGCCGTGGATGAAACTACATGAGATCAGCCTCGATAGCGCAGTGGTTAGCGCGTTCGACTCATAATCGAGAGGTTGTGCGTTCGAATCCGCCACCCGTTATCGAGGTGTGTCATTGGGCAAGACACATAATGCCACTGCCTCACTCCACCCAGGTGTAAATGGGTAGCAGTGGTGTAATAGTCACTGCCTCTCTCTCGCGCGCGTGAAAACATCCGGAATGAGTGTTCGAGAGCGATTAAATAAGCTTGAAGTTTCCATCGCAATCGAACTAAAATAAATTAGTATAAACTAAAGGGCCGTAAAACCAAAACCAAAAAAAAAAATATATATAATTTTGACCCCCCTTGAACCCCACTTTTATTTAGCAAAACTGGGGTTTAGAGGGGTATACCTTTTTTGTGATATTTTTTCATATTTTTGTTCTTATATATAGATTGTGGGTACTGGTTAGAACCGCCTCGATGAGGCGGTTCCAACGAGTACCCACAATCTTTATTTTGAGCATAAATAAGAAAAAATATCACAATTATTCATCTGAAAGTTTTCATTTTTAAGCGGTAAAATTTACAATGTATTTGTATAGGCGTGTTTTCGTAATAGAGTGATTCTCCAGACTTTCGGATGAGTCTTTAAACCGAGTTCCCGTCTCCGTATGACCTTAGCTGTTGGTGGGACGTAACACTCAAACACTCAATCGTAATAGAGTGACACTTTAACTTTTGATCTGAATGCCACATTAACGATTCCGTGTTATGTACACCCCGGTTAACTCCACTTTATACAGGGAAAACTGGGGTTTACAGAGGCATATATTTTTTCTTGATCCTGTTCCAAACCACAGCACATATGTTTGGAGTAGCACTACTTTTTGTCAGATAAAGATCGTTAAAGGACGCACTGCGTAAAATGTTTAATCGTAATGGAGATACACCTTAAACAACGTTTTTTTTCTTCTTAGAACTACTGTAATATTTTATGACACATCAAAGATGCATCCATCCTTTTCAGGCTGTAACCTCGTGGTTTGTGAATATAAAGACTGGCGTGTTTAACTGGAATCACAGACAGCTCTATTGTAATTGAAATTGAATTCAAGTCAACCGATAATTCAACTTGGGGCATGTGTCACAGTTTGGCAAAAGCATTGTCTTCTACTGAGTCCAAACACAGATTTGTCTACTTTTCGGAAGACGCATTCAATTAATTTCATGTATATACATATAGTGAAGGCGTGTTAGACTGTGTAGACTCGCAGCCTCAGTAGGGCTGGCTAATCGGAGGTGAAAAGACAATCGATTATCAGACCTGTCATTTCGATCGATAATCGATTAGTAATGGCTACGATTTTGCCGTAATTTTACCTGTCTTGCTTTCTGTCTGAGCATGACTCTTACAATATGTTGCACTTCACCACATGTATATTTGAACAGACAGGCCTGAGCAAACAGTGTAGACCCAGATGAGACGCCGCATAATGCACTGGTTGCCACCCACGCCCCCGCCCATAGGACCGGACCGTTCATGCTAATAAACCCTATTGGTTCATTGGGCGACAGGGCTTGAGATGTCATTTCATCTCAATGTCGGGTAAAAGGCCCACAAAAATTGAAAGCAACGTCTCCAAAATGACCTTTACAGTGTTGACGGGGACGTTAAACCTCAAATCAAACAAACAAAGTGGTTGTCACTCATCCAGCTATTTTAGGCATAACTTTTGGCAGAAAATTGTACCTTTCAAGTAATCAATTAAAGGCAAATCAGATATGATAATTATTTTTGTGAAATTTATCGATCGATTAATCGACTATACGATTAATAGTGTCACCCTAATATTCACTGAGGGTTCTTGCTCCACGACACATTTTCACATGACTGGACAGACTTGATAGCTAATTGAATATAGTCGTGCAAAGATGCCATTCACGGAAGTGGATTTACCGTCTAAACACAGCATATTGTAATGGAATGGTAATTGGTCTCATAGAATGGCGAAATCTCTTCTGAATGTCACGCGCATCATTCAGAAAGGATACCTATTGGTCGGCCCGTCACAGCTTGGGCCATAAGGCCAGTTTTGGTGAATTATATATCATCAAGGCGACATTCCATCAGTTTTGAAGACACATCTAGTTGTTTTTGTTTGTTTGATTTGAGGTTTAACGTCCCCGTCAACACTGTAAATGTCATTTTGGAGATGTTGCTTCCAATTTTGTGGGACTTTTACCCGACATTGAGATGAAATGACGTCTCAAGCCCTGTCACCCAATGAAACCAGTAGTGTTTATTAGCATGGACAGTCCGCCTCGCACCGCGGTTCCTGGACAGGCTTAGAATCTCTAAGCGGTTTACCAGTACTAGTGTGCGGGCCGGATTCAGCTCTGCGTGGAAGCCTCATGCAGCCCATATATTTCTTCAAGCCTCTATGGGCGGGGGCCGATCCCGATTTGAAGAAACATCTAGTTGTTTTTGTTTGTTTGATTTGAGGTTTAACGTCCCGGTCAACACTGTATAGGTCATTTTGGAGACGTTGCTTCGAATTGTGTAGGCTTTTTATCCGACATTGATATGAATTGACACCTCAAGCCCTGTCGCCCAATGAAGTCAATAGGGTTAATAAGCATGAGCGGACCGACTCGCACCGCTTTGCCTGGGCTGGCTTTGATCCTCTAAGCGGTCCACCAGTACTCCAGTGCGGTTGGTTTCAGCTCTGCGTGGAAGCATCATGCAGCCCATCTATTTCTTAAAGCCCCGATGGGCGGGAGCCTATATATAATTGCATGTTGTTGGTCTATGTTCTTCCGAAAAAAATCACTGTTTTTCATTGTTCGTCAAAACGTAGACAAGCCCGTGAAATGAAGACCCCTAAACCCCACTTTATACGAGATCGAATAAAAGTGGGGTTTACGGGGGTTAACAATATCTGTCTTACTTTTGCTCAAATACATAGAATAAGGGTGCTGGTTAGAACCGCCTTATTGACGCGGTTCTAACGAGCACCGACAATCTATGTTGAAAAACAGAAATAAGAAAGATGTTATTTTTTCCTACAATTTGTCATTTCTGACACCATGTTGAACGCCATTAATTATTATAGACATTTTCACTCCTAACGTTGACAATGCACAGTGCAAAAGCTGGTTGTGGTTACATCTAGTTTTCCGTCAAATGCATATATCGTCCAGGGGCCAGTTGTTCAAAGCATCATTAGCTTAAAGCGCTCGTTAGTGGTCATATTGTTAACTATTCTATCAAGTTAAATATTCAAAATTTTGGTATTTTTGTTATTTTGGTATTTTTGCTAAAAAACTGTGATCCGCAAAAGCTGCTCACCTATTTTTCAGCAAACATATTAGCATATTTTCCATATTTAATTATCAAAGTTTCAACGATTCGTTAGCTAACGACGTCGTTAGCTTTGAACAACTGGCCCCAGTATGTTATTATAATTTACTGTGAAAAAAGATGTGAAAAATCTCCAACAAGCATCTTGTCTAAACCCGTGTACCACTATAAAAAGACTTCCCTGTACTTGATTTTGGAAAAGTCCATTTTCGTGTTGATTCTGATAAGACGTCACGTTACAACCCCCCCGCCCCCCCCCCCCCCCACCGTCCATCGGGGCTTGAAGATATAGATGGGCTACATGATGCTTCCACGCAGAGCTGAAACCAACCGCACACGAATACTGGAAAACCGCTTACAGGATCTAAGCCTGCCCAGGCAAAGCGGCGTGCGTCAGACCTTTCATGCTTGTAAACCCTATTGGTTTCATGGGCGACATGGCTTGAGATGTCATTTAATCTCAGTATCGGGGAAAAGTCCCTTAAAATTGGAAGCAACGTCTCCAAAATGACCTTTACAGTGTTGACGGGGACGTTAAACCTCCAATCAAACAAACAAACGACGTCTCGTTATATACATGTAGATCCTTGTGGCATCTGTAGGCAATTGAAGGGTTGAACGTGCCTAGCAACCCACGTTATATGGCAAACGCACAGTGGTCACCCAGATCAGCCGCCACAGAGTTCTGCGGCGTTTGATCGGGGTCAACACTGTCTGCTCAAAGTACGAAATATATAAAAAACTGACACCCATATGAACGAAAAAGAATCACCCCAAACAGATTCCATTGACATATATATGCACTCTTCTCGTATTCGTTTGTTTGTTTGTTTGAGGTTTAACGTCCTCGTCAACACTGTAAAATCATTTTGGAGACGTTGCTTCCAATTTTGTGGGACTTTTACCCGACATTGAGATGAAATGACATCTCAAGCCATGTCGCCCAATGAAACCAATAGGGTTTATTAGCATGGACGGTCCGCCTCGCACCGCGGTTCCTGGACAGGCGTAGATCCTCTAAGCGGTTTACTAGTACTAGTGTGCGGGCCGAATTCAGCTCTGCGTGGAAGCATCATGTAGCCCATATATTTCTTCAAGCCCCTTTGACAACAAATTTTGTTTAATCGCGTTAAAAGAATTCATACATTAAAATCAGACTTCCTGTGCTTTTGACATAAAAATTAATTCTCGCGAGGGTGAAGGCCTTTTGACAGTAAAATCATCACGTCTCATTACGTGTGACGATGTAGTTATCGGAAGCTTTTCATTTAAAAGGCAGACTTTCAATAAAGCTGAACAGAAATAGCATTTGCCTAAAAAAAATTATTGGCCAGCGCATGACAAAACCTACAATACATGTGCGTCCAGCGAAGACTCAGATCAGCCTGCGCATTCGCGCAGTCTGATCAGAGTCTTCGCTGGGCGCTCTTATTAAAAATTAAGGTCTCATTGCTCATTCATGCAGCAAGAGAAGTCTCTCGTTAGACCAAATGGATGCCCAGGCTGATCTGAGTCTTCGCTGGACGCACATGTCTTATTATAGGTTTTGTCGTGCGCTGGCTCAATTGATATTTGTATTTTTGTGCAATTCTGTGGTGCAGTCAAGATGATCTGATATTGGAGGTGATTGAACTAGAATGGTTTTTGTTTGATTCAAGGTTTAACGTCCCCGTCAACACTGTAAAGGTCATTTTGGAGACGTTGCTTCCAATTATATGGGACTTTTACCCGACATTGAGATGAAATGACATCTCAAGCCCTGTCGCCCAATGAAACCAATAGGGTTTATTAGCATGGACGGTTCGCCTCGCATCGCGGTTCCTGGACAGGCTTAGATCCACTGAGCGGTTTACCAGTACTAGTGTGCGGGCCGGATTCAGCTCTGCGGGGAAGCATCATGCAGCCCATATATTTCTTCAAGCCCCTATGGGCGGGGGCTTCTAGAATGGTAATACGCAGATATTTACGGAACATTTCATTTCGAAAAGACTCCAAAAAAAACATTGTGAATTTTACCGCCTAAAAACGAAAATTTTAGACGAAAAATTGTGATATTTTTCTTATTTCTGCTCAAAATATAAATTGTGGGTACTCGTTAGAACCGCCTCATCGAGGCGGTTCTAACGAATACAAACAATCTATATTTTAAAGCAGAAATATGAAAAATAAGATATACCACCGGAAACCCCAGTTTTACTGTATAAAGTGGGGTTCTAGGGGGTCAAAATTATATAGGCGGGTTTTCGTGATGGGAGGGACATGCAATTTATTTTAAGATGTACGTTGTGCGAACAAGATTATATTTTGTGCGCACATTATAATATCTTGTTCGCACAACTTTATAGCTTGTTCGCACAAGATATCTTGTTTGCACAACACAGACCTTGTGCGGATAACATAGCATATTGTGCGCACAACTTATTACTTGTTTGCACAACATAATTTCTTGTGCGCACAACATATCTTGTTTGCACAGCATATTTAATATATTGTGCGCACAGGTTGTTACTTTGTTCGCACAACATGGTATCTTGTTTGCACAACATAGATCTTGTGCAGACAACATAATATCTTGTACGCAATAGATATTATCTTGTTCGCAAAACTTTTAATATCTTGTGCGGACAACCAATGTTGTTTGCATAACATATTATATTGTGCGCACAAGTTTTTATCTTGTTTGCACAACATATTATCTTGTTCGCACAAATTATTATCCTGTTTGCACAACATAATATCTTGTGCGCACAACATATTTTGCCTGCACAACATATGTGAAGCGTCATTAGATTTTTGGTCCAAATGGCGTCCATGACCGAAAATGAGTTTTTGCCATTTTCTGATAGCTTTATAATACTGAAGTGCATATGCGAAATTTCAGATGAAAACATTGAGCGGTATACGAGATATAGGTCTCTAAAGACTGACCCCAAATATACAAAATTTGCATCGGTTATTTCAAATGAATATTTGCGAGTGATTCTTGACTTCAAAGCCACATAAAGCATTCAGAGAAAATAAAATATCAGCAAATCATGTTTTTACACAATTATTTATTCACCCAGTAGCAATCATTCATTAAATATTTGTTGGGAAGAATTCTGTTGCCATGGCACAAATTTAAAATCCTAAAATTTTTCGAATAAAATACTCTTGTAGAGCTTGCATATATTTTCTCATTCAATCTTAATAAAAGTAATGTAAAAGTGCATAACTAAATCCAATTAAAGATCATGTAACAACATTCATTTCTACCATTGCCAGAGATATCAGCTTTACTTGGATACAGAGTAGTCCACCTACTTACATTTTAGTTGTGTATGTCACCATTATCAATTTATTTGAATGTTGCACCTAAATAGCCAAAAATTGGACTGTATCAATTACTTTTACGGCAAAGTCTGGCTTATTGGAGCAGACTTTTTAACGCATCATTGCTCTCATTCTAGGTCATACATGTAGCTGCATGAATAATTTCATGATGGCTTATAAAAATATGAATTCCATATGAAAATGAAAATAATAATAATAACAATAAAACACAGAAAATTTTCGCACAATCCTTTACTTGTTCGACAAAATTGTATGTGCATCATTGCAATTATAGCAAACTTTTATTGTAAATAAATCAATTATCTCCATTAAATAGTGGCATAAATGCAATTCATAAGTATTTTATCAGATTACCCCACCCACCAACTGATTTGGTATCTATAATCGCAGGATCAAGTAAAGTTGACATTTACATCCTTGTGTGAGTGTGTGAGTATATGTGTAATTGTATGCGTGCAAATTATTATTACTCGTATATTGTGCGCTCAAGTTATTATCTTGTTCGCACAGCATATAATCTTGTTTGCACAAATATTATTTTGTTTGCGCAACATAGATAGATCTTGTGCGGAAAACATAATATCTTGTTCGCACAATATATTATCATGTAAGCACAATTTGAATTGAGATTTTACGTCCCCGTCAACAACATCTAGGTCATTTTGGAGGCCCTGCTTTCCAATTGTGTGGGACTTTTACTCGACACTGAAATGAAATAACATCTCAGGCTCTACGGCCCGAACAAACCAAAAGCGTTTGTATGCAGGGAAGATCCGATGACGGCCCAACTTAAACAACTTTTATATTTAATTTATAATTAGTGGTTGGTGTCTTATGATTTGTCTTTGGCTTGGTTCTTCGTGGTCTATCTGATGGGTTTTGTAAAGCATTACGCAAACACGCCTATACAAATACATTGCCACCTTAATCGCCGAAAAAACTGTAATCTTTATGATGAAAAAGTGAAATGTCTCTTATTTCTGCTCAAAATATAGATTGTGGGCACTCGTTAGAACCGCCTCATCGAGGCGGTTCTAACGAGTACCCACAACCTATGTTTTGGATAAGAAATAAGAAAAATAATGTATACCCCGTTAACCCCAGTTTTCTTTATATAAAGTGGGGTTTAGGGGTGGTTAATTTCACGGACATGTTCACGTGATGTGGTTTTGTGATTTCTTCATTGTTAGTTACTCTTCCCTTTGTGCCGTTGTTAGGCTGTTATCTTTGATTGTGGCCTTAGACCTTCTAGTCCCTGTTTGATGGGTTTCCGCTCTGTGTTGAAGAACCCATTACGCAAACACGCCTATACAAATACATTGCCACATTTATCGCCTAAACAAATGAAAATTTTATGATAAAAAATTGTGCTATGTTTCTTATTTCTGCTCAAAATATAGATTGTTGGCACTCGTTAGAGCCGCCTCACCGAGGCGGCTCTAACGAGTACCTACAATTTATATTTTAGAGCAGAAATAAAAAAAATAAGGCAGAACCCCCCGGAAACCCCAGTTTTACTAAATAAAAGTGGGGTTCAAATTATATGGGCGTGTTTTCGTGATGCAAACAGCCCAATCTATGTCTCCAAACCAGTTTTGTTAACGATATCATTCACCACCCCAACCCACCATCACAAAGAGAAAAGACGTTCCCTGACGCAACCAGACACCGTCGTGATATGACTGAAAAATTGCTGAAAGCGACGTTTAACCCGAATTCACACACACACACAGACAAAGAAAAAAGACGCGCAAAACAATGACGCCCCTTTTGGAAATGGACCACACCAAACGTGTTAGATGGAAGATTTCATTTTAAGTATAAAGTAACTAGCAGACAAGAAACCCAGACGACAACTGTTGTGACTGACGTCTTAAGAGTTAAACTAGCCACCTGTTTTATGATTGTTTTATTTCCCGTGTGCCTTTGACTAGCTCTGTTTTGTAATTTGGACATAACTCTAATACAGATCAACAAATTGTTCGTGTCCCATAGGGGACGACCCTTGCACGCTTTATTGAAATATTTGACCCACACAGTAACTGCCTGATGTAAAACACGCCAATAATCGGTTTTAACGGCGATCGTATAACTCATACGTACGAAACCCGGGAAGGGACATATTTTTTTTTAATATATTGTGCGAACAAGACATTAAGTTGTGCGAACAAGATATTATCTTGTGCGCACATGATAATATGTTGTGCGGACAAGATATTATCTTGTGCGGACAACATAATTTATGTTGTGCGGACAACATATTATCTTGGGTGGACAAGATAATATCTTGTTTGCACAACTTAATATCTTGTGCGAACAAGATATTATCTTGTTCGCACAACATATTATCTTGTTCGCACAACATAGAGCTTGCGAAGTTGTGTGAACAAGATATTATCTTGTGCGGACAAGATTTTATCTTGTTTGCACAACATATTATCTTGTGTAGACAAGATATAAAATTGTGCGAACAAACAAGATATTATCTTGTCCGCACGAGATCTATGTTGTGAAGACAAGATATTATCTTGTGCGGACAAGATAATATCTTGTTCGCACAACTTAAAATCTTGTGCGCACAAGATAATATATTGTGCGGACAAGATATTATGTTGTCCGCACAAGATAATATCTTGTTAATATCGTGTTTGAACAAGATAATATCTTGTCCGCACAAGATAATATCTTGTCCGCACAAGATAATATGTTGTCCGAACAAGATAATATCTTGTCCGCTCAAGATATTATCTTGTTCGCACAACATAATAAAAAAAATCATGTCCCTTCCCGGGTTCCGTACATACGGGCTTGAATCACAATTTTTTTTCGGAAATAAATATAATACTGTATTAAAAAACAGTGGAGCAAACTTGAGGGTTACATCATTTTAACCAGTGTAGTTTTTCATCAATACAAATAATTTCGTATTGGCCCAGTCACAGGTCCGACTGAGGTCAGCTGTATATAGCCGAGGCCGATGGCGAATAAGAAATTGCTTGAATAATGACAGTTTTATTAATTAACATCATAAAACATATTTTTTTCGATTTTTTCACCCCATTTTGTTATGGAATTCACCCCAGTTAATATGGATTTCACCTCAGGTTAAAATGGATTTCACCTAAGGTTAAAATGGATTTCATCTCAGTTAATATGGATTTCACCTAAGGTTAAAATGGATTTCACCTCAGTTAATATGGATTTCACCTCAGGTTAAAATGGATTTCACCTCAGTTAATATGGATTTCACCTCAGGTTAAAATGGATTTCACCTCAGTTAATATGGATTTCACCTCAGGTTAAAATGGATTTCACCTCAGTTAATATGGATTTCACCTCAGGTTAAAATGGATTTCATCTCAGTTAATATGGATTTCACCTCAGGTTAAAATGGATTTCACCTCAGTTAATATGGATTTCACCTCAGGTTAAAATGGATTTAACCTCAGGTTAATATGGATTTCACCTCAGGTTAAAATGGATTTCACCTCAGTTAATGTGGATTGCACCTCAGGTTAAATGGATTTCACCTCAGTTAATATGGATTTCACCTCAGGTTAAAATGGATTTCTTCTCAAGTTAATATGGATTTCACCTCATATTAATATGACGTCTTAGCCAATCAAGTTCAAGAATTTCAATATTGATCGCAGGTCATTGATATCAGTATTGGGTTAACCGATATAAGTCAGGGTGTAAATCTCGTATTAGCACAGGTCTACTTGCGATTTAATTTCAAAATTCAATTTGGAATTAAATCTCTTTTGCAACAAGGCCTGTCGGAATCGAACTTTATTGTGACTTAGTAACATTAAAATATATATTAGCGCCATGTAATAAATTCGATAATCCACTAGTGGATTAAATGTGCAAATTAGCTAGATACGTCCCGTTACGTTACATGTACGACGTCCTTAACGACGTCGCGTTTACTAATGGCGGAAAATTGACCTTTTTTGTAAACAACCGTGAATAAAAAGCGTTTTAAATGTCATATGATAAATAGAATCTTGCATTCGTGCTAATGTATTATTGAATTTATTAAACTCGTTGAGGAAAAGCGATAAAATGCTCGGCAAAGCCTCGCATTTTATCCCTTTTCCTTAGCTCGTTACATAAATTCAATAATACATGAGCACTCATGTAAGATCCTCTATGTCTAAACCGTGAAAGAACCAAGGGGAAGAATTATGGACATGTAAAATCGATTTAAGCCCACCTCAACCATTCCCAGTGAAACACTTTTACTGGCCGTTCCAAGGCGGTTGTTCTGCCTCGGTTTATTTTCGTTATAGGTTGTCTTTGCATGTATGGATTGTTTATATATTAAAAAAAATGGATAGCCGTTTAGCCATTTTGTGGGAAAGTAACTGTCCTTTTGGCATTCCGCTAGTCATGTTTTCATTAGGGTTTAGTTATTTCAGGTTCGTGTTTCTTTCCCTTTCCGATGGAAGGTGTAGGGTTATAAGAATCTTATATGGGTGTGAGGGGTGGATGGAAAAATCTGTCCCAAGGGTCACTGTCCGGCATCACGAGGCTTGCCGAGTGATGCCGGACAGTGATTCCGAGGGATGGATTTTCTATCCACCCATCACACCCATATATGATTCTTTTTCTTGCATACCTTCCATTTCTTTGCGCGGATTTTTAATGCTGCAGTCACTTCGAGTACCGACTTCTGCCATATTGTAATGGCAGTACAGGAATGTTTAGTGACGTCACGTAACGTGCAGTGACGTCAACCTTAACGACCGCGCATACGAGGTCGTAATCAACCAGTGCGTTTATAAAACACGCGATTATATTCGATTTTGGATCGGAACAACAGGGTCAGAACATAAATTGCTATCCCAGGGTAAAATCACGGATTTGCTTGTCTGGTGTGGAAGAAAATTGTATCTATTCCTGATCATGGCCTTCACTTCTAATTTGCATGTACTGCAGAAACAAAATAAACCAAATACCTCTTTTCTGGAAATTGTCTGTCACAAATTATTGAGCCTAAGACTGTGTGTATCGCTTACAGATTTTTTTTTTTTGGATAGCCATTTGGCCATTTTGAGGGAAAGTAACGGTTCCTTTAGGTTTTCAGCTAGTGACGTTTTCATTTGGGTCACGTTATTTCATGTTCGAGTTTCTTTCCCTTTGTTGTCTCGTTTGGGAGACGTGGGTTGATTGTATCGATTCCTGGTCATTACCTTCTCTTCCATTAATAATAATTAACTTAAGTTCCAGAAAAAGGTCAAGTAAGGAGAAGGATTAAAGTATAAATAGAGGATCTGACGAGTTGAGGTAAAGGGTTAAAATGCGAGGCTTAGCCGAGCATTCTTTTCCTTTTCCCCAACGCGTTTCATATATTCAACATCACGTGAACAAGTCCGTAAAATAAACACCCCCTTACACCCTACTTTGTATAGAGAAAACTGGGGTTTACGGGGGTAAACATTACATATCAGCCAGTCAGTCTGCTTGGATGCATCTGAGAAGAGGCAATATTTAGCATTAGATAACAGCATTAGGTTGTTTGTTTGTTTGGTGCCTAATGACCCATTAAGCACTGTTTAGGTCATATTGAGCCAGTCTGCTAATCAGTTCCGCTTGCGTGAAGCTTTCCAGCGCACACGCATTTGTTTCGCATTTGTATCGCGCGAGATTCGCACTCGTGATTCACGCGTTTCACTTGCGAATGGCATTTTAGCCAATCAATTGCTTTTATGAATAACGCGATATTGCGTGTAAATCGCGATTGTTGACCAGCCAATCAAACCTGAGTGTCGAAAGCGCAGATATGCACATTCACAGACTGCTTCGCGTTTCATAAGCAACCAATCAATACTGCGTAACTATTTCACACTTATCGTTCTTTTTATTTCCTTTTTCTATTTCTTTAAATTTTCCTTATTCCAGATTTTTTTTTTCAGTTTGAACATAATAAATCTGATTATTTCCGAAAGGCGGACTAGTCAATTATCCATTTACATTTGCCTGGGGGTAAAGGGTAAATTACAGGTACTGCATAGTGATTGAAGTTGACTGTCAAAATGCAGGATGTTTATTGACCAAAAGTTTTATGACACCCAGGTGCAACTCGGGGCTAAAAAGATAGCTGTTTAAAACAACACCTTATTGTCGTCATTTATTCTACATGTCCGAAATAATTAATGTTCTTTCACTCACAGAAGTGGCCCATTTTTATTTATTTATTTTTTAATTTTCATTTATTCTGTTTAATTACATGTAACTCGGAGGAGAATAAAGTTGCGTTTTCTTCGAAATTTATTTGGAAATGCCTGAACCCTTTGCATAAATGTAGTCCCTGATCAGAAGCCTACGTCTGCCGCGTCTGATCTGGGTCTGCATGGTTTTTGCCAATTGGCGAAAAAGGGAATCTTCCACCTTGTTAAAAGAACAAATCTATTTCAAAATTAAAGAGTCTGAGGTTGTGTTTTCTTTATTGTATATTTTGGCGAACCAAATAGGTCCGGATCAGACGCTTACTTCTGCTATGTCTGATCTGGATCTGCACTTTCTTCCATTGGCGTCAAATAGGATCTTTCACCTTGTAAAAAGCACAAGCTCGTTTCAAAATTTAAGAGTGAGAGGTAGTTTCTTCAAAATTTATTTTGAAAATATCTGAAGCTTTTTGAAACAATGTAGGCCCCGATCAGGTGCCTATTTCTGTTGCGTATGATCTTAGTCTGCACATTTTGCTAAATGGCGCCAAATGGCATCTTCCACCTTGTAAATAGTACAAGACAATTTCAAAATTCAAGTGTCTTAGGTTGTGTTGTCTTCAAAATTTCCGAAATAATTCATGTCTAGACACAACAGAAGCAGCTCATTTATTTAATTTTTTTATTGTTGTAATCTTCATTTTTTTTTTGTATCATTAACACATTTGTTTTACCAAATGGAATTTTCCATTTTATACATAGTCCATTTCAAATGTAGGAGAATCAGGTTTTTTTTTTTTTTTTTTTTTTTTCGAAATTTATTTGGGAAATGACTGAACTTTTTGTAATGTTTTATAATTTAGGCCCTGATCAGACGCCTACGTCTGCTGCGTCTGACCTGGGTCTTTTTACCATAACCATTTTTTCCCATTTTCTTCAAAATTTATAATTTGGAAAAAAATGCCTGAACTTTTTGCAAACAGTGTAGGTCCGGATCAGACGCCTAGTTCTGTTGCGTTAGATCTGGGTTTGTACTTTTTGTCAATTGGCGCCAAATTGAATCTTCCACCTTGTAAATAGCACAAGACAATTTCAAAAGTTTAAGAGTGTTAGGTTGTTGATGTCTTAAAAAATATTATGAAAAGCTTTCGGAAACAATGTAGGCCCTGATCAGACGCCAACTTTTTCTGCGTCTGAACTGGGTCTGCACTGTTTGCCATTTGGTGCTAAACTTTATGAACTTTAAGAAATGTGTGTATTTCAGCCTTTACCTTTTCCAAAATTTTATTTATTTACTTATATATTGTTTTATTTTTCTTTGTTCCATACAGAGATTGTTGGTACTTCATTGCGAAAATACGCCTATACAAATCTGTTGATTTTTTATCACCAAAACTGAACATTTTCTGTTATTTTAATATTTCTGTACAAAACATAGGTTGTTGTACTCGTTAGAACCGATTCGGCGAGGCTGTTTTGACGAGTACCCACAATCTATATTTTGTGCAGAAATAAGAAAAATAATATATACCCCCTTTAATTCCAATTTTACTATATAAAAGTGGGGTATAGCGGGGTCAATTTTGTATAGGTGTGTTTCGAGATGTGTAAGAAACACCATAAACATCCATTTCAAGGCGGTTGTGATGAGCGCCCACAAACAAGTAAATAGACGTGACTTGTCAAACAAGTATCCAAGGATAAACGATTACCCTCTTGGTCCCCAACACCATATGTCTCAGAATACCCCGAATGTTTATTATCTCTAAACTGCCAGACATTAGGGTGTTATGCAATCAAAAATATGTCTGTGTGTGTTTATCCGAAGAAGTCACAACTGATAAGAGAGACCGATACCGCCATTAATTTATGAACGAATTAAAAAATAAAATAAAGAATATTGGACAAACATACGAGCTAAGAGGATTTTGATTGGCCCGTGCTCTGTCGCATTCACGCGTTTTATCTGCACTTACCTGTCTTATTCTTATTGGTTGGAATTCTCTCGCAGAGAAACGCGTATTGTGTTTCCCTAACGCGTTTTGAATAATCACTTTCATTGGCTGATTTTAAACGCGTTGCAATCGCGTATGAACGCGATGAACCGCGTATTAAAACAAGAAAATTTTACACGCACGCAATGCGCGTGTGTCACGCGGACAAAACGCGAAAATGGTTAAGTTCTTCTTGAGCTTAACTGTATTTGTCTTATTTTTACCCTTAGAAATAGGTTGTGGGTATCATGGATTTTCATCCGAAAAGTAGCCATTTTGGAGATGTGAAAAAATGCACTATGTCGCACGGGTGTGTTATCGTAATAATAATACATGAACATGAATGCCATATTATATTTATCATGTGGCATTAAAAACGGATTTTATTCACGATTGTTTAACAGAAATGTCAATATTCCGCCATTAGTAAACGCGGCGCGGTTAAGGACGCAGTGCATGTAACGTTACGTGGCGTATCTAACTATTTTGCATATTTAATCCACTAGTGGATTATGGAATTCATTACATGACGTTATTTCATTCGCAGACGCGACTGTTGGTTTTTTTTTTTTTTTTTTTTTTGCTCCAGCAGTTCTGTTGTTGTATGCTGTCGATTCCTCAACCTTGTTTCATCTCTGTAGTTTTTTGATTTGTATGTTCTCGGAGATGTTACACTGATGAGTTAGGAAAGTAGAAGTAAAACAAAGATCAGGAATTGATACAATTAACTTACTCCACCCATAAAAGACACCAAAGGGAAAGAAATACAAACATTAAGCGACAAGACCATAATGGAAACCTAAACAAAGGAAGGCCATAAGGAGAGTTACTTTCCCACAAAATGGCCATATGGCCATCCAAAATAAAAAGACAAAAGTGATACACACATTAAGTAACAAACAACAACATAGATAAATCGCCACAGAAGAGCCGCCTTGGAACGGTCAGTGGAAAATTTCCACTGGGGGGCTTAAATAGATTTTAAAGATCCTCGCCCTTACTTCCGTCGCGATTTAGACAAATAATTTGTTCAGTCCGCATGAAGGCCTCCTAACTCATCAGTGCAACATCTCCGTGAACTCAAAAATCAAAGAACCACAGAGGTGAGACAACGGTGAAAAAATTATTTGTATAAATCGCGATGGAAGTAAGGGCGCGAGAATTGTGGCCACGTAAAATCGATTAAAGCCCCCCCCCCCCCAGTGGAAATCTTTCCACCGACCGTTCCAAGGCGGTGCTTCTGTGGCGATTTATTTATGTTGCTGTTTGTTACTTACTGTGTGTATCACTTGTGTCTTTTTATTTTGGATGGTCATATGGCCATTATGTGGGAAAGTAACTGTCCTTATGGTCTTCCTTTGTTTAGGTTTCCATTATGGCCTGGTCGCTTAATGTTTGTTTTTCTTTCCCTTTCGTGTCTTTGATGGGTGGAGTAAGTTAACTGTATCGATGCCTGATCTTTGTTTTACTTCTACTTTGTGGGTGTCCTTGTAGCGCATCATCTGGCCTACTTGGGAGCGTTTACCCACATTCTGGTAAAATGGCCTGTCTATCTTAATTGGGCTAATTTCAGGAGAGTGTGTAAACTTTGCACCCCTGCCCTGTTTAAGACTGCCTTGTCAGGAATCCTGCCTTGCCACTTAATCTTTAAGAGTTTTCTAAGACAGCTAGTATGGAAGTGATTCTGTCTTTTGACGTGCCGTTGTTAAGCTGTTCATGTTTCACATGTATACAATAGTGTTGGCAGCACCACACTTCGGTAGACTTTCAGTTTTGTGTCCAGTTCGATTCTACTTCTATCCCAAACACTACCACATAGCTGGCCAAATACTGCACTTGCTTTGGCAATCCTGGCATTGACTCCGTCATCAATGTGCACGGCTCTAGACAGTGTGCTCCCAAAGTAGGTGAACTTGTCTACAACTCTTTGACTTTTCACTGTGATTGTGGGCTCTCTGCACGGCTTACCAGGTGCTGGCTGATAGACTACTTCAGTCTTTTTGATGCTGATTGTGAGATCATAGCTATCACAGGAGTCGGATATTTGCTCTATACCTTCTAACGTCTTCTCTTATGTAGGAGCACATTTTGCAATGTCATCAGCAAAGATGAACTCATCTAGCACCTCTGTCTGTACCCTGGATTTGGCTTGCAACCTTCTGAGATTGAAACGCGTCCCATCAAAGCTATACCTAATAGGTATGACATTGTCACCATCCTGGGAAGCATCTGTGAGCATGGCAGAAAACATCCTGCTGAACAGTGTTGGGGCTAACACACAGCCTTGCTTGACTCCGTTTGTCACAGGGAAAGGATCTGGAAACTCATCGTCATTTTGGACCCGTACAAGCATATCATCGTGGGACTGTCTCGCCATTGCTGTGAACTTGGTTGGACATCCATACTTCACAATAATCTTCCAAAGGCCCTCAAGACTAACTGTGTCAAATGCTTTGGTGAGGTCAACAAAGGTCATGCATAGGTCCGTGTTCTGTTCCTGGCATTTCTCTTGCAGCTGCCTTGCTGTAAAGATCATGTCAAGTTTTCCTCTGCACTTCCTAAGCCCACAAGTATTTCTGGTAGAAGTCCTGGGTGCTCAATGTGTTCATTTAGTCGGTTCAGTAGGACTCTTGTAAGGACTTTACCAGCGACTGTCACGGTGATTATCACAGATCTGATGGTTCCCTTTCCGTTTTAATAGGTGGGTAATTGACGCATCCTTGAGTTCTTGTGAGATGGTTTCTTATCTCCACATAATGTGAAATAACTCAGACAACTTCTTTGCAACTGGAGTACCTCCGGCTATGTAAATCTCAGCCTATATTGCATCTGGTCCTTGTGTCTTGCCAGATGCCAGAAGTTTTAATGATTTTACTGTTTCAGTAACGGTTGGGAACTTGTCAAGTAGTTAACCTAATCTACAAATACATATTTAATGAAAGAACAAGAAACAAATCAATGAATTTCGCGTCGTTTATCTTCCTTATAAAGTGACTGATGCCAGTGCCTCCATCAAGAAATTAGTTCCAAAATGATCTTAAAGTGTCGGTTTGCATTGACAGTTAGAAACTGACACAGTATCGATTGAATCAGCATACCATGTCATTTACATGTGTTAACTGGCGGCTCTGTATTTTTAGCTCACCTGAGCCGAAGGCTCATGTGAGGTATTAGTATACCACGAGCCGGCGTCCGTCGTCCGTCGTCGTCGTCCGTCGTCGTCCGTCGTCGTCCACACTTTCAAAGAAGTATATCTCCGGAACCAGTGGGCCAATCTTGATCAAATTTCATGTGAAGCATTATCAGGTAGGGGGAAAGGCTGCATACTGTTTTCGGGCAGATCGGATTGGAACTCTGGTTGCCACGGCAACAAATAGCTCCCATAGACTTAACATAGGAAAAAGCTTGTCATCACTCTAGCTCCGTCAATTTTTTTCTGATCGACTTCATTCTTGCAGATAACGAGGACAGGCATGAAATCTCGATCAAGTTTGATTTTGGGCTGAATCGGATTATTCACTCAGGAGTTACGTGCCCTTGAGCGTTGAAAAAACATAGGAAAAAGCTTGTCATCACTCTAGCTCCGTCAATTTTTTTCTGATCGACTTCATTCTTGCAGATAACGAGGACAGGCATGAAATCTCGATCAAGTTCGATTTTGGGCTGCATCGGATTATTCACTCAGGAGTTACGTGCCCTTGAGCGTTGAAAAAATTGCCTATTGACTTAACATGGGGAGAATGTTGTCATCACCGTAGCTGCTTCAATTATTAGCTCACCTGAGCCGAAGGCTCATGTGAGGTATTAGTATACCACGAGCCGGCGTCCGTCGTCCGTCGTCGTCCGTCGTCGTCCACACTTTCAAAGAAGTATATCTCCGGAACCAGTGGGCCAATCTTGATCAAATTTCATGTGAAGCATTATCAGGTAGGGGGAAAGGCTGCATACTGTTTTCGGGCAGATCGGATTGGAACTCTGGTTGCCACGGCAACAAATAGCTCCCATAGACTTCACATAGGAAAAAGCTTGTCATCACTCTAGCTCCGTCAATTTTTTTCTGATCGACTTCATTCTTGCAGATAACAAGGACAGGCATGAAATCTCGATCAAGTTCGATTTTGGGCTGAATCGGATTATTCACTCAGGAGTTACGTGCCCTTGAGCGTTCTTAACATAGGAAAAAGCTTGTCATCACTCTAGCTCCGTCAATTTTTTTCTGATCGACTTTGTTTTTGCAGATAACGAGGACAGGCATGAAATCTCGATCAAGTTCGATTTTGGGCTGAATCGGAATATTCACTCAGGAGTTACGTGCCCTTGAGCGTTGAAAAAATTGCCTATTGACTTAACATGGGGAGAATGTTGTCATCACCGTAGCTGCTTCAATTATTTTCAGATTGGCTTTATTCTTGCAGATAACCAGCACAGCCATGAAATCTCGGTCAAGTTCGATAACTGGCAGAATCGGATCATTCACTTAGGAGTTACCTGCCCTTGTGTGTTTTTGCATTAGGGTTAATGGGAATTTCAAAAATGTATATCTTAAAGACTACTTGGCCAACTTTGATCAAATTTCATGTGTCGCATTATTGGGCAGATGGAAAGGCTTCATTAGGTTTTCAGGCAGATCTGAGTGGAACTCTGGTTGCCATGGCAACATCTAGCTCCCATAGACTTCACATAGGAAAAAGCTTGTCATCACTCTAGCTCCGTCAATTTTTTTCTGATCGACTTCATTCTTGCAGATAACCAGTACAGGCATAAAGTCTCGGTCAAGTTCGATTTTGGGCCGAATCGGATTATTTGCCTTGGAGTTACCTGCCCTTGAGCATAAAAAAATACGTTGTGACCACGATAGCAACTTTATTTTTATTCAGATCAGCTTCAAACTTGCAGGTAACGTGGACAGGCATAAAATCTCAGTTAAGTTCGAATCGGAATATTGACCTCGGAGTTACATGACCTTGAGCGACAAAAAATTTGCCCATAGACTTTACATAGGGAAAATGTTGTGACTACGATAGCGACTTGAATTTTTTTCAGATCAGCTTCAAACTTGCAGGTAACGAGGACAGACATAAAATCTCGGTTAAGTTCGATTTTGGGCCGAATCGGATTATTTGCCTTGGAGTTACCTGCCCTTGAGCATAAAAAAATACGTTGTGACCACGATAGCAACTTTATTTTTATTCATATCAGCTTCAAACTTGCAGGTAACGAGGACAGGCATAAAATCTCGGTTAAGTTCAATTTTGGGCCGAATCGGAATATTGACCTCGGAGTTACGTGACCTTGAGCGACAAAAAATTTGACCATAGACTTAATTAGGGAAAATGTTGCGACTACGATAGCGACTTGAATTTTTTTCAGATCAGCTTCAAACTTGCAGGTAACGAGGACAGACATAAAATCTCGGTTAAGTTCGATTTTGGGCCGAATCGGAATATTTGCCTTGGAGTTACCTGCCCTTGAGCATAAAAAAATACGTTGTGACCACGATAGCAAGTTTATTTTTATTCATATCAGCTTCAAACTTGCAGGTAACGAGGACAGGCATAAAATCTCGGTTAAGTTCCATTTTGGGCCGAATCGGAATATTTGCCTTGGAGTTACCTGCCCTTGAGCATAAAAAAATACGTTGTGACCACGATAGCAACTTTATTTTTATTCATATCAGCTTCAAACTTGCAGGTAACGAGGACAGGCATAAAATCTCGGTTAAGTTCGATTTTGGGCCGAATCGGAATATTGACCTCGGAGTTACGTGACCTTGAGAGACAAAAAAAATTGCCCATAGACTTAACGTAGGGAAAATGTTGTGACAGAAATAGCGACTTGAATTTTTAGCTCACCTGAGCCAAAGGCTCCAGTGAGCTGATAGTATACCAAGGCTCCGGAGTCCGTCGTCTGTCGTCCGTCCATCCGTCGTCCACACTTTCAATGAAGCATATCTCAGAAGGCAGTCGACCAATCTTGTTTAAATTTTATGTGTAGCACCATTGGGCAAGGGGAAAGGCTGCATTAGGTTTTGGAGCTAGTCTGGTTCATTTGTTCCTTCATTCTTCTTTCTCTCCATATAGAGATAATAGACCAATGTTAAATTTTTAATCAAAGATTTCTCAGGAACTATAAAAGCTAGAAGCATCAAATTTGGTATTCAATAGAATAATGATGACTTATTTTGTGTAAGAGACATTGGGCTTTCTCAGCTTATTTGTTCATCTGTTCTTTCATTCTTCTTTCTCTCCATTTTGACCAATGTTAAATTTTCGTCAAAGATTTCTCAGGAACTATAGAAGCTAGAAGTCTCAAACTTGGAATGCAATGCAATAATGATGACTTATATCCTGTAAGGGTCAATGGGCTGGATTCTATTAGCAGATTTAGTAGTCAAGTCTGTGAATTGTTAAAACTTAAGTTCCTCAGGTGAGCGGTTTAGGCTCATTGAGCCTCTTGTTTACCTTGTCATCACCGTAGCCCCTTCAGTTTTGATCGAATCTTTCTGAAACCTATATGTAAGGTGACTGGAGATAAAACCTAGGATGAGTTCGAAAACAGGCCAAGTCAGCCCATTTATCCTAGAGTTCTGTCCCTTTGATGGCTGAAAATGTTGATTTTTGACCTTGTCATTACTGTAGCCCCTTCAGTTTTGATCGGATTTTTCTGAAACTTATATGTAAGGTGGCTGGGGATGAAACCTCGGATGAGTTCGAAAACTGGCCAAGTCGGCTCATTTTTTTTTAGAGTAACATCCCTTTGATTGCTAAAAATGCCAAATTTTTACCTTGTCATCACCGTAGCCCCTTCAGTTTTGATCGGATCTTTCTGAAACTTATATGTGAGGTGGCTGGGAATAAAATCTTGGATGATTTTGAATACTGGCCAAGTCTGATCGGATCTTTCTGAAACTTACATGTAAGGTGGCTGGGAATAAAACCTCAGGTGAGTTCGAATACCGGCCAAGTCGGCACATTTATCATAGAGTGACGTGCCTTTGATTGCTGAAAATGCCTATTTTCGACATTGTTATCACTGCTGCCCCTTTAGTTTTGAACGGATCTTCATGAAACTTACAAACAAGGAAGTCAGGCAGAAGTTTGAAAACTTGCAGGTAACGAGGACAGACATAAAATCTCGGTTAAGTTAGATTTTGGGCCGAATCGGATTATTTGCCTTGGAGTTACCTGCCCTTGAGCATAAAAAATACGTTGTGACCACGATAGCAACTTTATTTTTATTCAGATCAGCTTCAAACTTGCAGGTAACGTGGACAGGCATAAAATCTTAGTTAAGTTCGAATCGGAATATTGACCTCGGAGTTACATGACCTTGAGCGACAAAAAATTTGCCCATAGACTTTACATAGGGAAAATGTTGTGACTACGATAGCGACTTGAATTTTTTTCAGATCAGCTTCAAACTTGCAGGTAACGAGGACAGTCATAAAATCTCGGTTAAGTTCGATTTTGGGCCGAATCGGATTATTTGCCTTGGAGTTACCTGCCCTTGAGCATAAAAAATACGTTGTGACCACGATAGCAACTTAATTTTTATTCATATCAGCTTCAAACTTGCAGGTAACGAGGACAGGCATAAAATCTCGGTTAAGTTCAATTTTGGGCCGAATCGGAATATTGACCTCGGAGTTACGTGACCTTGAGCGACAAAAAATTTGCCCATAGACTTAATTAGGGAAAATGTTGCGACTACGATAGCGACTTGAATTTTTTTCAGATCAGCTTCAAACTTGCAGGTAACGAGGACAGACATAAAATCTCAGTTAAGTTCCATTTTGGGCCGAATCGGAATATTTGCCTTGGAGTTACCTGCCCTTGAGCATAAAAAAATACGTTGTGACCACGATAGCAACTTTATTTTTATTCATATCAGCTTCAAACTTGCAGGTAACGAGGACAGGCATAAAATCTCGGTTAAGTTCGATTTTGGGCCGAATCGGAATATTGACCTCGGAGTTACGTGACCTTGAGAGACAAAAAAATTTGCCCATAGACTTAACGTAGGGAAAATGTTGTGACAGAAATAGCGACTTGAATTTTTAGCTCACCTAAGCCAAAGGCTTCAGTGAGCTGATAGTATACCAAGGCTCCGGAGTCCGTCGTCTGTCGTCCGTCCATCCGTCGTCCACACTTTCAATGAAGCATATCTCAGAAGGCAGTCGACCAATCTTGTTTAAATTTTATGTGTAGCACCATTGGGCAAGGGGAAAGGCTGCATTAGGTTTTGGAGCTAGTCTGGTTCATTTGTTCCTTCATTCTTCTTTCTCTCCATATAGAGATAATAGACCAATGTTAAATTTTTAATCAAAGATTTCTCAGGAATGACAAACATGAACTACACTATTAGCAAAGGTAGTAATTGCCGTGAACAGCAGGATGTGGGTTAGATTATAAAGTTTGTGCCTGCTCGCCAGGTTTTCTATCGGAGTCTAACTGTTGGTTTTCTTTTGCTCCAGCATTTCGGGGGTTTGTTGCTGTCTAGTCCTCACCGTTGTTTAATCAGTGTGGTTGTTTGATTTTTATGTTCTCGGAGTTGTTGCTCTGATGAGTTAGAAAGCCTTCCTTCGGACTGGGCAAGTTATTTGTATTCAAGAGCGAATATTGCAACAGGGTGAAATCCATTTCAGCCACCCAGTTAAGTTCTTTTCACCGACCGTCCCAAAGCGGTTCTTCCGTCGCGTTTTTTTATTGTTATAGTTTGTCTTTGATTGTGTGTATCGCATACATCATTTTGTTTTGGATAGCCAATTGACCATTTTGTGGGAAAGTAACTGTCCTTTTGGTTTTCCGCTGTTGATGTTGTTATTTCATGTTTGTATTTCTGTCCCTTTGGTGTCTCTGATAGGAGCTGTGGGTTAACGGTATCGATTCCTGATCATTGCCTTCACTTTTATTTTTAGATCTGAGCCATAACGCGCGGGATCATACCAAGATTTACATTGTTTGTTCAAAACTGTTCAATAGAACTGTAATCTTTTGCAAGCGAGAACTACTACACAGAAGTGAAAACTGTGGCGTGCAGCACTTACGAAAACACGCCTTTACAAATACATTGCACATTTTACCACCAAAAATCTGAACATTTTCAGATGAAAAATTGTTATATTTTTCTTATTTGTGCTCAAAATATAGATTGTGGGTACATGTTAGAACCGCCTCATCGAGGCGGTTCTAACGAGTACCCACAATCTATATTTTAGAGCAGAAATAAGAAAAATAAGGTTTACCCCTGCAAACCCTAGTTTTACTATATAAAAGTGAGGTTCAAGGGGGAGAAAACCATATAGGCGTGTTTTCCTGATGTATAATATTTTTTCTGGGCCCGACGAACTACTTTCAGCCAATTAGGCGTCATCAGTGACCCTCAAACATATTGGAATCAACCATCCACAAGGACTAAAAAGTAAACCCCACACTATGATGAAGGACACGGAGACCTTTTACGGTCACCACACATGACCTTAACACCAGGAGCGGTAACGTTAAATCTGTTCTATAGGAATGTTATCCTTTGGTAGCAAGGACTCCAGCACAGAACTGAAACGTGTAGAGTGTATATAGAGAATACCAGGTGAGTGTCTTTTAATATCAATTTACGCTACTCGCCTTGTAAACCAGGGATTGCAGGATCGATCCCGGGCCTCTCCGGACTTTCGGATGAGTCTTTAAACCGAGGTCCCGTCTCCGTATGACCTTAGCTGTTGGTGGGACGTAAAACTCAAACACTCACTCTCTCTTCTAATATCAAGTTTATCAGGCAAGGCTTCGAGAACGCTTGTAGAATCGCGAGGCTTGCCGAGCGATTCTACATGCGTTCTCGGAGCCGAGCCTGATAATCTTGATATCAAATGACACGAATCTGGTATTCTATTTATCAGTCTATCCCCTAGTCCACGATTAGTTATCGATGGTCCTCAATGCGTCTTAACATTCCGGCGGTCGATATACTTAGTAACATCTGACCATATTTTCCTATGATTTTTTGCAAGTATTTTTCCCCAATTTTTCCATTAATAATATCATTTTTGCCATTTTCCCAGTAGTCCGTTCCATTCATAAAAGTGCAATGTGATGGTGACCTGATAAAGCTCACTTGTCCAGAGATAGCATATCTTTATTAGGCCGTGTGCTACTATGCAATTAACATAGGGGGTAACTGATAAAAGATTTAACTGCACCAGACTCGCAAGTGTCTGCCAATTAGGCCTCATCATTAACCCTCAATCATTTTCAAAATATTTCGCGATGAAATCAATGATTACAAAAGACTAGAAAATATAACCCTCACTGCGCTGAAATAATTGAAAATAGCTACACACCCTGACGAATAGTTATTGCCCTGTTCTGTTATATTAGATGGACGATTCTATGTTTGATAAGTACTTAGGTTAAACTACTAACAATTTACAGTATTGCTGCTGCTTCTTTCGATGTCATCTCTTCAAATGGTATTAAAATTAACTAAGCCACTTCGTCGGAAACTGATATTTTATCTTTTTGTTTATCACAGAGTGAAATTTGTCAGCGGAACCGCAACGTATCACCCTCTAAGACGTAGGTTTCAGAAAGAAATCAATGCTATTAGAAGGTGCGTCCGCAGGTTTGAAATATCTATATCGAAAGAGTAAGCAGTTGGAAACCATTGAACACCATCAACGACTGCGTCTAACTCTACGTATCATAATACTCGCTGTGCATAAAATCCATTTTCTCGTGGGAGGAGTAATTTGTTCGAGTTACAAGATTGTGTAGGAGCCGATCGTTCTAGCGATTCTTTTCGAGAAGTTTCTAAGAAGCTTAGCGACTATTAAAATCTGAGGGTCGCTTTCAAAGTTCGACGGAAGTCAACGATCGTTATATTCAGAGTACTTTTCGTGGTGTAAGTTGACAACTATTTTCAGTTACATATCACGAAAACACGCCTATATAATTTTGACCCCATTGAACCCCACTTTTATATAGTAAATTTGGGGTTTGCTGGGGTATACCTGAGTTTTTTTTATTTCTGCTCTAAAATATAGAATGTGGGTACCCGTTAGAACCGCCTCGACGAGGCGGTTCTAACGAGTGCCCACAATCTATATTTTGAGCAGAAATAAGCAAAAATATCACGATTTTTCATTTTAAAATTTTCATATTTTTCGGCGATAACAGTGGCAATGAATTTGAATAGGCGCGTTTGCGTAATGATAAGTTTAAGGGGAATGAGGACGCCTAGCACATTTTTCTGTCTTTTTCAAATGGAGACAACTTTCGGGACTTCCTGTTCGCTTTTCTATAAGCCCTGTCCAACTGAATAAACGGTCTACCCTTAAAGGAAATAATTTGCGCCTCAGGAGCTAATTCTCTCCTTTAACAGTTGACCCATATTGACATAGGAGACAAAAATACATTTGCAGGAATTGACTACCCCGAAGATCTTCCCATTCCCAGTAACACCCTAATGCAATGACGAATGCAACGCAATGCCTGATTGGATAAAGTACGAATACAACGCGATGTCTGATTTGATAATGTTCGAATACAACGCGATGTCTGATTGGATAACATACGAATGTAACGCGATGTCTGATTGGATAACGTACGAACGCAACGCGGCGTCAGATTGGATAACGTAAAATTTGCGACGGTGTATTTTGCTATATACTGGCCAAAACCAGACACTAGCTTCAATGCCTGACATTCGGCTTACGCTCCTTACGTCATTGACGAATGCTTCAATTTTCTAAAATTAGGAAATGCAAACGTGCATAAGAATGCATTTATCATTGTAATGTGGGGGAGAGACATTTTCAGTTTATTACATTTTACAAGTACAATTGCATGATGTTTAGCTACATATCACACGTTTCCACGAAAGGCAATTTCCGACCGCAAAACTACTGATTTTAACTGTCTCCCCAAATGACAATTTCATCACTTAAACACGTCTGTATAATTTTGACCCCTTTAAACCTCCTTTTTATATAGTAAAACTTGGGTTTACAGGGGTAGAACTTATTTCTGCTCTAAAATATACATTGTGGGTACTCGTTAGAACCGCCTCGAGAGAACATAATTTAGTCGACTGTCAGTGTGTAAGAATCGAAATAGATCAGCTCTATTGCATGATTTGTTGAGAAAAATATCACGGTTAGTCGATCAGTTGTTAGTAGATAAATCACTCGCGCTACGCGCTCTTGATTTGATCTACCTTACAAATGACCTCCGAACAGTGATATAGGACTCAATAAATCACTGCTACAGCTGATCTATTTCTTAAAAACGCATGTTTTCGAAATGTTGAAAACAGTTATCTCTTAGTTTATGCCGTATTTAGAAGACTACAAACCACCTTTAAAGGTCACATACATATTTCTTGCTTTCTTGCGTTAATTAAGAAATAGATCAGCTCTAGCAGTGATTTATTGAGTGATATATCACTGCTTGGAGGTCAGTTGTAATGTATTTCAAATCACGAGCGCGTAGCGCGAGTGATTTGTCTACTTACAACTGACCGACAAGCTGTGATATATCACTCAATAAATCACGACACTAGAGCTGATCTATTTCGATTCTAACACACTAAAAGTCGATGAGAATGCTATTGATTCCTTCAGATTCTCCCTACCTTCCACCGTTGGGTGAAGTTTTCCCGCCAATAAAACTGACTGTATCACATGCGATTACCTGTTTTCATAGCATTTCCCATACAAGAAAACGACGATACACAATCTAACGTCAAGTTAACAATGAATGACGTCATGGAACTAAAAAAAAGGCGGCTCTTCGCGACACACTCTTCCGCCAAGTGATTTATCACTCAATATATCACCAGATTTATCCGTTTGCTATATAGGCGACCAGTGTTAGAATTACTTTTCGACGTAATAATGCAGAGGTTACATGAGAAAAAAACATTACGAAAACACGCCTATACAAATACATTGTAACGTTAATCGCCGAAAACATGAAAATTTTAAGATGAAAATTGTGATATTTTTCTTATTTCTGCTCAAAATATAGATTGTGTGTACTCATTAGAACCGCCTCGATGAGGCGGTTCTAACGAGTACCCACAATCTATAGCTCAGAGCAGAAAATAGAAAAATACGGTTTACCCCTGTAAACCCCAGTTTTACTATATAAAGTGGGGTTCGAGGGGGTCAAAATTATATAGGCGTGTTTTTGTGATGAATTTTCATGTAGTAAATTATGAGGTGCCGTTTTACTATAAATCCCCTATATTGTGATATCACTTTATCCAATTAGTGATATCACTAATTCTATTTATTCATATCACTAAATAGAGATGAATTAGTGATATCACAAAATCGATTTAGTGATATCACCAAATAGAATTAGTGATACACTAACTCAAATTTATTTTGTGATATCACAAAATCGAACTATTGATATCACAAAATCGATTTAGTCGGATATCAAAAATAGGGGATTTATAGTAAAACAGCACCTGATAGTAGATTAACCCAGGTCAAAGAAAACAGCAAGTTAATAGATTCTTCCGACTCAAATCGGCAAATGAATTTGTGCTAATTTCAAAGACATTACTGGCTTAACGATTAGTCCATTTTTCAGATTTTTTATACCTACTGGGAAAGCTGACGTCAATAACTCAGCTTATTTGCTGACACGTAGAATGGTTGCAATTATTTTAAGCACCGTTTACTTTTCTTAAGCAAAACTAAAAATGTGAAAAGATAATAATAAAAATAATAATTATAATAATAATAATGATAAAAATAATAATAATAAAATAATTGTAAATAATGAAAGTATGCGAGTGTCACATACATGATCTCTCATTTTAGGGGTAATGGAGGATACGACCGGAGTGTTTCCGCCATTTCAATTCATTCATGCAATTTTTGGAACTGTCTGTTTCTCGTTCTCTCAACATTAACAAAACAATTTTTTTTTTTTTCTAATTAGCATTTTTTTTTTTTTTCTCATTTCTGCACCAAACGTAAAGTGAGGGTATGCGTTAGAACCGCCTCTAAGGCGGTTCGAACCATCATGAAGACACGCCAATATAACTTTTAATCCCTTTCGCCCCACTTTTACAGGGTTTTACCGGGACATATATTATTCTTGTTATTCCTGCTCAAAAATATAGATTGTAACTACTCGTTAGTACCGAGGCGGTTCGCCGCGCATTTTATGCGTTTTCCTCGACGTGTTTAGAAGCCTCCGTGGTGTAATGGTTAAGCTATTCGCCTTTCGAACCAGGGATCGCAGGATCGATACCGGGCTTCTCCAGACTTTCGGATGAGTCTTGAAACTGAGGTCCCGTCTCTGTATGACCTAAGCTGTTGGTGGGACGTAAAACTCCAACACTCACTCACTCCCCAACGAGTTTAATAAAGTTAATAATACATGAGCATAAATGCAATATTCTATTTATCACATCATGTGAAGAAGTCCGTGCAATGAAGACCCCCCCTAAACCCCACTTTATATAGAGAAAACTGGGGTTTACGGGGTATTCATTATTTTTCTTATTTCTCCTCCAAGACAAAGGTTGTGGGTACTCGTTAGAACCGCCTCAATGAGGCGGATTTAACAAGCCCCCACAACCTATGTTTGGGTTGGGTTTGGGTTTTACGGCCCTTTCAAGATTATTTCACTCATATCGAGCCGATCGTTAATCATAGGTGGGCGAAAACCGGAGTACCCGGAGAAAAACCACCTGACCTTCCGTTGCAGAACTTGGCGTCTTACACGTGACCCGAGCGAGGCTCGAACCCACGGCGGTGAGAGACCTAATGACTCAGAGTCAGCGCTCTTATCCATTAGGCCACAACCTATGTTTGCAGTAGAAATAAGAAAAATATCACGGATTTTCATCAGAAAAAATAGCCATTTTGGAGAAGTGAAAAATGTACTACGTCGCACGGGTATGTTATCGTAATGATATGACAATTAAAACGAATATTCGAGCTTCAGAATATTTCGCCTGTAGTAGGGACAACGTCGTTGGCGTATCTTTCTTATTTGCATATTTAATCCACTTATGGATTACCCGATTACCCGATTTACTACAAGTCGTTACTGCATTCTCAGACGTGACGTCATCTTATTTGTTTGTTTGTTTGTTTGTTCGTTTTGGAGTTTAACGGCCCAATCAACACTATTTTAGGTCATTTTTGAGCCGGTCAGTTTACCTATCCACACTTTTCCTGGGCAGGCGTATTCGTAAGCGGTTAACCAGTACAGTGCACATTCTTTAGCCAGAAACTGACAACTGCCCTTCTTGAATCAGCGGAAGGGAGAGAATGACCGTAGAAAAGATTGCATGATCAATCTCCAAGAAAGAATGTTGCCGACCCGGCGGGAATCGAACCCGCGTCCTCCTGATCACCAGTCAGACGCGCATCCGACTGAGCCACCGAAGCCGGCAGACGTCATCTTATAAACCTTGTTTCCATAATATATAATTTTAGTAACCGAAAACTGCCATACTTTCACTAAGAAATTCAAGTTCAGCTCATCACGAAAACACGCCTATATAATTTTGACCCCCTTGAACCCCACTTTTATATAGTAAAACTGGGGTTTCCGGGAGTATACCTTATTTTTCTTATTTCTGCTCTAAAATATAGATTGTGGGTACTTGTTAGAACCGTCTCGATGAGGCGGTTCTAACGAGTGCCAACATTCAATATTAGGGGCAGAAATAAGAAAAATATCACAAATTTTCATCATAAAAAATTCATTTTTTCGGCGATAAAGGTGGCAATGTATTTGTATAGGCGTGTTTGCGTAATGTAAAGCCATGCTAAGCTAATGAGCCTTTAAATATCTATGAATATGCCAGCTAGCAAGACTAATGACTCAAAAGGATAGGGGAAAGCCAGACCAAACAAATTAAAGCCTATAATTTGCCAAACTAGGAGAATTAAGGAGACAATGTTATAATCACGGAAAACGCTATTTGCACTTTTAAGTATTGTATTGACAAAAGTGCTTCCAAATGTCTGACATACGTAGCAACTTGTGCAAGTACATTATATATCAAAGCATAGGGAGTGCTGGTGGAGCGTAGCTTTGATAAATTGATAGCGGTAGGCAAATGTAGCGTCTGATTGGTATTTTAAATAAGGCTCATATAGATCCAATGAACATAGCTGTTTGGAGCTACTCTGGAATACCATCTGGCGTTCAAGTCAGCCTGGCTTGAAATATCATTTCATCTCAAGGATCGGGTTAAAGTCCAACAAAATCGGAAACAATGTATTCAAAATGACCTATACTGATTGTATTGGGGGAGGCGCTTCTAATGAGTACCAACAACGTATGATTAGACAAATGATTTGATACCCCCCTTTTATCTATGGCGATGACTAAGAATTGTCATTTAGTTCTCTTTGGTGAGCTTGGTGTGGTTCAGTGAGGTAAAGGTGACACTGGTGTGTCCTTACATTGCAATCGATAAGGGTAGAGGGGGATGTTGTTATTTCTTCTGTTTCTACACTTCATAGACGCGTTGCCGAACCAAGTTCCATGGACAAAAACATACCTCACCGTCATAAAGGATGAAACTGGTCTCAAATTAAAGATAAATGGCCATACTTTATTTATAAATTAGTCGTACGCTCCAAAATGGGTAGCATCATACTAGAAATGGGGAGATAACTCTTCATTCGTTGAAAACAAAATCAAAGACCTCGTGCTTCAACATGACTTTAACTCATTTCAAAACTCTTTTTTTCGCAAATTGTACGGTTTTCGTCAAGAACATTTCACTTTTGTACTTTTTGTGTGCAATTTAGGCGCTTTTTTTAGATTGGTTGATATTTTATGAGGAGATAACTCTTCCTACCATAATAAATTGGATTTTTCACCTATGATCGTTCTTTCTGCTACCTTTAGTTTTCAAAACACGGCATAAAACTTGTAATTTTCTAAACATGTAACCATTTCGCTAATCAAAACATTACATTTGGACATCCTGATACCCATAGTGGCTTTAAAACCCACTGTGTGAAAAAGGTATAGGTTTAATGCGTTTTTCCAATACATTTCTTAAGCAACTTTAAGAAATTCATTTTATATCCAATTGTCGGCGCATTTATCTCCGTGAACACAAAACGTCGACATGTAACCATTAATTCTTGCATAAATACCTATGCGCATGGCTGTTTGAAGCCATTGTCAAATGGACCGAAAGCCGTGCACAAACAGCAAAAACCGTGTTCAAATCATGAAATTCGCGTGCTGTTTGAACATGGATTTTGAGCTTTTGATATCACAAGACCGGCCTTGCTTTGTTTACGTTACGTTGAGAGACGTAACGTTATCACCCTGAACATAGCGTTTTAGGGTTCTATGATGACGTCAGATGGCTACTGCATGACAACGTCATTGTAAACAACATTCTGAACTGGTCGCCAGTTTGGATGGATGGATGGATATTTTGTTTAAAGACGCTCAACCCTAATAGGGCATATAGCGTCTAAAAATAATTAGATATTAGATATAAAATTGTTATTGAAGTTTAAAAGTTAAAATATTAATGATTACAGTTTGTTAAAAAGTCCGATTTCTTTAAGAAAATTGATTAATTGATAAGATGGTATGTCATTAAAAAGGTCTTTCATTGTTGTAACATTAAAATATTTTGAGCGTATATGATGAAATTCTACACATGAAATGAGAAAGTGTTCAACTGTAAACGGTTCGTTACAAGATATACAGAAAGGTGCTTGTTCGTTTTTTAATATGTAGGAATGAGTGAGTCGTGTGTGTCCAATACGGCATCTTGTGAGTTTAGTCTGGTCTTTCCTATTATAATTCAAAAAAGTACATTTGGTATGAAAATTTGGTTGAATTTTATTTAATTTATTATTATTTTCTTTTTCCCAAATTGATTGGCATTTATTTTTTATATATAGGTTTATGTTCGATTTTAAATCTGAAGAAGGAATTTTTAAATTGGTAATAGTTAACGATAATGCTGATTTGGCTTCCAAATCAGCTAACTCATTACCACGGATATTTACATGACTGGGAAGCCAGCAGAATATGATCTCCTTTGAGGCGGAAAGATAGTGGTATTTTCTTAAAATTTGTTGAATCAAGGGGTTTCTGTGCTGTTGATCTTTCAGAGCTTTTAGTACAGAAAGAGAATCGGAATAAATGATGAAATGTCTTTCAGGTTGATCTCGAATGTGATAGAGTGCGATATCAATTGCTTTTGCTTCAGCGGTAAAAATAGAGCTATTATCGGGTAGTCTAATGCTATCAGTGAAAATCGGACTAATGACAGAACAAGCAACTTTCTCATCCTGTTTCGAACCGTCAGTGTAAATGGAAATGTGATTTTTAAAATGTGATTTAATTTCTAAAAATTCATTTTTAAAAATATGTGAATCAACTTCAGATTTCTTATTTTTATGTAAATCTAAAACTATCTTTGGATTATTTAATGTCCATGGTTCTTTCGATGGAAATGAAAATGATTGAATATTTTGGACATTAATATTGGCTTCTTTAAATAAAGGTCGTATTCTTAGGCCAAGAGGTTTAATTGCGGAGGGTTTATTTTCGTAAAATCTTTCATAATTAGGGTTAAAAACACATTCATATGCTGAATTGCGTGGATTTGCAGCTAATTTGGAAGCATATTGAAGAGACAATTTTTCTCTTCTAACATAAAGTGATGGTTCATTAGATTCAGCATAGAGACTATCAACGGGTGAAGTGCGAAAGGCACCTAGTGCTAAACGTAAACCTTGATGATGTATAGTATCCAAAGATTTTAAATAAGATTTCCTAGCAGATCCATAGACTATGGAGCCATAGTCCAATTTGGAACGAATTAACGATCTATACAGATTTAAAAGAACAGTACGATCTCCTCCCCAGTCGGAGCTGGACAGGACTTTTAAAATATCAAGAGCTTTTAAACATTTAGCTTTCAAAGCTTTGATATGAGGAATAAAAGACAATTTGTTATCGAATGTAAGACCCAGAAACTTCGCCTCAGTGACGACTGGAATTGGACTGCCGTATATAGTCAGTACAGGATCTAAATGCAACTTTCGTATTTGGCAGAAATGAACACACTGAGTTTTTGTTTTAGAAAATTTAAAACCATTTTCTGTTGCCCAAGTTTCTATATTATTTAAACACCTTTGCAGTTTAAATTCAATGGTTTCCATATTTTTGGATCGATAAAAGATTCCAAAATCGTCAACAAAAAGCGAACAATCTGGGTCTTTTACACATTTAACTATATTATTAATTTTTATGCTGAACAAGGTTGGTGATAAAATACTACCTTGTGGTACACCTTGTTCTTGATCAAATGTGTCCGATAATGTATTTCCTATGCGAACATTAAATGTTCGATCGGACAAGAAATTTTGAACAAAAAGTGGCAATCGGCCTTTAAGGCCCAAGTTGTGTAAATCTTTCATGATGCCATATTTCCAAGTCGTATCATAGGCCTTTTCTAGGTCAAAGAATACAGCTACGACATGTTCTTTTTTTATAAAGGCATCACGTATAAATGATTCTAAGCGAATCAAGTGATCGTTAGTAGAGCTGTTTTTTCTAAAACCAGCTTGAAATTTAGTGATAAGCTGGTTTGATTCTAAGAACCAAACCAGCCTATCATTAATCATTCTCTCCATTGTTTTACATAAGCAACTTGTCAAAGCAATAGGTCTGTAATTAGTGGCTTCAGTATGATCTTTATTAGGTTTCGGAATAGGAATAATGGTAGCTTTTCTCCAGTTTTCAGGGAATTTTCCAGTGATCCAAATATCATTCAGGATATTTAATAATGTTTCCAATGCCTTGTTGGGTAAATGTTTTAAAATTTGATTGTGTATGTCGTCAGGACCAACAGCAGTATCATGAGATTTATGGAGAGCATCTAATAATTCTTTAGTAGTGAAAGGTAAATTATATTTTTCATGATTTAATGAGGAAAAATTTAACTTCTTTTTCTCTTGTTCTTGTTTAATATTTTGGAAATTTTCTGAATAATTTGAGCTAGAGGAGTTTTTCTGAAAATTTTCCCCCAAGGCATTGGAAATGTCTTTGGCCGTTGAACACACATTTCCGTTCGATTTGATATGGACATGTTTATTTGATTTGTTTTTGCCACTAATTTTTCGAATCATGTCCCATATTTTCTTAGTTGGTGTTCTGGTATTCAGTTTTGAGACGTATTGCTGCCAAGATGCTTTTTTGGCCGATTTTATTGTTTTGCGAGCTTTAGCTCGCATGTATTTGGCATGGATAAGATTTTCTTTTGTTGGTTGTTTATTGAATTTTCGTAATGCAGATTTTCTTTTATTGATTGAAGTTTTAACTTCGTCATTAAACCAAGGTCTGTTTCTTTTTGAAAAAGTCGAGGATTTAGGAATACATTTTTCAGCAATATCAATCAATTCATCAGTAAAATCTTGTATATCACTTGCAGTTTTAAAAAGTTCAGGGTCGAGTTTTTCATTACATAATTGATTAAAATTTTCCCAATTTGCTTTACTCAAATTCCATCTAGGGTGACGATCCTCATGGGTCGATGCAATTTCTTCAATTACTATCGGAAAATGATCGCTCCCATGGAGATCGTCCACAACAGACCAATCAAAATCTAGATAAATATTTGGAGAGCAAATTGAAAGATCTAAAGCAAAATAATTTCTTGTGGGAGAATGAAGATATGTTGGTTGTTTATCGTTAAATAAACATAAATCATTTTCAGCAATAAAATTTTCTATGATTTCTCCTTTGTCATTTGTATCCGAGCAACCCCATAATTTGCTGTGACTATTAAAATCTCCTAATAATATATAAGGACTAGGTAATTGATTTGTTAAATTTTCTAATTCTTGTTTAGAAAAATTATAGTGTGGTGGAAGGTAAACAGAACAAATAGTTATGGATTTGGATAAAGTGACGTTTACAGCAACAGCTTGTAAATTAGTGTTTACATCTATTTTCCTATGAGGAACGTAAGATTTTACCAGGATTGATGTACCTCCTGATGCCTTCTGATTATCCGTTGTGATATGATTGTACATACTGTAACCTTTGAAATTAATATTATCTGTAGTTTTCAAAAAAGTTTCTTGGAGACAAATGACATTAGGAGAAAAAAGTGTAGTTAAAATTAAAAGTTCGTTAAAATTGGCTTTCAGTCCTCGACAATTCCATTGAATTATTGACTTATCCATGGTTGAATGGAGAGAAGATTAAAACAAGGAATTTAATCCTTTATCTTTTATTATTAGCCTTTAAGAACGTGGAGGGATCATGATCCAACTCCATGTCCTCAAGGGCGCCGTACTGATTAGCCAGTTTTACTGGATCAGCAGACGCCCCTTTACTGTTTGGGTTTGATCCTTTATGCTTTTCTTTGCCGTTTTTTTCTTTTTGATCTGCTGTCCCCGACGTGGATCGGGAGTGTGATCTGCTAGAATGTTTGCCGTTAGGTTGTGAACTGGTCTGTGAAGTTTGTCTAGATTCTGATCTAGAATGATGAGTAGATGTAGGTTGTGACGATGTAGGTTGTGATGTGGGTTTTGGTTTAACAGTAGAGGTAATTACTTTAGAATGGGGTTTTATTTCAAAATCTTTTTCGTTAAATTGAGTGGAGGTTTCTTTTGTTTCAGGTTTGCTGGCAAGGGATTGGACAACTTTTGCGAATGTGTTTTCTGGTTTGTTTTGTTGTATTTTCTTTGCTTCCAAATAGGTGACGTTTTGTGTAACTTTAATTTTCATGATTTCTTTTTCCGTTTTCCAAACTTCACAGACATTGGATTTAGACAAATGATCTTTTCCGCAGTTCACACATTTTGGAGAGTTCTTGCAGTTGGTAGTGTGGTGGTCGGTACCACCACACTTCTCACAAACAGATCCGTCAGGGACAGTACAATCATTTTCATGGTGCCCAAACCTCTGACAATTGAAACAACGCAGAGGATTGGGCACGTAGATTTCGACCGGTATTATCCTGTAGAAGATCTTCAGCGATTTCGGCAAGGAAGTGGAGTTGAAAGTGAGTAGAAGTGTATTGGTATCAATGAGATTTCCGTCTTTTTTTACTTTAAATCTTTTGCATGCCGTTACACCTTGTTCTTTTAAATAATCGATTATGCTGGCTTCTGATTCGTGTTTTAGCATTCTGTCACGGATAATTCCTTTACAAGAGTTGAGTGTTTTATGTTCCGTGACAGAGACGTTCATATTAAAGAATTTGTTTACTTTTAGGAGGTTTTCAGTTTGTGTTTTTCGGTTAGTTTCTATCAAAAGTGTCCCATTTTTTAGTTTTTTGACGTTTTTCGGAGTTCCAATTAATGCTTCTATTTGCTTTTCAATTACGAATGGAGAAAGAGTTGTAACGGCTTTATCTTCCTTGCTCGAAATCACTAAAAATCGAGCGAAATTGTCATTTGCTTTGAAATTGAAAGTCGGTTCCGGGTCGTCATCGGATAAATCTAAAAATGCTCTTTTCCTAGTGTTGGATCCCATGGTGAAAAATTATGATTCGATAGCTATGCGCCCCACCCTCCTTGGAGCCCTACAAGGGGACGTTTAATGGAAATGGATCTCCTATTTCCAACGCCAAGGCTACATTGCTATTATACTCGATGACAGGACCAGAGTCCTTCCGCTCCACTTCTGTTTTATGATTCCCAACTATGCACCCAGATTTCAAAGAAAAATGAGGAACAGTTGGGACCCATCCCCACCCATATTCTCTCCCTCACAGAAGCTTCTGCTGAATTTCCCCAGTACAAGCCCACCGATTGATCCATCAGCCGCCGCCCATCAAATAACACTCAAAGATAGAGGAATAAGACGAAATTACACCCGGTTTGTACCATAAAGATACGTAAAAAAGAAAGAAGGAAGATAAGGACAAGCTGTGCGATTCTAGAGCTTGGCACGACTGAGCCGATTGATTCAGGCCGGATCTAGCCCAAACCCCTCTTCTATCTGAAATATGGGCCAAAATGATGTGTTGAAAAGCTGGAGATCCCTGGGCTTTTCTCAATCATCAGGATCCCTTCTTCCAGCATACGAGACGCCACTCACGGCAAACAAGTGGCTCCTGTTTCAACAAGGAATTTCATCCCCATTCACTACAGAAGGAAAGTGGCCTGTATATTTTATTCCCTACAGACAAGGGAGGCCGAAAACGTTTGCTTAAATAAAAGCTTGGCTCTGAAAACAGGAGATCCTTTGCTAAATATGAGATCCACGATTATGGTAAGAAATTATTGAGGTGATAAGTTTCAGAGAGAACAAAGGATTTTATAAACTAATAAAGAATAAAGCTGTGTTAGATGATGACGAACACTTCAGGACTTCGTGATAAGTATCCAATTCTGTTAACATTGATGTAACATAAAATAACTTTGGGGTAACATGAAATGACAAGTTACTTATCTAATAACGTATACAAAATGCATCTTTCATTGATGTGCAGAGTGAAGGAGCATGAAAAAGTGACACATACACAGTACAAACATATACAGATGAGGTTTCTTCTTTGTGGTGCGCGACCCACCAGCAATGATGATACACATACAAATGCAGCGTGGTAGTAACATGAGATAGGAAAGGTTTAAAAGTATAGATCTCGCGTAGTGAATTGAAAAAAAATTGGTAAGATGCATTTGAATAAATTAAATTACAAAATAATACCGGTCGAACGGACGATTGTTCTGTATGTTGGAGGCTTTTACCCAACTGCCACAGAACCTGAAGGCAGCCACCTATTTCGAGGCACCGGGTGGTCTCGGCAATGGGACTGTTTTCGGTGGGGTCTTACCACTCTGCCACACTCCCGAAGGCAGCCGCCATATTTCTACCCCCCGGGCAGGCGCGGGGCTGGTCGCCAGTTTGGATTGTCTGTCGCATTTGAAGAGTTTACATGGAATTTATATAGAGCTTTTAGGCGTTTTCGTCAAACTTTGCTGTCGGAATCGTAAGTTATGTAATGATGTAAATGGGACTTACCACTCTGAGAGGTGGCTGTGGTGAAGCACGTCCGTCTAGTTTGGAGTCCAAAGGCAAAGAGAGCGAGCCACGCTGATGGACAGGGAAAAATCATGCAGATGACGTAGTTCGTCTGACGTAGACATCCGTAGCCATCCGAAGTTCACCGGAACCATCCGAGTGGTTGTTGTTGTTGTTCATCCACTGGTAGTAGCCTGCAGGCGTATCACTCACCCCCTTCCATAAAATAGCATTGCTAGATCTACAACAAACTGTTTTATGACTTAAATCTCTGAATATAAAATGTAAAGATTTCCTAAATTGTAGTTATGACTGAGTATTGATCGTATTGACCTTAATATTAAATTGAACACTAAGCATAAAGTTTCCCTTACTTGCAATTGTGACAAAGTATTAACTGTAGAAACTGTATCGACATTATAAGAAAATTGACCCCCAAACAAGGTTACCCTTACTTGCAGTTGTGACAAAAGTGTTGACTGTATGGACTGTATTGACCTTATGAGACTGAAAACCGAACGTGCCCGACTAGGAATTAGGATTTAAATATGTGTAGAGAGGCTTACACTAATATCTATGCATCCGAAAGAAAGAATTCTTTATTTATACCCACACATACATGCACATTAATTTGAATATTCATTTTTTCCTTAAACTGGATACATATTGTATATATACACCAGCATTTACATGCTGTCAGATTTGCTACCTGAAATAATTTTATATTGCTAGTACAAATCAGCATATGAAAATAAAGTAACCACTAGCAAGTCTTTGGTTACAAATTTACAGCCCTTTAAGATAATTTCACCCATTCAGGGCTAATTGACCATCAAAACTCCTAAGTATAGGAATAGAACAAAATTTACAGACAGCAATTAAATTTACTTAAAATGTCATTAATATAACATTCCTTAGAGTTAGACTTATATATCATATTACTCAATTTAGCATTATTTCAAGTAGCAATATCTAGCCTATTTACATATATCTGCAGAGCAGACAGCTCTTTTGCCCAATGGATATAGCTACAGCATGTGATAGGATTGCCATATAAATATACGGTTACATAAGCAAAAATAAAGCACACATTTTGAAAGTGAACAAACATACATACACATACAAGGTAATTAGCATACAGCTGTCTGATGGCACCAAATTAAGGTCTGAGAACCCGAGACCTTAGAATCAAGGGAAATAGTGGGATTTTTAGAAAAATATTAACCTAAATGAACCGAGGAATACAATGACAACTACAGTATCCTAAAAAATGTTGATTCTTCAAGAAATACTGGAACTCTTTAGGTCAAAGTCAAGAATTACCAGAATGCATGTACTTTACAACAGGTATATGGAAGTGAGGGTATCCTCTATTCATTGTTCCACAAAGCTCATATACACACTCTATAAAGCTACTTATTAGCACACCAATTCCGTAGTAATTCCAGAGAAATAAACGAAGAGTAAAGCAACCAGCAGTTACAACGCAACTAGACTACCATGCAACACTTACAACTGGTAAATTCCTGTGTCTGTAAACAGAAAGAGACGAGGGTAATAACCTAAGAACCCAAATGCACTTAATTGACCCAAAATGATCCCACATATGAAAACTACAAAGAGCTGGTCACTGTAGGAATCACCATGAACCATCCATACAAAGGGGAAATAAAATGCACTTCACTGACCCAAAGTGATCCCACATATGAAAACTACAAAGAGCTGGTCACTGTAGGAATCACCATGAACCAGCAGTTACAAATTTCATGAGGCCGTATTTTCACTCCATATCGAGCAGAGAAAACGTATCTAAAGTCACTAAGAATTTAAAGGTAATTACTTCCACTGAAAATGCGCGAGAACCCAACAATTACGAAATTGTCATGATAACTTTCGAACTGCATGTTACTGAATGAAGCTGGATTTTGGGAGAAAAAATATTCTACCAGGGTAACTGATACAGCCTGGCTGCATTACTGTTACAACCTCTGATCAAATCAGTCATGGTCATATTTAAGGACTGTGCTGCTGCCTCTGCAACCTTATTGACAGACCAGGGAAAGGGGAAACCTGCAAAATAATCTGCATCAGTTTCTAGCAGCAATCGATTCCGGTTATCAAATGTACCGAGAGCATGCATGGTTCTATGGTCACGAATACTTTTTGGGGCTATACTAAAATAACAATTGGGTAAGGTATTGGTCCAGGTCCTATACTCGGCAACATCCCCAGTAAAGCAATGGCGATGAATCGGGTGGTTTGTCATGTCTAGATTCTCAAGTAGATTCAAGACCTGAGCTGCAGCCAATCCAGTACCTTCATCCCGCACATGCAGCACTACTGGTTTATTTTCCCGCTTGACAAGTTGGAGAGCAAGGGAGAGGAATCGGCGTTGAGCCATTATTTTCTCATCACTACAAGCCTGCCTTGTCCGACATCGGTTATGATAGCATTTGCTAGTGTGATCAATGCCGACCTCGCCGATGCCAACCGCCTCAGGATGCTTCTGTAACAATCTCTCCAACCGGCCGTACAGAGTGTCACAATCATCATTAGTGATCAGATGAGGATGAACCCCCAGAGTAATTTTCAGCCGAGGATCCATCCTGACCCGATCACCTGTCAAATTCCATCTTGATGGGTAGACATAATTAGCTATCGCGAACGGCAGTCTAATTGGTATTGGTCTCGAGCCCTCCAGATCAGACAGCGATATGCATCTAAAATCCGAGAGCTTATCCATATGAAAATGGGCATCAATAATCCCCCTCTTCAATATGGAATAACCCTCAGGCGGAATGGAGCCATCATACAATGCATAACGGGTATAAAACTTGAGCTGGGAAATTACATCAGGGTTCAGTTGGATGATTAGAAGTACAAAAAGTTTTGGATGTGTTAAAGCAATAAGTCTAATTGGGGGAATGCTTAAATAGATAGCAGATGAAACTGGTTCCAATCCGGCTCTCGAATCAGTCTCTGAGAAAAAATAAATCCCTCTCAGAGAACCTGACAGTATCAGGAGTGAGCTCTCGAACCGCTGCACACCCCAGCAGCTCAATGGGGGAACCCAGACCCAGTTGCTGACTCAAGATCAAAAATAATCCGTTCATGAGCATGAACCAGCCGCTGAGCTGAGCCTCCCCAGTGAACAGCTGGTGCTGTGGATGGACCTGTTCGAGATCCCCCTCCATTCCTGCCGAAATATGGCAATCTACACATGCTGTAGCAGGGTTCAAGTACCATGGGAAATGAACCCTCCTCATGTGTTTGAAAATATGGGTAGATCGGTTGCCACAGACTTGGCAATTGGTCTGAATCCTGGCCCTCTTGGTCTTGGGAGGCATGTTCTGTAATAAAAGTAACAGAACTGTCTAGATGTTCTCATGGTTCATGTGTAATACAATTAGGACCTTTCCACCCATGAAATTATTGTCTGAAATGGCTGGCCCAAAACAGACAGGAGTCATACTAATCCTGTTCACAAATTTTTGTCTGGAATGACTGGCTCAAAACAAACAGGAGTTATATCAATCCTGTTCATAATGATCATTCCATGCCAATGGGATAAAATGACCATCGCAAACGGATTACGTTGCAAACTGGTTGCCCTCAGCACAAAGACAACCTATGACGCCTGAATCTATGGTGTCACCAAACTACAAAAGAGCTGAAATGACGACCACAACACAGACGTCATCATGACGCCAAGGTTAAAAATTTTGCCATCCGAACTCGCAATCACCATCAAACTTCAAAGAGATGAAATGATCACCACGAGCCCAAACGACATGCAAATGCCATTGTTATTAAGACAAACATATCGACTGAATTAATGGCGTCATTAAACTTCATAAGACTAGAATGACAACCACCAAAACAGACGACAACATAAAAAACATTCAACATTTACAATATCATGCTACCTGATCACATGACATCACCAAACTTCAAAGAGCTGAAATGCCATGAGACCAGACATCATGAAAGAAAAAGAATAAACGTCAATGATTCCACACCGGTCACCAAACTGCAAAAGGCTAAAATGACCAATATAAAAAAAACGCAAAGACACCCAAATATGTCCGACTCACAATACACATTGTGTCGCCTGAATCCAAGATGTCACCAAACTTCAAAGAGCTGAAATGACTACCCCGCAATCAAACGTCACGGCTAAAACATCACACACACATAATATGCCATCTGATTGCAAACTGATCATCAAACTTCAATGAGCTGAAATGACCAGAATCCAAAGAGATGTCAATAACACAATACAGGTGTCACCTGAATTCAAAGCAACATCAAACTACAAGGAGCTGAAATGTCTGCAATGAAGTCAGATGTCACATACACGTTTGTACAGTACATACCCCTAGGTCAGTCCCTGAAACGTGCTGGAAGTTGGATCTTTCTACCAGCCCTTGTTGTTCTTGGCTCCAAAATTGCATCGTCATCGGAGCCAGAATCCGAGTCGCCTGTCGGCATCTGCGAAGTGCTATCAATGTCCCCGATAGATCCCTCAGCACCAGAATCAAAGGTCTGAGAGTCCTCCCCAAACAGGTATGGTAGAGGCATGTCAGAACAATCTCCCCACATGTACGGTAGAGTCTGATCAGGATCAAACAATCCGCCACCTGGAAACCTGTCCTGACTGGATTCCTCGGGGTCCTCATTTTCGTTTTCCCCAGCAGTCATGGGTAAAGTGTTAAGAAGTTCATGTCTCTGTCTTTGCAACCAAAGTGGGAAAACAGAGTCACGACATACTTTAATGCGGTCATGGTGTACAAATTGCACTTTTCGTCTCCCTTGGAGTGCGTAGACTGGTGGACGAGCACGGACTACTAAATATGGTCCTTTCCACGGGGGTCGCAACTTTGAACTTATACCTATTTGGGAAGATGAGTCTCTTAGATAGACAACATCGCCTTCTTTATAGGATTTCTCAAACACCCTTAGGTCGTAATCTCTTTTCTGGCGCAGTTGAGTGTTGCCAATCTTCTCCCTGACCAGCTTATGTACATTGGCAAGATTACGAGTAAGATTATCAACCCAAGATGGAGGGTCCCGGGGAGTGGCGCTAGATAGGCCAAGGATAAGATCAATGGGCTGAATAATTTCTCTCCCCAGCATAAGCATATTGGCGGAAAAACCAGTTGATTTGTTTTTCATTGAGTGTAGGGCCATGGCAATAAGGGGAAGATGCTCGTCCCAGTCCTTGAACCCACGGGAGATATAAGTCCGAATCATCTGAAGGACAGTACGGTTAAAAACCTCTACCTGGCCGTTCCCAGAGGGGTGATATGGGGTAGTCCTAGTTTTTGTTATTTCCAGTAATTTACAGAATGACTGAAAGAGGTCACTCTCGAAATTCCTACCTTGATCGGTGTGTATTTCTAAAGGACAGCCAAATGTAACTACAAAATGTTTTAAAAAAGCAATGGCTGTTAATTCTGCATTCTGAGCAGGTAGTGCTGCCAATTCGACCCATTTTGTGAACTGGTCCACCATGACCAGCACATACACTGAACCTGACCTACTTTTGGGATTAATAGGTCCTAAAATATCCAGATGGACTCGTTCCATAGGATATCCGGCATGATACATTTCTTGAGCACTCCTAGGTGTCCGATTTCCTCTTTTGTTCTTATTACAACTACCACATTGCTGCACATATATGTTACAGTCTCTGGACATACCATGCCAGTAAAACTGTTGTTTAAGTCTATCCAATGTTTTGGTTTGACCTAAATGTCCAGAACTTTTCAAATCATGACAAAGATATAAAACTTTTTGTCGAAATTTCGCAGGGACAACAAGGCAATCACTACGATCGTCCCTGTTTGCCCAGGAATAGTACAAAACATGTCCCTTAAATACCAAATGATCTTTAGTTAGCCAGAGAGCTCTTGTTTCTGGGCTACAAAGTTGTAATACCCGAGTGGTGGGCTCATAGGAATGCTCAAGCCAATTAATGATAATGCCAATGTTTGGGTCCTCAACCTGTGCTTCCCTGAGTTCAGGTGCAGACAGACTTTCCATCCAATTTGAGACCGTCTGGATCCCCGTCAAAACTGAAACAGGATTTATTGGTTGAACACTACGCACTGCTAGAGGGACTACATCATCTACATCAGTGTTAAACCGAGCCCATTGCTTATGTGCCCGCGTACAGTAAAAAATTATTGCAACCTCCACAGGGGAGATCACTTAAATTCTGACCGGCTCTGTAGTAGTCGCAAGCCTCTAAGGGGTCTCTTATTCGACTCAGAGCATCCGCGTTACAGTGTTCTGTGCCTTTCCTATGGTAAATTTTAAAATCATATTGGGACAGTTCCTCGATAAACAGTGCTAACTGCCCTTCCAGATGCTTGAAACGGGTAAGCCAAACAAGGGAATTGTGATCAGTTCTGATAATGAAAGGGCGTCCCAGCAAGTAATGCCGAAACTGGCGACAGAACTTCACTACTGCCAAAAGTTCTTTACGCGTTGTGCAGTAGTTTCTATGCTGCTTTAATAAAACATGACTGGCAAAGCAAATGGGCTTCTCCACACCATCTTGAATCTGGTAAAGTGCTGCACCTATTTGAGTATGGCTGGCATCTGTGTCTAAAATGAATTCTCCATCAGGTGATGGATGTGAGAGCATGGGGGCTGTTATAGCTAATTCTTTTAATTTTTCAAAAGCGACCTGGTGTTTGCTTTTCCAAGTAAATTTTTCTACACTGGTTATGTCATATAGGTCAGCAGAGACCTGTGCAAAATTTCTAATATGGCTTCTATGGTAATTCATAAATCCAAGGAATGACTGAAGCTCCTTGGCATTCAAAGGAACAGGCCACTTTTTCACAGCCTCTAACTTATCTGGGGATATTGAGACACCGTTTCCGCTTACAAGCTTGCCCAGAAACTCCACCTGTTCTCTGAAGAAGTGGCATTTCCTTGGTTTTAATTTCAAGTTATGTTCCCGGAAACGTAAAAAAAACTTTCCTTAATACTGACAATGCATCCTCAAAATCAGTGCCCAGAACTATAACATCATCTAAATAAACGATCACTTCCTGCCAAGTTAGCCCTCTCAGGACCAATTGCATGGCCCTTTGGAACGTGGCAGGGGCCGTGCAGAGCCCCATTGGGAGTCTGGACCATTGGAAGCTCCCAAATCGTGTCCCAAATGAAGTTTTGGGTTTCGAAATCCTTTCCAGGGGAATTTGATAATATCCACTGCAAAGGTCGAGAAGACAGAAGAGATGCTTACCATGAAGGGAATCCAGACAGTCCTCAATCAGTGGGAGACAATAATTATCTTTGTATGTTTTTGTATTGAGAGCTCGGTAGTCAATGCAATACCGAAGCTCTCCTGTTTTTTTTTCTGACAAGGACTGGGGCTGCTGACCATTCTGACACTGATGGTTCTATTACTTTTTGTTTAAGAAGCTTTTCAATGTATTCTTGTTCCTGTTTTTGAAACTGAAGAGGGGTTCTTCGAAATTTTTCAACAACTGGTATTTCATCATGAGTCTTAATTTTATGTTCGACTCCAATATTTAAACACCCAAGGTCAAAGTCATCTTTTGAAAAAATGTCTGGAAATTCTGATAGCAAATGTTTAAATTCACATTTTTGATGGTCCGAAAGATCAGTGATGTTATCCAAATACATTTGCTTAAGATGAGTAGGAATACCCTCACATTCAGTGTCATCTTGCTCTGCAACCCCACTTGTTTGGGTAGTTTGAAATATTGTGGCTTCTTGAGTAGAATCATGATTTGCTATTTTGTCTGCTGGTTCTGCATGACCAATCTTATTTCCCTTTTTGAAAGTAACAAATTGATCAGAATCATTGACAACCCTCAAAGTTACATAATTCCCTTCGCCGTATACTCTGGAGGCAAGAGTATGCTTAGTTGGACAACTCTCAACCATATAAGATCCTTCAATAGGATTATCAAGTTGAGCTTTCACAAAACCAACCGAATTCGGCTGAATGACTGTACGTCGTATTACAGTGACTTTTGAAAATTGTTGCTCTTCTGCCATGGCGACACTAATGGGAACCAGCTCCTGACCTACTTTCAAAAGCTCATTACCAAGATCCATAACACATCCAGTTGCTACCATAAAATCTAAACCCAAAAGACAAATATCTTTCACAGGAGCTGCACAAACTGTGTGCAAGAATGTTTGTGTCCCTATGGTAATGGGCACATTGTATACCATGCGCCCATGCACAGGATCAGCACCTATTCCCTTAAGAACACAAACAGGTCCCAATTCCTTTGGATTGTAAACAGACTTTAAAAAATCATCACGAACCAGTGTCACCATAGCAGCAGAATCTAAAACAGCATTTGTTGACTTACCATTCATTAAAAGCTTGACTGACGCTGTTAAATTTCTATGACTAGGGAGGGACACCTCTAGCACTTCACAAGGCACTTCGTCAGAATGACTCAGATCAGATCGGACTAGGTGTTCGTCGCCGGTACACCCAGTCCGCTGGCATTTAAATCTTGAGTTGCCTCAAGCGGACCCGACGTATTCCGAACTTTTGTGTCAGGACTACGGTTGCGATACTGTGATATCGGCGGTTGTGATTTTGACGCAAATGTGTCACCCTGTTTTAGAGATCCATCTCCAACCCAGGGTGGAGTAGGCGAAAAACCCTCTGATGGATAATTTGCTTTAGATGGGGGGTAATCCGGCATGTATGGATATCCCCGCATTTGCGTAGGCCACCCATACCATTCTGTTGCTCTATCCCTTCCATCCCTATTAGGACTTCTCTGTTGGTAACTACCCCTATAGGGATAGCCACCACCCATTTCTCGCCTGACAGGAGACCGGCCCCTATAGGGATTATCTATGTTTGGATTGACGGGAACATAAGGATAACTATCCCCTGTTCTTGGTCTTGTTGGTGACTGGTCTCTATAAGGGGGGTTATTGAAAGGAACATAAGGAAAATTATCCCATGTTCTTTGTCTTGTGGGTGACTGGTCTCTATAAGGGGGGTTATTGGGATATTTCATACCTGTACCCTGTATGATTGGAGACTGACCCCCATAAGGGACACCTGGTCTAGTGGGTGACTGACCCCTGTAAAACTGGCGGGGTGAATTACCTCGGTAATAATCTGGGGATCTTTGTCTAAAGCTGTTTTGACCTTGAGTCGGGGACCCATACCGAGATGGAGATCCTGTTGTACTATGAAGAGTTTTTACTACCTCCTTTAATGTCTTTTCAATATTAGAGACTCGTGTCTCTTCATCAATGGTAAAAATTCTTTCCTGAAATGACACTCTTCCCCCTCCTATGGCTTTCTTGTTAGCCATAATAGTTTTGACCCTACGACATGCATCCTGTATAGTGCTAACTGACTCGTTCATTACCACCATGGCCGCTTCCTTATATTTGCAGCCACGAAGGAATGACTCTGTGGCAATTTGTTGCACTGTATCAGTGTCTGTTTTTTGATAACCATCCATAGTGATGGTGAGTACTCTTTGCAAGAAGTCTTCCAAAGTTTCCTCCTCACTTTGTTTAATAACATGTAACTGCTGTCGTGCAGCTACTGGTGCATCTCTCATGTCAAATCTTAAGGCCAATTCTTTTTTAAGTTCATTATAGTCATCCCTATTGACAGAACGATTGGCATATTCTAATGCCTTTTTAGTAAGACAATCAAATAATCTATCCAGCTTCTTGTCTTCTGACCAATCACGGCGAATAGCAGTTCTAGAAAATTTTGCAATAAAAGCATTCCAAGACAATTTAGAAGGATCGCCAGAAAATCGTTCCATTTTTGGTGGGGCTGGTGATGGGCTTAAACTAGTATCAGACCCTGTATAACGATTCTTTCTGTGACGAGACCGCCCTCGTATGCAAACTTCCTCATTATCGGCATTTGCCGATACACTCTTTGAAAAGGAAGTTGTTGAAACCTTTTGTTTCATAGAAGTAGGGACCGGTTCCTGACAAACATTGGTGGTAGTCGTAACCACAGCTACATTCCCACCACCCTTGTTATAAACTGCGGATGAAGGAATGATTTTTGAAACAGCATCTATAACAGACTGCTGCATATTCGGTTTAACATCATTCATTGTTACCACATTGGTTAATACTGATGTATCAGGAAAAATGGGCTGCCTTGGTATTCCAGGTGGTGGTGAAATAGGAAAATACCCCGTAAAAGATGGTAACATGGACGATACTGGGGCTGAAGGAGGAGGCAGAATTTTATTGATATCTTGCAAAAAGATATCATGACTGGAAAGTCTTTTTTTGATATCCAATTTATCTTTTTCAATGCAGTCTATATGGTATTTCATTCCTTCGTTTTGATCTTGAATAGATAAAACGGATTCAGTCAACCCTTTGACTTGCTGTGTAATGGCTGAAGCAAAATTTTGGAAATTTGAATCCAATTTATCCATACTTGTTCCCAAAATAGAAATTGCATTGGCCATTTTTGACTCAAAGCATTCTTTTTCTTTTGTGGCTGTGATTGTTGTAGACACAGCACTTGGCAGCTCTTGTCCAACCGTGGTATTTGTTGGATTAATTGTGATATCTATCGGGTCAATAGAAAATGATCCGCTATCAATAAAATCCTGCCATTCCTGTTGTGAAAGGCGGATTGCTACCAAATCCTCAACGGTAATATGGGGCCTTTGTCCAGCTAGTACCTCATTCCTTAAAGCAATGATTTTGACTGCTGACTGTGACCCTATCTTGTGTAAAGACTCTAGGTCTGCTTGTGTGCAAGTATACACGTTAACCGACATTGTTGCAAAAATGTAAGAAAATACAATTCAACATAGAAATCAAAATATATCTCAATACTGGAGAAAAATCACAAAAATGTCAATAAATTCTCCATAATAACCTATGTAGTGTTGACGGGGACACAAAACCACAATTCACACAAAGAAAAAATACAGGGTTGTCATTTTAAGAAAATGATAAGAAATGTTGGCATTTCATGACCACAAAAACCCATATAGTGTTGACAGGGACACAAAACCACAATTCACACAAACAAAAAATACAGGACTTTCATTTTAAGAAAGCAACAAGAAATATTGGTATTGTGGGCATTTAATATGGCATGGTGGACGTGGGGGTACGACGAGAATAAACAAGACAAACAAGAAAGAACACAAAAAATTTATTTCGACATGTTGAATTTTCTACCAGGAATTTCTTTGCAGAAATCCCCGAAAGCAATTCACCACGCAAAATTACACAATTAGTCCCTAGAACCCGCGAAAGCCATGCGCCGTACTTCTCCCTTACTATAAATTCCCTGAAACCTAAAAAAAAAACAAAAAAAATAGTTAATTTTGTCAAATTTACCTTCAAGATTTCATTGTTGCGCCAATTTGTGATGAAATTGCAAATGGCCGACTTTTGGGGATACGTGCAAATCACGGACTAGCCAAAATTTATTTCAACGAAATATTATTTTCTAAATAACCAAAATTCAAGAACTGTATCAAAATAATTGCACGCGGTATTACAAAAAAAATATAGAAACAGAATTTTAGAAACAACAGACAGTTTATGTTACATTCCGACGCATAATTTCACAAATTCTCATTTCCGCACCTCGCTGAAAATTGAATCAGCAAAGCCCGAAAATGGGACTAAAACAAATAAAAAAAACAATCGAGAGAAACAATTACGCACAATTAACAACGGCTAACCATTTTTTATCCTCGTCGCCATTTGATGTAAATGGGACTTACCACTCTGAGAGGTGGCTGTGGTGAAGCACGTCCGTCTAGTTTGGAGTCCAAAGGCAAAGAGAGCGAGCCACGCTGATGGACAGGGAAAAATCATGCAGATGACGTAGTTCGTCTGACGTAGACATCCGTAGCCATCCGAAGTTCACCGGAACCATCCGAGTGGTTGTTGTTGTTGTTCATCCACTGGTAGTAGCCTGCAGGGGTATCAGTAAGAACAACGATCATCCATGGTTATTTCATTGCATTAACATTTGACGGGTCCCTCGGAAGATATTTGAACATTCGACCTAGCGGCCTCATGTTCAAACAGCTTCCTCGGGACCCGGGGAATGTTTAAGAAATAGATCAGCTCTAGCTGTGATTTGTTGAGTAATAAATCACAGTTTAGAGGTCAGTTGTAAAGTAGACAAATCACGAGCGCGTAGCGCGCGTGATTTGTCTACTTACAACTGACCGACAAACTGTGATTTATTATCTAACAAATCACTGGCTAGAGCTGATCTATTTCAATTCTAACACGCTGAAACTCGGCAAAAATGATGTTGTTGCCTTCAAATTCTCACAACTTTTCGCCATTGTTAGAAGAAATCCCGCTTAAATTATCGACTGAAACACATGCATTTATATCCTTTTCTAACGTTTTCGATGGGAGAAAATGACGTTTCCAGTAGGGCGGCATCTAAGGCCGTTGCGATGATTCTATTCGCAATCTGCTTCCGCAGGTTGGGACTATATTTTGTCAAAAAATATAAGGAAGAAAATCACAAGAACTTCCGGTAATTTATAGGCCATTACATTTTGTTACGAGATGTAGATTGGAGAAAAATGAAGGACAGTTAACGAGAATCACCTTTTCTGGGGTCTATAGAAAAGGGTAGAGAGTGTGAAGGCTTAAACCGACTTAGCAGACGCCGCGAAACAACGGCCCCTCAATTTATTGACGTCAAAGTACTTCGATACACATGTTGGGAAAAATGGCACAAAAAAATGCTCCCCTCCAGATTAAGATTATTTTTCGCACATTTGTCATGGACATATCAGTCCGTCTTAAGGACTGAGTGGGAGTTGTCGCGAGCGTGTTACATTTAGAAAATCCTTGTTCAACTGAGAGCCAATTCTGCTTGGGTTTACGAAGATTACGCATGCGCGTTTCGATATCTTATCAAGTCATTTTTTCTCGCATGCTTCAGGATTACGGGGGCACATTGTTTAATATGCTTTCAAGTCTGATGAGTTGAATTATTTTGGTAATCTAACCATACTAGAGAGAGAGAGAGAGAGGGGGAGAGAGAGAGAGACCCAGCCAGCAGAGCATGTCGGACCAACGTCGAGCCGACAGCGATACAACGTGTCTGTCCGGGACCGACGTTGGCCCACTATTTTGTGCTAGCAAGAGAGAGAGAGAGAGAGAGAGAGAGAGAGAGAGAGAGAGAGATCAAAATAAAAGTTTACAGATACGCGTAAGGAATGCACCATGAACCGAAATAAATGACGACGAGAGAGAGAGAGAGAGAGAGAGAGAGAGAGAGAGAGAGAGAGCAATCTGTCAGTTAAAAAAATCAGTAGTATGCGGACTTTGATTGAATCGATCAGATTTACTGACGTCATTAAATATGACGTAATTCAATATGATTTCGTCACACTAAACTGTCTACACAGCTGTGTCATGATCACACTGGTAAAGGCAAGCGCGCAGGGTAAGGAACAAACACACCGGATAAGGAAATTTTTCCGATCAGGATAAAAAAGAAAATGGCGGAATGGGTATCACATATGCAGGTTTGTTGTTGTTCTAGATATCGTGTTATGGTTACTAATCAATGCGGCTGCTCACATTAGCTTCACGGAAGACACATATTATTCACAAATTTATATTCGATGGTCCGAATTCGACAGTTACATCCAGTCAAACGGAGAACCGGACACAGTGGAGCTACTCCACCGCGAAATCTCATTATTTTACATGAAACGCTCTTCTGGAAAGATGGCATGCACTCTTTTGTTGCTTGTAGACATACACATGATAACTCGGATTGTTGCAAATACGATTTAAGGAAAATTTGAAATTAGAAGGCCCACAGTGAGAAATCCTAGTTCAATTTTCAATACAACGCCCTTGGGCAAGGAAATGGGTACAACGCATATGATAAGACACAAAATTTTCCGGGGAAAGTGGTTGTTGTATGGTCTTAGCACTAGTAAATTTCTATCTCAGATTAGGTTTTCTGATATTTATAATTAGTCCTACATAGTTTAAAGCACCAATTGTGACCTTTAGGAAACGTCCAAAGTTTGTGTGCATTGTCTTGGCATGCGCATTGCTGTGGTTCTAGCAATATAATCATCCCCTATGGGGGATAGATGGATTGGGTTCATCGCGATCATGAATTAGAGAAATGATGTATTTGTCCATGCAGTATTTCTGGTAGAAAATTGTATGCTTGTTCTTTTGGCCGAAAATAAGGTAGATAACTTCGCCAAATTCGTGAGACATACCTATTACATGGTCATTAAAGGGCCTGATATGATTTGGCTTCTTTTTGACCCTCACTCAAATCCTCTTCAGTGTGCGACGTTTCACTTGCTAACAGGCTTCTTAATGGAAACATACACAGAAACGAGTTGTTTCGTCTTCAAGTATTTTCAGAATAACTTGACGTTTGATGTGTCTGTATTGAGTTAATAAATTATGACGAAAATAGTAAGAAAAGTGTGATAAAAGTATACCCCTTCGAAAGAAAAAGACAATAGAAAGTGCCCTTAGAAACCCGGTTTCAACTGGCGCATTAATATATCAGGTAGCACTGTTCATCGTTTGTACACTAAGTGAGTCGTATCTTGTTACCCCACCCACTTGCGTTATCATGGAGATATACGAAAAATGAAACAGGTATCAAATTATTCCTTGGGTTCTAACTAAGAAAATGAGTAATAACAACATATATTTAGCTTTACTATGAACGGAGTTATGGCAATTTTATGTTGGCATTTCTGATAATGACCAAAAATTAATTTATGAAAAAAAAAAAAACAAGGTAAAAAATTATGGGATTGTTGAAAAGGTCTTGTGACATAGTATGCACATGTGAAATATGAAAGCCCTACCACTTACCAATCGAAAGTTATGGCCAATGTTAAAGTTTTTAAAAAGTAGGTCAAACATCACGGTCAAGGTCACAAGGTCAAAAATTATGGGACCACTAGAAAGGTCTTGTGACAATGAATGCACATATGAAATATGAAAGCCCTATCACTTACCAATCGAAAGTTATGGCCAATGTTAATGTTTTTAAAAATTTTGAAAAAATAGGTCAAAGGTCAAGTTCAAGGTCACGAGATCAAAAATTATGGTACCACTGGAAAGGTCTTGTGATAAGGTATACACATGTGAAGTATGAAAGCTGTACCACTTACCATTCAAAAGTTATGCCCAATGTTAAAGTTTTTGCAGACGGACAAACGGACAAACGGACAAACAGACAAACAGACAAACGGACAAACAGACGGACAGACCAAAAACTATATGCCCCCGAATCTCTTAGATTCCGGGGGCATAAAAATAAACACAGAGTTCACCTTTCATTTTTTATATATTTTCACCACATGTTAACATATCAAAACTTTATCTGTATACACAATATAAAATATGTACAGGCAAGGCTAGGCTGTTATATTTTGAAAGCCATAAAGGTGACAAATTTGGCAATTTTGGTCAAAATCAGCTGGGGGTTGGGGTAAAGTCATAGTAAAAACAATACCTTATTTGTGAATGACCAAACATTTTATTGATTTGTTTTTCTTTGAAGCTGTATCTTTTCATATAACTTCCTTTGGCTATCAATCACCATACAACATTTATGAAACAAATATTCCGGGGGTGGGGGGAGGGGAGGGGGCAGATATAATTGGAGATCTTAACAGGCCCTTTGTACGCAGTTCGTCGTCAGATATAAGGCAAATATTGTTTGTTTGATTTGAGGTTTAACGTCCCCTTCAAACCTGTAAAGGTCATTTTGGAGACGTTGCTTCCAATTTTGTGGGACTTTTACCCGACACTGAGATGAAACGACATCGCAAGCCCTGCCGCCCAATGAAACCAATAGGGTTTATAAGCATGGGCGGGTCGACTCGCACCGCTTTGCCTGTGCAGGCTTTGATCCTCTAAGCAGTTTACCAGTACCCGTGTGTGGGTCGGTTTCAGCTCTGCGTGGAAGCATCATGCAGTCCATCTATTTCTTAAGCCCCGATGGGCAAGGCAAATATTAAAGTAAGTACATGTATTGGTAACTGAATGATTATGCCGGCCTCGGTAGCTCAGTCGGATTCGCGTCTGCTGGTGATCAGGAGGGCACGGGCTCGAAACCTGCCGGGGTCGGCCACATTCTTTCGTGGAGATTAATCATGAAACCTTTTCTACGGCCATTCTCTACGTTCCACTGATTCAAGAAGGGTAGTTGCCAATTTATGGCAGAAGAATGTGCACTGTACTGGTTAACCGCTTACGTATAAGCCTGCCCAGGAAAAGTGTGGATAGGAAAACTGACCGGCTCAAAATGACCTAAAATAGTATTGACAGTGTCATTAAACTCTAAAAACAAACAAACCAAGAGGCATGCTGAAAACAAACCCAAAACATTTATATGTCAATTTGCACATGACATTATATTAGCCTTGCCAAGTTGTCCTACCCAATATTTTTTACGGACCACATTCTCCTTGGCTGAATTCACCTAGGTCAAATCGTCCGGGCTAAATCGTCCTAGATTCATAGTGTATGTGTATGTGTGTGGGGGGTGGGGGAGTACATTGCTAGAACCAGAGCAATGCACATGCCAAGACAATGCAAAAAACTCTGAACGTTTCCTAAAGATCACAACTGGTCCTTTAAACTATGTAGGACTAATTATTAATATCGGAAAACCTAATCTGAGATGGAAATTTCCTAGTGCTACGACCATACAACAACCATTTTTCCCCGGAACATTTTGTGTCTTATCATATGCGTTGTACCCATTCCCTTGCCCGTGGGCGTTGTATTGAAAATTGAACTAGGATTTCTCACTGTGTGCCTTCTAATATCAAATTTTCCTTAACTCGTATTTGTAACAGTCCAATTTATCATGTGTATGTCTACAACCAACAAAAAAAAGGCATACCATCTTCCCAGAAGAGGGTTTCATGTAAAATAATGAGATTTCGCGGTGGAGTAGCTCCACTGTGTCCGGTTCTCCGTTTGACTGGATGTAACTGTCAAATTCGGACCATCGAAGATAAATTTGTGAATAATATGTGTCTTCCGTGAAGCTAATGTGAGCAGCCGTATTGATTAGTAACCATAACACGAGATCTAGAACAACAACAAACCTGCACATGTGATACCTATTCCGCCATTTTCTTTTTTATCCTGATCGGAAAAATTTCCTTATCCGGTGTGTTTGTTCCTTACCCTGCGCGCTTGCCTTTACCAGTGTGATGATGGTGTAAATATACTGTACATTCAGTGTATTGACATACATATAGTTGATGTAAATTATAAACAAACGTGGTTGAAAGGTGGATTGTTCAGTGAAGAAGATGAGTATGGTACCACAAGACTTGTATTCCACTCGCTTTTCATTCGTTGTTATCGAATAGAGGCGAATTCTGTGAGTTTCACTTAAAACTTTTAGCCAACCTGCCATTTTGGAGAGAAAAAATGCTTTTGTACACACGTTTCGACCGGAAGTGGGCAGAAAAAATGGCACAAAAAAATGCTCCCTCGCCGATTTTAGCACAAATTTCAAGGTGACCAGATTAATGTATGCCGGAATTGATGATATAGGTGAGCATTATCGCGAGGAATATAATAATAGTCTATTTTGGGTTTTCCCGATGGTACCGACATGGTTGAAAACTCGCCATTTTCAAACCCTTGGTCTGCCCACACAAAAATGCTAATTCAGGTTTTAGTCGTTATATTGAATACAGCAATATTTATATATATCGCTTTTATCTTTGTCAAAGCTAATAAATAAACCAGAATCACGTAATTTGATGCCAAAATAGATAGTCGAATGGGAGCATCAAAATCGGAAGTAGTCCCATCGAATCGACGCGCGAGAATTTTGTTTTTAAATCTACCTACGCTGGCCACTCTGATGCCCTACTGTTCACCGTCCAACGTCAAGGAAATCGACAAGTGACGTCATAAATTTGCAGATTTTAATGACGTCACTCGTCACGCTCTTCCTTGCCGTGATTTGTTGTAGAATAAAACACAGTTATTTTCCATTGCCTATATAGGCGCGCTGTGTTAGAATAATGCATGAAAAACCATGGTTGATCGCTATAATCAACACCGAGCCGACCTTAAGGCGTCCAAAATTTGACATTGATTCAACGTTGTGCCAATTCAGTGAGTCCAGGGACTCTCTGTCTGATCGGATAGTAGACTTAATTTCATGGGCAGCTGTTCATGTAAATGCGAGGTTCTCTAAAATAGCAATTACACCAGGTTTTTGCCTGCACAAATTTAAAATGCCATTACATTAACAAGCTCATGCAACGAAAGTATCGGTAAACCCCACCTCGGGAAAGTTAGGCCTACCCCAACCCCGTAAAAGTGGGATTTACAGAGGGAAACACTATTTTCAGTATAACCGCTCAAAACAAAGAGCGTTGGTACTCGTGCGATCCACGTCAATGAGGTGGTTTTAACGAGCACCTGCAAGCAATATTTAGCGTAAAATAACAAAATAATAAAATTATCATTTGTTTTTTCTTCTGAAAATGTTAGCTCTTTAAAGTCCTAAAAATCAATTTATACTACAAAGACGTGTTAATGAAATGAATAGGCTCACTTACGAAAACTGAAAGAGCCTTCAGTTAAGCATTTTTTGAGTGTTTATAAACTTCGGTGCGAAATCATTTTAAAATATTTTAATGACTTAATGAGCGGAGCGGAACTATTTATGCTAGATTTGTAGAAGGTCACCCAAGCAATATTACTATAATTTTTTTATTAAAATCGGCTGAAGGGTTAAGGAGGCGTTAGCATTTAAAGCAAATTGTTGACGCCGCACGACACACGACGCACGACACACGACGCACGACGGACATTGACCGATCACAATAGCTCACCATGAGCACTTCGTGCGCAGGTGAGCTAAAAAATTGGGGTTCAAGGGAAATTGAACGGGCTGCATGGTGCTTCCAAGCAGAGCTGTAACCGACCGCACACCAGTACTGGTAAACCAGGTAAAGTGGTACAAGCGGACCGTCCATACATAAAAATAGAAGTGAAGGCAATGAACAGGAATCGATATAATTAACCCACAGCTCCCACCAGTGACACCAAAGTGAAAGAGACACGAACATTAAATAACTAGACCCTAAACCGTATTGGTTTCATTAGGCAGCAGGACTTGAGATGTCATGTCATCTCAATATCGGGTAAAAGACTAACAAAATTGGAAACAAAGTCTCCAAAATGGCCTAAATAGTGTTGACCGCGACGTTAAACCTCAAATCATAAAATATAAAATTCACTGACATCGATACCATTTTTTACATTCAGACGTAGCGTACAAATTTCCATTAGATGCTGCCAGTAAAGAGAAAGCTGTGAAAGAACTAAGAGAGACAGACGAAGATAGAGTTAGCAGCGTGAGGGCGCTGAGAAAATGGGCTGTACAGAGGAGTGACTGGTTAAAGACACCGCTAGGTAAGCTAAATGTCAAGAGGGACCAGGGGGTAGGGACCGGGACCAGTAAAGAGAAAGCTGTGAAAGAATTGAGAGAGACAGATGAAGACAGAGTTAGCATCGTCAGGGCGCTGAGAGAATGGGCTGCACAGAGGAGTGACTGGTTAAAGATACCGCTAGGTAAACCAAACGTCAAGAGGGACCAGGGGAAAGGGGACCGGGACAAGTAAAGAGAAAGCTGTGAAAGAGTTGAGACAGACAGATGAAGATAGAGTTAGCAGCGTGAAGGCGCTGAGAGAATGGACTGTACAGAGGAGTGATTGGTTAAAGACACCGCTAGGTAAGCTAAAAGTCAATAGGGACAAGGGGGTAGGGGACCGGGACCAGTAAAGAGAAAGCTATGAAAGAATTGAGAGAAACAGACGAAGATAGAGTTAGCAGCGTGAGGGCGCTGAGAGAATGGGATGATCAGAGGAGTGACTGGTTAAAGACACCGCTAGGTAAGCTAAACGTCAATAGGGACCAGGGGGAGGGGACCGGGACCAGTAAAGAGAAAGCTGTGAAAGAATTGAGAGAGACAGACGAAGACAGAGTTAGCAGCGTGAGGGCGCTAAGAGAATGGGATGCTCAGAGGAGTGACTGGTAAAAGACACCGCTGGGTAAGCCAAACGTCAATATGGACCGGGGGGCGGAACCAGTGAAGAGGACGTTGTGAGTGAATTAAGAGAGACAGATGAAGACAGAGTTAGCAGCATGAGGGCACTGAGAGAATGGGCTGCACAGAGGAGTGACTGGTTAAAGACACCGCTAGGTAAGCTAAATGTCAAGAGGGACCCGGGGGAGGGGACCGGGACCAGTAAAGAGAAAGCTGTGAAGGAATTGAGAGATACAGATGAAGACAGAGTTAGCAGCGTCAGGGCGCTGAGAGAATGGGGTGCACAGAGAAGTGACTGTTTTAAGACACCGCTAGGTAAACAAAAAGTCAAGAAGGACCAGAGACGGGGGAGGGGGGGTGGCCGGGACAATAAAGAGAAAGCTGTGAAAGACTTGAGAGAGATAGATGAAGATGGAGTTAGCAGCATGAGGGCACTGAGATAATGGGCTGCACAGAGGAGTGACTGGTTTAAGGCACCTCTAGGTAAGCTAAACGTCAATAGGGACCAGGGGGAGGGGACCGGCACCAGTAAAGAGAAAGCTGTGAAGGAATTGAGAGAGACAGATGAAGACAGGGTTAGCAGTGTAAGGGCGCTGAGAGAATGGGCTGCACAGAGGAGTGACTGGTTAAAGACACCGCTTGGTAAGCCAGAAGTAAAGAGGAACCAGGGGGGGAGGGGACCGGGACCAGTAAAGAGAAAGCTGTGAAGGAATTGAGAGAGACAGATGAAGACAGAGTGAGCAGCTTGAGGGCGCTGAGAGAACGGGATGCACAGAGGAGTGACTGGTTAAAGACACCGCTAGGTAAGCTAAATGTAAAGGGGGACCCGGGGGAGGGGACCGGGACCGGTAAAGAGAAAGCTGTGAAGGAATTGAGAGATACAGATGAAGACAGAGTTAGCAGCGTCAGGGCGCTGAGAGAATGGGCTCCACAGAGTGACTGGTTTAAGACACCGCTAGGTAAACAAAAAGTCAAGAAGGACCAGAGAGGGGGGGGTGGGGGGGCAATAAAGAGAACGCTGTGAAAGAGATAGATGAAGATGGAGTTAGCAGCATGAGGGCACTGAGATAATGGGCTGCACAGAGGAGTGACTAGTTAAAGGCACCTCTAGGTAAGCTCAACGTCAATAGGGACCAGGGGAGAGGGGACCGGGACCAGTAAAGAGAAAGCTGTGAAGGAATTGAGAGAGACAGATGAAGACAGGGTTAGCAGCGCGTGAGGGCGCTGAGAGAATGGGCTGCACAGAGGAGTGACTGGTTAAAGACACCGCTAGGTAAGCTTAAAGACAAGAGGGACCAGGGGGGTGGGGGACCGGGACCAGTGAAGAGAAAGGTGTGAAGCAATTGTTTAGGGGATCTAAGTCTGCCTACGCAAAGCGGAGCGAGACTGACCGTCCATGCTTATAACCCTATTGGTTTCATTGGGGCTCAGGGCTTGAGACGTCATTTCATCTCAATGTCGGGTAAAAGTCCAACAAAATTGTAAGCAAGTCTCCAAAATGACCTATACAGTGTTGATTGGGACAATAAACCTCAAATCAAACAAACAAAATCAGGTAACCAAGTACACATAATGAACAACCCCTTAACCCACCAGGGCTAACCATTTTTTTTATCTTTTTCTTGCTAAGAAACATAAGACTGTGTGTACTCGCTAGAACCACCTCTAGAGATAAGAAAGTCGTTATTTTGGCACATGTATGTGTTATCGTAATGTTACCCGATGCACAGGTGGATCTGCATCTTTGTTTAAGAAATAGATCAGCTCTAACTGTGATTTGTTGTGTAATAAATCACAGTTTGGAGGTCAGTTGTAAAGTACACAAATCACGAGCGCGTAGCGGGCGTGATTTGTCTACTTACAACTGACCGACAAACTGTGATTTATTACCCAACAAATCACTGGC